>CM045884.1:60677825-60972922 GCA_025169545.1 Anguilla japonica
TACAGAGCCTCGAAACATCTCTCATGTGTTTGCCCTGTCTCTTGCATATATTATTATCATAATCATTATTATTATTGTGTTATTACATTGTAATTAAATATTAATGACTAAATATCAAATCACTAAATATTAAATATCAATTGTAGTTAAATAATAGCTACTAAATGTTATTTCGAAGTAGGTGATGCATAAATGGCAAGGCTGTGTTGATTTGTGGTTTAGGATTAGGTCTGTGTTGGGGTTAAGGTTAGAATTAGGGTACGGTTAGCGTTAGGTTTACGATTAGGGTTAAGGCTATGGTTAGATTTAAGGCTATGGTTCAGGTTAGGGTACGGCTACAAGGGGGTGTTAAGGGTAGAGTTGAGGCTGGAGTTCAGAATTCAGGGGAGGGAAAGACATATTCAGAAAGCCTTTGCACAACTCCACATTTACAGTATTACTGTGTGGTTACTTAGCAACCGAGTGTTATTAACTTCTGAATTATTGACAGTATTGTTACGTCAATGGGGTGTTATGTGTGCATGCATGTACCTGCCCGTACACAGCACGCCACAGGCCCTAACCTAAAAAAAAACAGAAGAAAAAGCACCAAAGGTCCTTATGCCCTTTCAGTGTCCAATCAGAGAAGGCGACCTGTTTGTCTCTGAGAGAGGGGGAGCTTGCTCATGAACTGTGTGACCTCTGACCCCCCTGCGTCTGTGATCAGAGGTGAACTCGGGTCCGTGCGAGCAGACTGCGCTGCTCAGGGGTTACTCTGTGCTACCGGCCGGAGCGCGCTGCAGTGCTGGCAGTGAATGGCCACGGGTGGGAAAGTGTGTGCTTTCAGGACCCTGCTGCTAGTGTGACGGACAGCACAGGAATCCCCCCCCCCCCCCCCCCCCCCCCGATCCCCCTGCATAGTCCTCTGTCCCTCAGTCTCCTCTCTCTGTCCCCCAGTCTCCCCTCTCTGCCCCCAGTCTCCCCTCTCCTGCCAGTCTCCCCTCTCTGTCCCCCAGTGCCCCCCTCCCTGTCCCCCAGTCTCCTCTCTCTGTCCCCCAGTCTCCCCCCTCTCTGCCCCCAGTCTCCCCTCTCTGTCTGCCAGTCTCCCCTCCCTGTCCCCCAGTCTCCCCTCTCTGTCCCCCAGTCTCCCCTCTCTGCCCCCAGTCTCCCCTCTCTGCCCCTAGTCCCCCAGTCTCCCCTCTCTGCCCCCAGTCTCCCCTCTCTGCCCCCAGTCTCCCCTCTCTGCCCCCAGTCTCCCCTCTCTGTCTGCCAGTCTCCCCACTCTCTCCCAGTCTCCCCTGCTATTCACACACTGATCTCTCGCTGCAACCCTTTTCATGTTTACCCTTCTCTCTTTCTCTCTCTCTCTATCCCTCTCTCTTCCCTTTTCACACTTTTTTTTTTCTGTTTTTGTTGTTCGTCTCTCTCTCCCAATATCTCTCTTCCCCTCTCTTGCTTCTCTCACCACTTGTTTACATCTCTCTCTCTCTCTTTCTCTCTCTCTCCCTCTCTCTCTCTCTCATTCTCTCTGAATGTTGCCAGTACTCTAAAGTCCTCCAGGCTGTTGGGATTTCAAAATAATTGACAAAATAATTCCTCTCGAGTTCCACAGGATTTGACCTGAACTAATCATCACCAATTATTATTCAATAATAATAATTATTGCAATATCTCAGTTGCTTCCATCCATTTCTGTTAAGACTTGACAGTGCTCTTGTGCCATGGAACTGATTAAGCTGTTTAAGTTGGCAGCTTGTCGGTCTCTGCATATGAGTGTGTTTGTGAGCGAGATAGAGAATGAATGAGTGTGTGCATGAGAAAAAGAGAGAGGGACATAAAGTAAAACCAAAAGCTATCTGCTCATTCCTGTGTGTGTGTGTGTGTGTGTTTGCATTAGGTGTCAGACAGATTGCCCTGTGATGAGCTTGTCGTGCCATCACCAGGAACCACAGGAAATCCTTTAATACTGCTCACATCTGGCATCATAGCACCACACAAACGGAGAGCTTTTCTAACCGTGATCACATGACATTGCATGAGATCACTCTAGTACCGCATGGACAACGGAGGAAATAATAGGGCTACTGAGGGTTGGCTGTGCCCAGCCACGCCCCACCCTCCCGCACCCCACCCCACCCAGCCCCTGTCCAGGGGTGCAGGGAACAGGCTGCCTCCCAAGTAAGTTATGATTAGTTCACAAAATTGTCAGTAAGATAGGGAATTTTCTTCCTGCAGATAACTGAATATTTCCTGTAAAATGCATTAGTGACTAAAATGGACTTCTAAAGTAGGGAATCACATTTTTCAAATAAAGAATTTTACCCAGTCCTGGATTCAAAACAATGTTTACAGCGCAGACATGTGCAGTGCCTTATGGGATTGAATTCCTTGCATTTTCTGACTTTTGTTCACTCTGAAAACGTTTGCTGCTTCTAAAGAAAAAAAAGAATGTGTTATTTATGGATTAACTTTCAAACGGAACAGATTTATACTTGATTCAGATGTTCTTATCAGTGCTGCAAACAGGTTTTCCACAGGACAAAATGATCAGAACACTAATGATTATTTCACACATAATCCATTTAAAATGGTTTAAGAAAGGTATATATATATATATATATATATATATATATATATATTTTAATGCACAATTAGAATTTGAATCTGTAAAGCTTCATATGTAAAAACAAACACTTTCCCTGGGTTTGGCAGGATGTCCACTGGGAACAGCCTCATGGGATTGGTTAAGGGACATTATTCATTTAAGGACCAGATTGGTCAGTATATTCAGGATTTGTATAAGGATGTATGGCTGGCAGGGGATTGGCTGTTTGGCAGGACTTGTTTCAAGATGTTTGGTTTGCAAGAATGTGCGGTTTGGTCAAAGTAAAGGATTTCCTGGTTCGCAGGGTTCATTGAAGGCCATGATTGGTTGATGGATGAACCTGACCCAAGGATGCTTGGTTACAGGATAGGGCTTGTGAGAAAATGGGGCCAAGAGCAGACAGAGCTTCAGGGCTGGTTGAAGCATAACTCTTGTGACCCTTGATACCCCAAGTCAAATAAATGGGGCTAGTATAAATGGATACTCTGTTGAATTGTTGAATGTTGAAAGTTTAATTGTGCTAGTCTCTCTGGATAAGATCATCTGCTAAATGGCAGTAATGCAAACTATGTCGTTTCTGAGCGCAGTGTATGATGGAGACAGTGTTGTGTGTGGGGATCTGTCTTCTTTCCTAATGCCCCCCCGCCCCCTGCAGGTGGCTAAGGTGGAGTATGTCCGGAGGAGGCCCAGGTTAAAGGAGGTTCAGGTGGAGCTGGAGGACCACCTGGAGTGTGCGTGCACTTCACATCTTCACCTGGCAGGACACAAAGAACCAGACACAGGCAAGGGCTGTGTGTGTGTGTGTGTGTGTGTGTGTGTGTGTGTGTGTGTGTGTGTGTGAGGGTGCAGTGTGTGTGTGTGTGTGTGTGAGATGGTGCATGTGTGAGGATGTGGTGAGTGAATGTGTGTGTCTGTGTGTGTGTGTATGTGTGTGGATGGGTGGGTGAGTGTGTGTGAGTGTGTATGTCTGTGTGTGTGTGTGTGTGGGTGGGTGGGGGTGCAGTGTGTGTGATGTGTTATGTCTGTGTGTGTGTGCGTGTGTGTGTGGGTGGGTGGGTGCAGTGTGTGTATGTGTGTGTGTGTGTGTGTGTGTGGGTGGGTGGGTGCAGTGTGTGTGAGTGTGTATGTCTGTGTGTGTGTGTGTGTGTGTGTGAGGGCTATCCATAGAGAGAAAAGCTCTGGGTCCTGAGAAACAGCGCTGGTCTGATAAACAGTGTTTCAGCCACTTTTCCCTGAGCTGGGTTTTTCTTCCCTCTTTTTATATTTAAACTCTCTTCCTCTTCCTCCTCCTCCTCCTCTTCCTCCCCCTCTTTTTGTTTACAGGGCCGGTGCGCGTTAGGTCTCCAGGAAAAAAGAGGAAACGTAAAAAGCTAAAGCTCACCAAGGATTTATTGGCCACATAGTTAAAATTTTAAATAATAAGGTCTGTGGGGCCTGTGAGCCAATCAGGTAGGACTTTTATTGTGACTGCCAATAAATCACCTGCTTATATCATCCCCTTTCAGGGCAACCACAAATCAGATTGCTTAATTCGTGAAGCATGGAGGAATAAAAACTGCATGAGTTCACAGTGGCAGGTGCAGTTAGCATGTGCGGTTTTTGCATCTGTCACTAAACTGCACACACCACTGATTGTATTGGCCTTGAAGATGTGCTAACTGCCTGAGCATGATTGCGTATGCAGTTGTGTTAATTTTGTTTATTTGAGCACTGGTGTCTTTATCCACCTCTCTTTCTCATTTTTTTCATCTCTTCCACTCTCTCTCTCTCTCTCTCTCTCTCTCTCTCTCTCTCACACACACACACACACACACAAACAAATACATTTCTACATTAACAAATACATTTTGTATTAATGCTCTATCAGAGGACATTTTCTTTAGCATATTTTGGATTTTTGCAGCTGAATTATATGCATTTATTATAAAACCCCAGTAGATGTTGAACCATTTCCCTCTTAAACTGGAGTAACAATGGATTTTATGCACTGTTGATGGGGTGAAATGCTGAATTGCATTTGTATTTATGTTCTCCTTGTAAACTACTTAAGTCTTGTTTCCAATTTATGGGTGAATGCAGACTTGTAAGCCTTGAATCTTATTGCCATTTTAGTGTCTGCACCCCAGATAAGCATTCATCACACTGAGGATTTGAGAGTTAAAAAAAAAAATAATTTACATAATGGATTTGGCCAATAGAGCCACTGTAACTAAACCAGAAGCCAGAAACATAAACCGTGTGCTGAATGCTTTAAGTGGGAGGAGAGAGAGAGAGAGAGAGAGAGAGAGAGAGAGAGATGGCATCAAAACAACACTCTCAATTTCTTCCTTTATCTCTCTACCTCAGTTTTCCTCTTTCTACCGCTTTCTCTGGGTTGATCACAATGTCCTCACTCGCACAGCATAATCGTCAGTGTAAAATCATCTCTGATACAACACTCTGAGCATGCGTGATTTCTGTTGGACTCAAATAAACTAATTGTTTGAGATGATTTAACAGTAAGAACCTTAGCTGTGCACAGGTGCGTGAAAATTGCCACGCTTCATCTCTCTGAGTGTTTGATCCCTCTCTCTCTTTCAGCAGGTGTCAGGTGAGTCCAAAAGATCAGGCCCCCAGTCCACCTTCTCCCCACCCCCCGATGCCGGCCACCATCCATCCGACGTCTCATTTTCTTGACGCGTCCTACTCAACTAACAGACGATGACTGTAATTCCAAAAGGTGCTTCATTAAAATGTCCCTCAGTGACGTCTCGCCCCCTCAAGGCATTATCAATCGAATGCTGATCGTGCCTCTCGGCGCAAGCTGGACCCTGTGCAGAAGTGACAGGGGAACGAGAACGTTTTATTCTGCGATGTTCAAACCTCAAATGAAAAAAAAAATGGGGGGGCCTGGATAAGCATTTATTTTGAAACTTTGGGGGACGGAGGAAGCCAGAGTTGCCTTTGTAGCAGACAAAAAAAACCCAGAAAAAACTACAGAACGACTGAGTGTGGCATTGTAGAGGAAGAGAGGGATGCTGGGTAAAACATAATTAGCAGACACTGCAAACGTCGACGCTTCTGTCTCTCGCCATATGTGCACTGACTGGATACCTGCATGCGGACATGAAGTTCCCAGATAGTTTTCCTCTCCTTGTTGTGACAAACTTGGTCTCTCTTAGATGAGGAAATACACACTATATATTTTTTTTCTCTCTATAAAAAGAAATACCACATTATGTCCTTATGTTTGTAACCTTCATTTGTTGCGCATTGGATTGTATCCTGGTACATATCCAGACCGTAATACAGGGCTCCTTAGCCCAGCCTTTTCTATTAATAAACTATTTATATTTACCTATGATTGTGCTTATCCTCTCCAAACATGACATCTTTTTATGGGTGAGAACATTGACAGCTGTGATTGGGCAAGATATGTAAATAACAATAGTTCTGATTGGTGGAGTTCTTTGAATGCGAAGTCTTGTAATTAGGTTTTCCTATATATATATATATATATATATATATATATATATATATAGTTTAGGCAGTAGGATGTTACTGTGTCACACTCGTGCAGTTGAATAGGCTGGTTTTGAATTAATAATTGAATGAGTGGATTAATTATTAAATAGAGAAATCCTTCATGCTCCAGAGGGGCCGGCCACCCTTGACAGTTGTTTGGAGAGAATCCCAAGTATCCAGCCTTGCACTAACAGCTCTTAACTGCAGTTAGTGGAGGTTGTCCATTTGGTTAATAATAAACACAGTTTAATTAGGCCACCCTATTATTAGATTATTAATTTTTTACATTTTGAACAGTATTTTGCTTATATGTTATATGGAATTGGAATTCATATAAAAATAACTATAACAGTTATTACATTGTGCAGAATACCACTATCTGGAAACCCTGACTTTCATCTTAATAATATAGTTGCTAATATTTATTAGTGATACTCAATAATAGAAAAATATTTTTAATGTTAATGTTATTAATATTTTATTAAGCATCAATAAACATTTTCGAAAGTATTGCCCTTGCCTTTGATGTAGCATTGACTTAAAGTGTTGAATATTTATTTTGGATATTTATACTGGATATAGATATATTCATATAAATAACTTTGCATATGGGGCGTAACAATGCCCCCTATTGTCTGTTCTTGATACCATTTTTTTGAGGGTGGTGAGACATTGTGTTTAAATAAGGAGCAGGTTTCATGTTCAAATCCCCAGGGAAACATTGCTTTTCGCAGTATGTATGGTACATAAACAGTTTCTGAAAATATACATAGATATGTAACTGTATAAACTGCTTTACAAATTAGCCATGCTAACCATGCTAACCAGCCAATCGTGTCCTCAAACTAGTTGCATCCTGAAATAAATCATGCCAGTCCACCAATCCCCTTCATAAATATTACTTTCTTGCCCACATGTAAATGCCAGTGACTATTACTGCAGGAGAGAGCCAGCACAAAATGGATGAGTGTTTCTGTCTAATGGCAACTAATAGCCTGTGGGCACCTGCTACACTGGTCTGAGAAAAGGTAGAATGAAGAGGAAGAAGAATAAAGAGATCGCAGCTAGAGGAAGAGGAGGGCTTAGCACAGGGACATATCAGGAGGTAGATTACATTGAGGCACAGTCAGGTTTTTATCTCTCTCTCTTGCTCTCTCTTTCGCTCACTTAAAAAAAATCTGTTTCTCACCCTCCTCCTGTTCTCTGGAACTCCTCTGCTTGTCATGTTCCTTTGTTTGTATCAGTCTTCTCACTGTCTTATTTGTCCTCCATTTTCTCCATCTGTTTCTTCAGTGTCTCATTTGGGGGTTCAGGTCCACGGGTGCAAGAACCATGTTTTTGGTAGGACTCATTTTTTTTATCTGCCGGATGACCGTAAGTACTTCTAACTGATGAGTCCGCGGATTGCCAAGTGTGGTAGGCTTGTTTGGATGGCTGAAGCCTTGGATCCCATAAATGTGGTGTAGATTGGACACCTAGTGGTGCTGTAGTGCACATGGGGTGGCAGTGTAGTATAATGGGTAAGGAACTGGTCTTGTAACTTAGGTTTGGTCACAGGTTTGATTCCCTGGTAAGACACTGCCGTTGTCCATCTATATTAAAAGTTGTGTAAAATGCTCTGGATAAGATGACATGACCAAATATTTAGTGCCAAGAAATTTGGCTCACCTAGTACCTCTGGTCATGAGGAAGTGTGTCTGTGTAGATGTTTGCATGAAATTTGGCATGTAGATATTTTAGCCTGAGTTGCATGGAAAGTTATATAATAATTTGATATTTTGGAAAAATATGGCAAAATGATGAGTCAATGAATTTCAGTGTGCGTAGCTTTTCACAAATATGCGTATAATTAAAAAGCCGTTTGATTTGAATTGAAACTTGGTATGTGCGTTTTCCACACCATCAAGAGTCAAAAAAAATTTGCCCAATGGTCCACCACACATGGTGGTACTATAGAGCTCCAAAATATAAAATAAAAAATCACAGTTCCTTTGCAGAGATTTTGAAATTGCTCCAGTGACCAAACCCCTCATTGGGTAATAGCTGTCTGTAATTGGCTGTCATTCTAGTATATATTTACTCATCTTTTCTGATTTTCAGCAAAACCCCATGGCTGATTTTTATGAAACTTGTCATATTGCTTATAGATGCAACCACTTGCCAAACTCGATGGCACTTGGTGGTGGTATAGCTGTTTAATAAAATGTGCACTTAAACAAATGAAACTCCCGCACTGTTTGACTTGAGTTCGAGTGGCTCCAACCTTATGCTGATAGATGCCTCTCCACAGAAGAAGTGTTTCCAGAGACCATAAGGTTGCCACATTTCCAGAGTTTTTTGAAAAAAAAAAAACACTGCTCGTCATACAAAAGTTGACCAATTTGCACAACATTTGACATACATCCTGTCTTCACCAAGCTCATAAAGGGTATGTACAGAAATTTAGTATATCCAAAGATAACCCAGTGAGAAGCAAATAAGCTTGCTTTTGGGTATGTCTGCAGAAATGTGCACATAGTGTTGACATAAAGGCATGAAACATTACTTCAGTCGAGCCCACAGCCCCTTAATGATAGGCCCACTGTCATTGGGCTGTGCCCATTAGTGGTACTAGAACCCATGGAACCCTCAGGCTCAGGTTCTGGAACTGCCCGGTTCTGCTTAGGAGATCCTTGCATCACATTGCACTACTGGCATTTAGCCGATGCCCTTATCCAGACCGACTAACACAATGTCAGCATTTTTAAATTCTAATACATCGTATTTATACAGCTGGATGTATACTGAAACATTTCGGGTTAAGTGCCTTGCACAAGGGTACAATGGCTGTGTCCTACCTGGAAATGAAACCTGCAGCCTTTTGGGTTACGAGCCCACTTCCCTACTCACTGCACTACATTCATGTTTTGCAAAAAAGCGGAATTGCAGCACTGCCCAAAGTAGCATGCTCAGTACAACACCAACTTTTTCAGAATGCATTTTACACCGCTAGAGTGGTTTTTTAAATCTCGTGTGAACTCGCACAAAAGCCGTTAAGAGCTGATTTAACACGGGAGATTTCGCTGCACATGCAGGGAGGAAAGACAATATTGCTGTTCCTCGGACACACCCACCCCACCCCCACATCTGCAGGGGATTAAGAGACATGAAAGTCTGCTTGCTCATCTCTTCCTACGTTTGATCCCAGTGTATTAGACTCTGAAATCCTCTCCACTCTCACAATATAGACATACAGAGGCTGTTGTTTTTTTGTGTTTTTTTATTTTTATTTTTAGCTTTACCAGCGTCACGATAGCGTGTCCGTTTTGTGGAACGGGAAAACACAGACCAGCTGGACTCCTTAGAATTTCAGCTGTAATGTGGAATAGGTGGCACTACCTTGACCCACCACCCCCCTCAGCCATCCTACGAAAATTCCCTTATGTAATAACGTTTGTCGGCAAAACTCCTTATCTGATGGAAAATCCGTGCAGGATTCAAATATAAGTAAATCATGGGAGAAAACACATTCGTATAGAGCTTTAGTTTTACAATTAATGGCTTTTCATCTTAATTCTGATATCTTCTATTTCACTCTCAACCCTAACACTCACCATTTCCCTAACAGCTAACTCTAATTTAACCCCTAAAACTAATTCTAGCCCTGAAGTGTTTTCTGATTTTTTCCAATTATAATTCATGAAAAGCAATGAAAATATCATCAGTTTAATGAAAGAAACACAAAAAAATGTTTTTGAAAATAATTCCTGAAAATAAAAACTAGCCATTGCACTTAACCTAACATTTGCTCCAAATGAAAACCCAGATCTTGCCTCAGCCTTCCACTGTATTCAAACCTTAAACCCAGTGGAGGCTGGCTTATGAATGTCAAAATTATTTAATTTGCACTATAGCAGCATCAGCTGGCTAATTTGTGCTATATTTTAGAGCTCAAAAGCTCAGTCATCCAGACAAGTTTAAGTTTAATAAGCCTCAGTAATAGCAGATAAAAGTTATTAAATAGCCAATGGAAAGAAAAAAATATTCCTAAAAACTTCAATAGGGTTTCGGCACCTGTGGCTCTTCGACCATTAATAATAATAATGATGATCACAACACACCACAGTACGCTTCGCTATTCCTCTGCAAGCAAAAGCTAGTGGAACTGTACACACATCCCTGCATTTTCCTCCATCACATGTGATCCCTCTGTCAAAAATACCTAGGCCAACCACTTTGACCTTTCACCTTTCACCTCTGACCCCTGAAAAGAGTTGGGTCAGTGTGTGAGTGACAGCAGCGACTGTTGGTGGAACTACTTTCTCTCTCTCTCTCTCTCTCTCTTTCTCCCTCCCTCCCCTCACACGCGCGCACACACACACACACACACACACACACACATATTTCAGTCTCTGTCATCCCTGAACAAGACGGGCCTGGTGTTCACTCCCAATTAAATTCTGGTTTTATGTCATTTTTTTCGGAGATATTACTTTGGCCGGTTCAGCAATTGACCAAACGACCAAACTGTGTTTTTGAAGAACAAGTGCCAATCGGCGAAGAAGTAAAGTGCCAATCGGCGAATCGGTTTTAAGCTGTTGAAAAGTGCATTGGTCTTTGATGGGTAGAGATCTGAGGAACAAAAATGGTTCACCATGTACCTTTTTTTTTGCAGACAATGTGCCCCATGCACATAAATCACCCCATTTCAGCAGTTCTGCAGCTCCTCTTCCCTCACAATTCATGTGACCTCAAGAGAATATGAGATGAAGAGCTCCGCTTGTAAATGCGATTCTCTGCTATTTCTCAAGAGTGGCACCACACTGGTTTGTGTGTGTGTGCATGTGTGCGTGTATTCATGTGTGTGTGTTTGTGAGTGTGTATGTGTGAGTGTGTGTGTATGTTTGTTTGTGTTTGTGTGTATGCGTGTGTGTATGTCTGTATATGTGTGTTTGTGTTTGTGTGTGTGTGTATTTGTGTATATCTGTGTGTTTGTGAGTGTGTGTGTGTGCTTGATGCGTGAGTGTGTGTTTGTGAGTGTGTGTGTGTTTGTTTGTGTATGTATGTGTGTGAGAGAGAATGTGTGTGAGTGAGTGTGTGTGTTTCTGTACGAGTGTGCGTGCGTGCGTGTGCATGTGTATGTGTCGCAGAGGGGCATAAGTGTTCCTGAAACAAAATTAATGTTTCCCTCAACCTAGTATACACCAGCAAGAGGACAGGGGGTGGGAGCAGGGCAGCCATTCAAGCCCAGCACCCTTTACTGCTTCTCCTCCAGAGCTGAAAGAAAGCCCTGTGCTCTCAAAGACATAGGATTCCCAGGAACAAATCGAGTGTGTGCTTCTTTTTGTCTGCACGAAAACAGGATCAGAATGAAGCCGACATCCATTCATCTTCGCTGTCTGCGTCCCGTGTGTTCTTCTGGACTTGGGGGGGGGAGGGCTTGAGGTGAGAGATTTTGGGGGTAGGGGGTGGGGGGTGAGGTGGTAGTGGCAGGCGGTTGGCGAAATAGATCTAGCTGCTCCAGATCAGACAGAAATTGTTGCTTCAGATTCATGAGTGGGATTGTCGAACACAGAGTGACAGGAGTGATGAGACTGAAATCCAGCTTTCTGCAAATCTAGTAATTCTGCATCTAGGACAAGAAGGGACAAGCCCATATTGCTGACCCACTCCAGTCATGCTGAGTATATGACAGGATGTTAAAAGAGGTTCCAACAGATCCATGGAATTCACATTCACATTAGAATACATTACATTACAGTCACTCATCCAGAGCGACTCATGCATATTTACTCTTAAAGCTCTTCCATTTGCATCTTAATATCAGTGGCCATTCTGGAAAAACAGCATCAGGTTGTGAATATAACATTTTAATCATAAAATTGTCTAGCCTTGCCGATTAAGAAACAGTGTCCTGTCATTCACTTTAAGATGATTTTACAGAAAGTGCATCTGGATAAGTGGTGAGTGTGGTGAAGGGGTTTAACCCTTCAAGGCCTGAGATAGCAAATATGTGATTAGACTGATGGTGAGTGAGAGAAATAGAGTTCTAAAACACTGACGGAGAATTAAAAAAAAAAAACTACTTCTCAGAGGTAAGGAATTGGCTTTGATGCTGGATAGGCTTCCCCTGGGAGGGCTGTGCTGTTGCACTGTAAGGAGGCCAGAATAGCAGCCCCTCCAGCCCCAGGGTACTAATTCTCACAGCTGTGACGGGAGCTATTGACCCTCTCTCTCTGCCCCCCCCCCCCCCACGTCGTAGGTTAGATGACATGGAATGTGTGTGGTGGTGGAGGAGAGGGGGGGGCGATGGTGTAGGATCAGAGGTATGCTGTTTGTCAGCGGTGCGCCCCCCAACGAGGCTGTGCCACACAAATTATCTTGAAGGGATTCGTCGTTTGATTAGTAAATTTATGGCCGTTTCTGAAGAAGAAAATCTTTGTAAGTCGCAGTTAAGGACAAATATCGATTGAATACAGGCAAATGTCTCTGTGTGCCAATATTCTGATTAAGTACAAAATGTTGATTGAATCCAGTCCACAGTAAGAGTTGGTTGTACAGTGGCAAGAGTTTGAAGAGGAGAGAATCATTCTCTTTTTTTCCCCAACTCTTCACATTCCCAACTCTCTTGTTTTCACGTCTTATTTTCTTAGAGATCTATTTGATATGCAGAGCCATGGTTCAAGAGCATTCCTGCTCATAAATCACTGCACACCCCCCCCCCCCCCTCCACCCCACCAAGCGGCACCCCCAAACCCCTTTAAAACAAAGCCATTAAGACTTGTTGAGAATCTCTCTCTCGTCAGATCAGTTTGATGCCCGTAGCAGAGGATTTTTTTTTTTTTTTTTTTTTAAGTCGTGCCAATGGACGTCCCTGCTGAAATGCCCCCCCACTCCCGCTCATTCCCTTGTTCTGTGGCTGAAGAAACCTCTGATGTTGACAGAGAGGTAGGAGCAAAACTGACACAGCAAATTCATTTTCTCTGTTCGGAGGTGAGATTTGACCGGGTGTTTCTGGAGTTGCAGAGACTGTGAGGTAATCCTTATAGAAGCAGGCGCACCTCCCAAGCCCTTCCCAGAATGCTGTGTGGTCCTCTCATTTCAACTATGAGCACAGTGCTAGTTTGAGACTCTGCGAGGTCAAGAGCAGTGGACTGTGGAACGTTCTCTCTTTGTCTGTGACTGTCTTGTCTGTGAGTCAAGGGTCAAGTAGTGAGTATCTCCACTGGTGAAAACCTGACTGATAATTGGGAATGGAAGGATTTGGTAGAAACTGTAATATTTTATCATGTTAAAAAATCCATACAATCCCAAACCTGGTAAAAACACACTTTTAGGGTGACAGTGTGTGACACAGACCATAAGGCAGCCGATTCTGGGCCACATGCGACCGCCCCCTACCCCACACCCTCCCCTCGTATGTGTCAGTGTTTCGACCCCACCATGGCACTGTGATCCCTTCTCTATGCCTACCCTCTCTGCTTTCTATCAGTCTGAATAAAGCTAAAAATAAATAAATAATGCAAAAGGAGGGTGGCCTTCTTCTTGCTCTCCTTTAAAGAAAAACAAAACACACACTGTTCGATGCACTCAAGCTGGTTTAAACCGGTCCAGTCATGAGACAGCGGCGGCCATGTTTCTCCGCGTGAGACTGAGAGCGTTCCGTACTGCGGTATCTGTTGACCGCTGCCCTCGGTGCCAGGAGTTTGAGGCTGTGTCCGCTTTCCTCTCCTCAGTGAAGACAATGAAGGCCTTGCATGTTCCCGAAAAGGAAAACAACAAAGTATCTGTCTTCCGAGAACGGGGCTGCTGTTTCTCAGCGAGAGGCCAGATTGCTTTCATATTTCCCGGCTTGTTTTTTCATCATTGTCGGTTGCTTATTTCCCTCGAAGATGACCTTCCACTGGGCGGACTTTCACACGCTGTCCGTTTGTACAGCTGGATGTTTCCTGACGGGACTCCAATGGGCTGTGAACCTGCCATGTTCTGGTTATGAAAGCGTTTCATTTGGTAACATCCCACAGGTTTAAAAAAATTTTTTTATTAGATTAATGCCTTCGCTCTTTATTCTCAATAGCATAGATCCCATGCCTTGTTTCTTGTCTAAAGGGCAAATAAGAGGGGCTTGGTGGTGGTAGTCTTCTAAGGTGAATAGAAGATAACACTCATTAGACAAATACATGTATATATATATTGCTGGAAATGTTCTGGTTGGCCAGTGGGGGACCCCCATCTCTTCAGTGCTTCTGTGTAGAGATGAAAACACTGCAATAGGAGCACTTTTCACACAAAAAGGAGGTTGAGGTTCAAAACAAAGTGAAAGACTGTAAGAAGATACTGTATGTCTCAGCAACACAGTAATGGGTTAATTAGGCCTACTTCTTGGACAAGCTTGCACATTTTTATGTAGGTACGTGTGCTGTGAACACGATTTTTTTTTGCACAGATGTGTGTGTGCATGTGTGTGTGTGTGTGTGTGTGTGTGTCTGTGTGTGCGTACATGTGTGTGTGCATGTGAGTGTGTATGTGTGTATATATGTCTACGTGTTTGCACACATACCCATGTATGTGTGTGTGTTTGTGTGTGTGTGTGTGTGAATGTGTCTGCAGAAGGAGAGGCAGTATTGGCAGGGAGCAGCTTCATAATAACAGAGAGTCACAGATGGGTCTTCCCATTACTCATTACACACCAATTAGCTGACTCTACCTCTGCCCAATCAGCACTGAGCAGCACAGACACACCCATTACCTCACTCTGCTTCTGCACAATCAGCATTGAGCAACACAGACACGCCCATTACCTCACTGTACCTCTACCCAATCAGCACAGACACACCCATTACCTCACTCTACCTCTGCCCAATCAGCACAGACACACTCATTACCTCACTCTGCTTCTGCACAATCAGCATTGAGCAACACAGACATGCCCATTACCTCACTGTACCTCTACCCAATCAGCACAGACACACCCATTACCTCACTCTACCTCTGCCCAATCAGCACAGACACACCCATTACCTCACTCTGCCTCTGCCCAGTCAGCAATGTGCAGCACAGACATGCCCATTACTTCACCCTACCTCTGCCCAATCAGCACAGACACATCCATTACCTCACTCTGTCTCTGCCCAATCAGCACAGGCACATCCATTACCTCACTCTACCTCTACCGAATCAGCGCTGAGCAGCACAGACACTCCCATTTTCTCTCTATTATTTCCCACAGTTTGGAAAGACAGAAAAGGTCAGGAGTGGCATGAAAAAGCACAGCCTTGTGTTTCTCGGTACACTGAGAAAGACAACATCGCTCCAAACACACCCAGGGCCTTTGAAATTAGATAACGCATCATAAAACAATGAAGCGCTAAAGCCATCCGCCTCGTCATAAATTCCTTCTGAGGATTTAATGAAACATCTGAAGGAAGGGAGGAGTGGAGATAGACGCAGCGAAGTCGCAGACGGGCGTTCCCGTTGAGCGAAGGACAGGACTCTTCTCTCGCTCCGTGAGGAAATGTAACGCTGTTCGCGTGAGCAAATCCCTGCGTTATCCTCCCTCGCCCAAACCCTGACTTTTTCTTTCGAAAACAGAAAAATTCGCACCCCTACTTTCTCACAACTCCTGATTTGTGTGCACAGACAAGAATGCAAATGACCTCCGAAACATGTGATGTCACACCACCTTTTCTTTTTACCCAGCAGTCCATCTGTTCAGGTCATGCAGACCCTGACACAGGGGGCTCTTTCCAAATGCCTATTTTGCCTCTTTGCATCATTTCCTTGCATCCTTTTCTCGCCTCCTTAGCTCCACCCAACAGAGAATGCAAGGAAAGGACATGAGTAAAGGTCCTGAGGACGGAGGAATCCAGAAAACGTGTCTTAGGCCAATGCCAAAACAGCCTTGTTCAGTTAAGGGTCATTTTAGAGCCACATGAATTACAAATGTGGCAGATTGGGAGAGGTGGATCCACACGTTCTAAAAAAATACTTATGTTTCCTTGCTTGAGCATCCTTTGAGAGCCTCCCAGCTCCTTGAAGGAGCATTTAACGGGTTAGAATGTCCTTAAAGATGGTGGACCTCAATAAATATCCGGGTCAGTTGAGGACTGAGGAGACGAGGATGAATACGATAAGTGATTGGAAAGTTTGAGGAGGGCAATCTGACCCAGCCCAGCCTGTGCGGACAGTCCGTAGGGAACCCAGTTGACCAGAAGGGGTCGCTGGTTTGCAGCCAGGTTTGAACGTCCCAGTGACTGAGACCCCTCCCTACTAACCCAGCGTGACCACCAAGAATTTGATAAGTTGGCACTGTCCAGATTGGGCCCATCCACACACAAAAATAAATCCCAACAGCATGAGCCGCCAAACCAGAACCGGACGTCATATTTTAGCTTGTCTCTAGCTTAACCTTTTGAAGAACAGTTTTCTAGAATTAAGTCAGTGTTCTAGAACTCCACCGCTTTCAGTCACCAGCAGTGATTGTTACATCAGCATTAGAATGTTCACTGAAGAACATTCTAATCACACACAGTATTTGTGACCACACTGTTAAAGGGTTAAGAGGGTTTAAACTTGGTTAAAAAAATACATTTCACAAGTGTTGTAAAGCTGATATTTGAGCAGATGTGCACTAAGGTCCAGACAGTTGGACAGAGGCCTGATATTTAAGGTGTGACACTTTGAGGCCTGTACAGTTTTTAAAGGTTATGATGTATATTAAAATGTTTTCTCTGTGGGAAGGGGTGGCTCAGGGGTGGCTGTAATAACTGAAACCCCCCCCACCCGACATGCATTCAAGCTTTAATTGTACTGATCCCCCTACCCCATCTGCTTGAGCAGGAAGGTTACAGTAAAGAGAGGAAACGCAGATGAGTGGAGACTGGCTTGACAGTGAGTCAGGGTGTCAGTTTGGACACGGATCAGATCATATCCGTATCCGAAGCCTCTGGTATAGTCGTGTTTTTTGTTACTATCCATCCAGGAATATCCATATCTCTGAGTGGGTGTGTGTGTGTGTGTGTGTGTGTGACTGAATGGGCACATGTGTTTGCCCCCATGTGTGTGCATGTGTGTGTTAGGTGTGTCTGTGTGTGAATGGTGCATCTGTGTCTATACAATGGTGTGTCTACATTTGTGTATGCACACAAATTATGTGTATATGTGTGTGAATATCGTAAAATATTAAATCATACTTGGTAAATCAACTCCAAACGTGATATGTGTTTTGAAGAGTGAGATGCGGTCACCTCCTCTCCTTTTACCCAATCTTAGCTCCACAGCCAGCCCCCACCCCACCCACCCTCCTCGCCATCAAGCACACCACAATAGAAACCTGACCCGGGACGTCCCGCTGCCAGAGAGCCATGTCTGTCTGGGGGAACCAGGAGTGGGGGGGGGGGGGGGGGGGGGGGGGGGGGGGGGGGGGGGGTGGGGGGTTTGCGCTGTTACAGTCAGGCTCAGGTGCCCCCATCGGTCACTCCTCCCGCCTGCCTGCCAGCACCCCAAAATCTCTGGGGCCCCACCATCCTGCTTCCCCCGACTGTGTCTGATAGTCTGGGCCGGTTCACATTGTGCCTTCCCCAGAAACTCCCAGTCCCCAGGGTCCCACAAATCTGCTCCCCCTCAAGAGGTTTTCTCTTTTACTGGGGAAAAGACACCGCTTCACAAAAAAAACCTGAACCCCCTAAATCACTCAGGATATGTGGCCGTCTGCAGCTGTGAAGACAGGTTCGCTAGTTTAAGTACAAAACTCTGTTGTGTTAAGGACCCGCCCGCCCCCCCCCCAGCCCCCCCCCCCAGCCCTCCCACCCATAAAAAAAAGATTGAATGACCGCATGAAATACTCATCTTTCGGCTTCTCGTGGCAGCTGTCGGAGCAGGCCGTCACGGCAAAACTGCGAGCAGGACTCTGTGTCGCAAACAATGGTGTTTTTAAAAGCCGAAGTCTGCCGTGACTCGGATAATTAGGCAGCTAACTGCTATAGCGACTGTACTTAACATGATTTCCCTCCATGTGCATACTTTCAACATCTTACCCGTCTTCTTCTTCCAGGCAGGTGTCCCCCCTGCCCCCCTCCCCATTAGATCACCAGCCCATGCAGCCTATGTGCTGTAAGTTATTTGGATTTTTGCCTGTCATAAATGAAGTGGTGCAGGAAGCATAATGTGCACTGGGGACGATTGAATAAATGTGTTAAATATGGTCTCCCTGTGGAATGAGCGACACCATCTGTATTCACCTGGTGGCCAGTTTTGACACGCCTGACTACTGACATGGTTAGCCTGCCATCAGCATGACATCATCACCACAGATCTGTCTCTTCATTTCGTGAAACTGTTCAGTTATTGATTTATTTACGTTGAAACCATCAGACACTGGCTCTACCAGGTGCTGTTCTCCAGTAATAGACAGGAAGAGAACAGTCCCACACCAACACAATTAAAATACAAGAGCTCTCTAACTAACAGCCATTATCTTTGTGGCACCACCAAAAGTTTGCTAGTAAATTAAATAGCCATAGCTGTGTCTTCAACAAAAGGCAGACTATATATATATATATATATATATATATATATATATATGTGCCAATTAATTGTTAATAATAGTTCATTTCAGGGTGTTGATTGTTTAATTGCGCGATTAAGTCATGAATTCCCATCCTGGACAGACAGGGGAAGAAAGGAGGATGTGATAACCAAGATATTTAAGGTTGACGTGGCAAGCAAAACTGCTTGACTTCCTTGATAAATCACACAAATAATCAAATGAATAGCAGTTCAAAGTAGCTACTATAAAAAGTGCATACCAGACAAAATGAGATCAACTTCCCCTAAGAAAAACACATGCCACCCAAAACTGCTCCACCTCCTCTATTAAAACTATATACCAGAACTAAAACAGCATACCTCCCTAGATAAAATTACACACATACCAAAGCACAACTTCCTATAAAAACTACATATCAACCCTCAAAGCAGCCCAGCCTTCTATGTAAAAATGATATCCACACAATACAGTACCAACCTGAAAGAGCTAAGATTCCTATATAAAATAGAAATTATTTCCACAAAATGGCTCGACTTCCTCAACTCGACTTCTACCCAAAGCAGTCCAACTTCCTCTTGAAGAGATACATACCAGCCCAAATTGTGTGTAAAAAAACTATATACAGTTCTCTTTCTTCTATACAAAAACACCAGACAGGTCTATATTTGCGCAAAAACACAGCAAAAAAGCCTATCGTGTTTTAGTTGTGTAATCAGACTGAAAATCTTTTTTTTTTTCTCAAGTAGAAAAAGAAACTTGTTGCTTGACAAGTTAAACTGTCTTATCCTATTAGCAAACCTTGAAATGAGTAAAACAATCTTGCTTCTTTTGCAATCTTTTTGCCTTATTTAACAAAAAAAGTTATATAAATAAGATTTAAAGTCAAAATATAAGGCTAAAGTCCTTGTTAAGATTGACTCATTTTTTGCTTTTTGCTGTGTTAATGTTCATTGCATTAAGAAGACAGTCCAGCAACTCCTGAAGCAGCTCAATCATTCCCATGACAGACACACACAGTCCAGGCCCTGCACAGCTACATCATACTTTTAATAAGCTACTTGTGGTCTCAGCAGCAGTGAAACACTATCTGTTGAAGAGCTGACACAAGACAAACAAGGCTCAGGAATGCCATTTTGGATTACCGGCATTAACCTAGCACTGTTTCATTTTTTTTCACACATACCCTCATCATTACAACACCCCCTGGCTATGTATATTTTTTTATATTCCTGCTGAAGGCATACGGACCGTGTGCATTCTGGGCAGAAAATATATGGGGCCTGAGGTAAGCCTGAGGAACGGGCTGAAGCTGTGGGTGGTCCCAGGGGAGCTCGTTAAGGGGCAGGGGGTGGGGGGGTGGGGGTGGGAGATGAGTGTTGTCGGGGTCATCCGTGTCATCCACGCGGGAGTAACCAAGCTCATCGCTGAGGCTCCGGCACAGCCCACTGGCAGCAGGCCGTGGCCCGAGCGTTACCGCCAGTTACCGCGGCCGACGGGTCAGTACAGCCTGTGGACGGCTGGGCTCGCTGTCAGCACAGACTAACGCAGTACAGCCTGTGGACGGCTGGGCTCGCTGTCAGCACAGACTAACGCAGTACAGCCTGTGGACGGCCAGGCTCACTGTCAGCACAGACTAACGCAACGCTGTGGACGGCCGGGTACACAGACTGTGCATTATAGCCTGTGGACGGCCAGGCTCACTGTCAGCACAGACTAACGCATTATAGCCTGTGGACGGCCGGGCTCACTGTCAGCACAGACTAACGCAGTACAGCCTGTGGACGGACTAACGAGGTACAGCCTGTGGATGGACTAACGAGGTACAGCCTGTGGATGGACTAACGAGGTACAGCCTGTGGATGGACTAACGGGGTACAGCCTGTGGGTGGACTAACGGGGTACAGCCTGTGGATGGACTAACGCGGTACAGCCTGTGGATGGACTAACGGGGTACAGCCTGTGGATGGACTAACGCGGTACAGCCTGTGGATGGACTAACGCGGTACAGCCTGTTGGTGGACTAACGGGGTACAGCCTGTGGACGGCTGGGCTCAGTGACAGCAGAGTCTAATGTGGTACCGTGAGCCATAGGCCTCAAGCCCACAGCGCCCTTCCCAACCGTGAGCGAGGTCACTTAACACTAGGAATTTAAAACTAGGAATTTTATTCTAGGAATTTCACACTAGAAAAGTTACACCAGGAATTTGACACTATGAATTTAAGGATTTTTTCTGTGCAAATACTACTACCGCAGAATATAGGACTGAAATTGCACATTAGGCTCCTCACATTTCAGCCCTAGAGGGCCGTGGTGCCTGCTGCCTTTAGTGCGTTTCAGATGAAAAATGCTTATTTTTTATTTTAAGATGTTCACTGGATAAAGAATTCAGGCTTCCATGACCTAAACTGGCTGCTCATTTTAAAGGCAACAAGTACAGTCTGAAGACACTGTGATACTTTAGATCTGGGGCTCGAGATGGCCTGGACTAACAGGAATCTCAGCTCAGAATGAGAAAACTGAGAGAGGACAAAGTACAAATATCCAAAAGTCTAACTGCATTCTAAGCCCCCTCCCAAAGGTTTGGATGTTTCGTGTAAGTGCACCTCCCTTTTTAAAATTTCCCAGCTTGCACTTGATAGCCAGCAGGGCTCCCCCCCACTGAGAGAGTCCCGCTCTCTGTAAATTAATCTGTTATGCTGAAGTCAAAGCCGTCCGGATGTCCTGCTTCACAATTTTGGGGGCTTGTGTGCAACTAATATCCATGTCACCCCTCTACCCCCCTGTCCTGGACCTCACACTGCATCGAACAGGGCAGGAGAGAGTTGAACATGATGGACACACACAGTGGAGGAGGAGGGGGGTGGAGGGGGTTAAGGGTTAGTGGGGAGGGCATGAGAGGTTGGGATGAAGCGGATTAGATTTCTGTTTGCCCCCAGGACAGCCCTGTCGTGACTAAAAGTGGGAATCTGCCACTGTACATCCACCCCCTGTCCCTTTTCTACATTCACTTTTTCCCATCCCTGACCTTTGACCTTTGACCCCACATGTATCATCTGACCCTGCCGCTCAATTACAGGGTGGCGTGGGAGCCCCTTGAAGCCCCCAAATACTTGCCTCACTGAATGCTGGGAATGTTCTCAATACCCAATACCATCACCCTCCACTTCCCTCTTCCCTCTGTCTCTGTCTCTCAACTCAAACTTAAAATTAGCTTTATTGGCAGAGCTTTATTTTCTCATATGTGCAGTTTTAATTAGAATTACTATCGCCATCGCATCTGTAACCCTGCGTTGGAAACTTTGTGTATAGTAATGGAGCAGGCTACAAAAAACTATTTTATAGTAAATGGGCCCTCTAAGCTACAAAAAACCTATTGATTATAAACGGGCCCTCTAAGGCTTCTTGATGATGTCATACTTTTGTATTCCTGGCACATCACAACTGATGTTCTTCAGTTTCTTCACAAGTTGAATAAGGTCATCTGCTTGGTGAATGCAATGTAATGCCAAAATAAAAACTGTCCCTCCCAAATAAAACGGACTCCAGTGATCTCAGGATGACTGTTGCATTATAACGTAAAAGAAAGACAACCCTGGCTTCTGCATCTCTACATTTTAAATACAAGCTTCCTGCCGATTTTGAACTTTTGCACTGGCCTGAGAAAGACTAAAAGTTCTTCATAAATATCACAAAAGAAGTTTAGGCAGGGTCACATGTCTGTGCCCGCTCCCCTCTCCCCCAACCCCACCCCCCAGAGCAAAGACTGGATGACCTCACTGAATGAAGGCGGTCTGCTGTTTTCCACAGAGGTTGCCTGGAGTTCTCCTCCTGCCACAGGGGAAAAACACCCTAAAGCTATTTTTAGGATCCTCATTTTGTTAAACTTTTTGTAAAACTTTCTGTCCCAAAGGCCAGGAAAAAAGCAGAGAATTCAAGGGAGAGGGGGTGGGCTGTGGGGGGGGGGGGGGGGGGGGGGGGGGGCAGTCAGACATTCCCCTCTGGAATCAGGAATCTCTTCTCGCTGTGTCCCGCCCTTGTTTACCAATGGACAGACAGACAGACTGAGACAAAGACACAGAGAGGCCCTTATTTTAGGAAGCCTGAAGAAGGATGTGGAAATGTCCCATCCCTCCTCTCAGCTGTTTGATCTAGTCTCATTCTCTGCTTCTTATCACCCCCCTCTTCTTTTCCTTATCCTCCTCACCTCTCCTTTCCCTCATCCCCCCATCCATTAGTATCACTTAGTACTGTTTTCAAGCTAACCAGCGGTGGGTTCGGTACAGTTAATTAATGCAACCCGATGCAAACAGACCTCCATGAAGCGGCATGCGTATGACCACATACTGTACACTCGTTCCCCTGCAGCAAAATACCAACATTATGAAATAATAATTAACTGACTATTCTTGAGTGCTGGAACTACACAGGGTTCCTTCATGGAGACACAGAGGAGCCTTTTGGACCCCTTCCTTCTGAGAGTGTTGGGTGCTTTTATGGAGGGTGCTTGGAGTCGGAGAGGTCCTGGCTTTCTGAGTCTGCACTCTACAGCCCTCCACAGCTGTTAGCGTAAGACTGACCCAGATTGTTGTGTCCTGATAACCCACCTGCTCTGTGCATTGGGGAATTAGTATAAGAGCACACCTGAGCAAGGCAGGTCTTTCCAGGTACAAGCTGGCATTCTGGAGTCTTTCAGCATCCCTGCCGATACTTCAGTAGCAGTACTCTCCCAAGTGTGTCCTCTCTCTGTCAGGTTATTATGTCAAAGCATCAAGAATTCTGCTTTAACCACCCCCCCCCCCCACACACACACTCTCTCCATGACTCAGATATTTTGCCAAGCATCAAAATGAACCCCTCCTGAGGTGTTTCCTGTGCTGCAAAGACATTAGCCACACAAAACTCCACCACCCAGAATTCTCCCCTCTTCAGCACTTCCTGCAGGCCTGATTGAGAACAGTGGGTCTGCTTTCTGAACACAGCGGCAAAATGTGTGCTGTTCTCAGTCCTCCAGAGGCGACTTTCAATGGAAAATCCATGAGGAATGTTATTGCATACCATGAGATATGAGTCAGTGCCCCGAATACGCCTAGGACTTTGCATTACATTACTGGAATTTTGTAGAATTCTCTCATTCAAAGCGACTTACACAACTTTTAGCATTTTTACAAAGTATCCATTTGTGCAGCTGGATTATAACTGATGCAGTTCAGGTAAAATAGCAGTGTCCTTACCAGGCACATACACATGTAATCAGAGTAGGTGTGCTGTGGGTTTTGAATCACAGTTTGCCGCTCCAGATATGATCTGATTGACCCACTACCCTTTTTAAGAGCAAGGTCCCCAGCTAGGTGGGTTAATAACACACTTTTTGCTTCTCAAGGCGGGGTTGTCATGGTAACAGGCTGATAAAAACGTGTGCATGCATGCACACGCAAGTACACGCACACACACACACGTACACCCAAACGCACACACACAAATGCACACACACGTGCACGCACACACACACACACACACAAATGCACGCACTCGCACTTTGGAGAAATGGAGGCAGTGATTCTGTGCACACGTCCATCACAGAGTGCTTAGTGAGTGAAAACCTGTGGGTTTCAGCACAGGACAGATACGCATCAGTCAGAGAGGAGAGGAGAGGGGAGAGACTCTGGGTAATGAGTCAGGGAGCTCACTCAGGTCAGCGCAAAAAACACGGCCACCCCAGAGCGCCAGTCTAACAACATCCCCCCCCCCCCCAAAAAAAAAGGTCCTCCAGCAAAAACAGAAATAAAAAAAACAATCTGTTGATTTCTCTCAGTTTCAAGACCCCCTTTTTTTTGCTTTTGTCATGTCATGCTTTTTGTCTGGAACACCAAGGAGCACCTTGTTATTCTCCTTTCTCCTTGTTACTTTTTCATTTTCATCCTCTGGGCACCCATTGCTCTCATTAAAATACACACAATTCAAAAAATGTCTGATGTATACACAGAAAAACAACATGTAATGAAAAAAAATGACTTAAGAGCAGATTTAACAGGACAGGAGTAAAAAAAAAACCCTGGTCTCTCTTTCACAAATTGAATTTGAAGTTTCTCTATTGAGCAAAAACAAATTTGTAGATATTACTAAATTTTACAGTAATTTCTTTTCTTTCTCCCTCTCTTCTCTATTGACAATATAAACAATCTCCATAGATTTTTATTTTTTCAGTGTATTTATTTCTATCTCAGTCTCTTAATTTAAGACTCCTATCTATCGTTTCCTGTCCTCAACTTCACCGCCCCCCCCCCCCTCCAAACACACACACACACACACACACCCCTTCCAGAATAATTCTTCAGTACTGGCGAATGAGTGAGGTGGTATAAGGTCTTGTTCACTGCGTACTGTATTTGAGTGCCTAACTTCCTTAAATGGGGGAGACATGATTAAGGACGTGACCCGTCACCTGTGAGAGGGTGAGAAGAAGAACCAGGACCCACCTCCCTAACCTGAATTTTTGGGGTCACGGACCCTTCCCCTCATCCTGTCTTCCTCCCATCATTCCATCATCCTGCCGCAGAGAGAGGAGGCCGATTACGGGATTGTTAATGTGTAGCACCTGGGTTTCTGTGAGCTGGCTGGTGCCTCACATTCTGGATTCTGGAGCTTGCAGGTTTGAATCCGCTGGTGTTGGAGCAAGCTGCTTTGTCCTCGGAAGCTCTTTGAAGAAACCCGTCTGTGTTGCAGAAGGTGTAAAGAGTAAGCAGAGAGAGACATGCAGAAGGTGTAAGGATGGAGAGAGAGAGAGAGAGAGAGAGAGAGAGAGAGTCCCTTTGACAAAACAGGGTTATGAGGTTCAAAGTTCCCTTGTTCAAACTTGCATTGACATGACTATAGCTAATTGTGTTTACATTTTGCTCTCCTTTTAAGAAAAAGGGGGATGGGCCATAAAGAAAAAGAGAGAAATCAACTTCCCGCTGTAAACGTGCTTACAAGCCTCAGATGTCAGAACCCTGTTTGAGTGATGTAACCACAGTTACAACAACGCTTCAACATTGGAGCGGCTGGGTTTAATGACTTGACTGCTACTCAAAAAAAAAAAGTTATTTTATTTTGGAAAGTTCTTGGCTAAAAAACTTAAATTGTCTGAAGAAGAAAATATACATGAAATAAAACAGGAGGCCAGAGCTAACGGGTGGTCTTAGGCAGCTCTTTCTGCCCTGTATTTACATTTGCACAGTGACATTCTGCTAGCCTGAATTTTAAATGTTTATGTTTAACATGTCAAACCTGTTTTTTTCTGTTTTTGTTTTAACGATGACAGGGGGAAGCAGAGGGAGGGGAGAGACAGAGAGAGGGTAGAGAGAGGGAGAGAGAGAGAGAGAGAGAGAGAGAGAGAGAGAGAGAGAGAGAGAGAGAAACATAAAAAGAGGACAAATAGAGAGAAAAAGCAGGAAAGGAAGAGACTGCTGTATAAATAAGCAGGTTGATAGGGCATTTTTTAAGCAAATGAATGTGGCATGCTAATGCTGTCATTACTGGATGGTTTGTAGACAAATTCTTTATACACATTTCATACTGTATATCATATATTTTTTATTGAACAATATCAAATGTCCTAGCCCCCTCAGCTGATATGGGAAATCGGAATTGGTTACTTATTCTCCTCATTTGAAGAAACAGATCTCCATCTCCTGTCATCTCTTCACCTCTTTACTCGCTCGTGTGTAGGATTAGAGAAGCCTGGCAACCCCAAGAGAGTTTACACCATCAGAGAAGGAGCACAAATTCCCCTGCCATCACTGTCCATTCAGGGAATTTTGTTTTCACCTTATTTTTTCAATATTTTGATAAGTGAGATTGATTTATAGCATGGTGCATGTGTGCATGAGTTTGTGTGTGTGTGACACTGATGAACTTATCCACCCAACCAGTCTCTGGGCATGACAGGGCTCAACCCTTCCCACACTGCACCTCTGTGCCCATTGGTACTTCACCCTCTTTGTCATACCCATATGCTTCCAGTTACAAATTCAACACCCCATCAATTTACCTCCCTGCTTAATGAAATCTGAAGAGCAGAGAGGAAGGATTAAAGACAGAGAATATGTGGGCCGGTAGGAGCACGTCCTGATACCCAAACACCCATAAGTCCAGGGATCTAAAGACCCTCGCACCTTGGGAACAGTGCTGGCTGTGGCAGTAGGCCATCCCAGGGACGTTTTCCAGATTCTCGAAAGGGCAGTCGGAGGTAGTGTGACATATTTGACACACCCCTCCTCTCGCTATCTGACCTCTTCCGCGTGTCTCTTCCGTTAAGTTTGAATCGCCGCCTTGAATCATTGCTGTTACCTCAGATGCCCCTTCACGGAACTGATCTGATTGTTTATAGAGGGATAGAGAGAGAGAGAGAGAGAGAGAGAGAGAGAGAGAAACATAAAAAGAGGACAAATAGAGAGAAAAAGCAGGAAAGGAAGAGATTGCTGCATAAATAAGCAGGTTGATAGGGCATTATTTAAGCAAATGAATGTGGCATGCTAATGCTGTCATTACTGGATGGTTTGTAGACAAATTCTTTATACACATTTCATACTGTATATCATCTTTTTTATTGAACAATATCAAATGTCCTAGCCCCCTCAGCTGATATGGGAAATCGGAATTGGTTACTTATTCTCCTCATTTGAAGAAACAGATCTCCATCTCCTGTCATCTCTGATGAATTGAATGTCATCTCATTCAACTGATAACCAATCATCTTGTTTATAGATGATTGGTTATCAGTTGAATGGTTATAAACGATTGGTAACTCACTGAAAAAGTGGGTGTGGTCAATGTTCTCAACGGCACTGCTTTCGCCAGGACTGGCAGGGTCCTGACAGCTTCTGACACCGTGGAATAAATGGAAAAACCTTCAGTGCCATCATGGAGTCCCATTCCCACAGTAAGGGACTACTTTCCTTCTCCTGCAAACACAGCCGCTTAAAGAGGGCTCTCTCCTATATCTATCTGTATACATACATATGTGCATATATATTCAGTCAGGTCCATAAATATTTGGACAGTAGCACAATTTCCATCATTTTGGCTCTGTACGCCACCACAATGGATTTGAAATGAAACAATCAAGATGGGATTTAAGTGTAGACTTTCAGCTTTAATGTAAGGGTTTTGTAAAAAATATTGTATGAACAATGCAGGAATTACAACCATTTTTATACATAGCCCCCCCCCCCCCACCCCCATTTTTGGGGCTCAAAAGTCATTGGATAAACTAACTTAATCATAAATTAAATTGTCATTTAAGAAATTAAATTGTCATCCTTTGCAGTCAATGAAGTCTTGAACCCACAGACATCACCAGACGCTGGGTTTCTTCCCTGGTGATGCTCTGCCAGGCCTCTACTGCAGCTCTCTTCAGTTCTTGCTTGTTCTTGGGCGTTTTGCCTTCAGCAAGTGAAATGCATGCTCAATTGAGGTCAGGTGATTGACTTGGCCATTACAGAACATTCCACTTCTTCGCCTTAAAAAAGTCTTGGGTTGCTTTCGCAGTATGCTTCGGGTCATTGTCCATCTGCACTGTGAAGCACCTTCCCATGAGTTTTGAAGCATTTGGCTGAACCTGAGCAGATAATATAGCCCTATACACTACAGAATTCATCCTGCTGGTTTAGTCAGCAGTCACATCAACAATAAATACAAGGGAACCAGTTCCAATGGCAGCCATACATGCCCATGCCATAACACGGCCTCCACCATGCTTCACAGATGAGCTGGTATGCTTTGGATAATGAGCAGTTCCTTCCCTTCTCCATACTCTTCTCTTCTCATCATTCAGGTACAAGTTGACCTTTGTCTCATCTGTCCATTGGATGTTGTTCCAGAACTGTACAGGCTATTTTTAGATGTTTTTTGGTGAACTCTAATGTGGTCTTCCTGTTTTTGAGGCTTACGAATGGTTTAAATCTTGTGGTAAACCCTCTGTATTTACTCTGGTGAAGTCTTCTCTTGATTGTTGACTTTGACACAGATACGCCTACCTCCTGGAGGGTGTTCTTGATCTGGCCAACTGTTGTGAAGGAGTTTTCTTCACCAGGGAAAGTATCCTTCTGTCATCTACCGCAGTTGTTTTCCGTGGTCTTCCGGGCCTTTTGGTATTCCTGAGCTCGCCAGTGCATTCTTTCTTTTTAAAAATTAACTGAATAGTTGATTTGGCCACACCTAATGTTTTTGCTATCTCTCTGATGGGTTTTTTTTTCAGCCTAATGATGGCTTGCTTCACCGACAGTGACAGCTCTTTGGACTTCATATTGAGAGTTAACAGCAACAGATTCCAAATGCAAATGCCACACTTAAAATCAATTCTATACCTTTTATCTGCTTACTTGTAAATGAAATAATGAGGGAATAACACACACCTGGCCATGTAACAGCTGAGCAGCCAATTATCCTATTACCTTTGGTCCCTTAAAAAGGGTGGGGACCAACGAAAGTGCTGTAATTCCTAAACTGTTCACCCGATTTGGATGTAAATACCTTCTAATTAAAGCTGAAGGTCTGCACTTTGAGCTCATATTCATTATTTAATTTCAACTCCAATATGCTGTGGTAGACAGCTAAAATAACAATAACTTTGTCAATGTCCAAATATTTATGGACTTGACTGTATATACAGGTACATGTATGTATGTAGGTACGTATAAACATATATGTGTTTGGAACAATATTCCGCGCGTTTGTGTGTCCGAGCCCCCCCCGGGCGTTTTCCGAGCCAGGTGTCTTGCTTTAACGGGTCTGGCTGTGCAGCCCTCCGCAATCCTAGAGCTACGGGAGCTACTAGGACAGCTGTAAACCTCTGGCCATTTGGGCTTGGTGGGAGCGTTACAGCGGGATTAAAAATAAGCTTGAGTGAGTCAATCCTCCCTCATGCTCTGTCTCTCTCTCCCACCCTCACAAATATGACCTCCTTCCCATAGAAACTCACACGCACACATGCACAGAAACAACACGAAAAAAACTGTAGTTTTATACTAATGTGTTAGTGATGCCAATAAGAAAAAATTACCTTCAAAGTGTTTGTAAGTAGGTTAGGAGTGCCATTAGAGGATCATAAGCTTATATTGTCCTCATTTAGCACATGGAATTCAAATTCCTACTCCATCTTGATTATTTTGTTCTGCAGCTATTCACATAAAAATAACCACAGCACAACAATGTTTCTGCTGGAACAGTACTGTCAGAACTGCACTCCGGCAGTAAAGCTGGAAAGTGCATCTGGAAAATAAAGAATTTTACTCTGTTCAACATCACTTATGAACACAGCCTGAATTATACATGTATACATACATACAGACAGACAGACAGACAGACAGACAGACAGACACATGTATATGCATACATATGTAATAAAGTAAGTACATGATGTGCACACATGAAACCCAGAACGATGTGTACTGGCCGTCGGAACATTCTGACTGAGGGAGGGAGATGGGTGGGTGCGTGTGTGTTCCTGGAGTCAGAGTCAGACTCTGGAGGCCACAGAACTGCCAAGGCCCTGACCAATCCCTTCATTAGCTGGGGATTAACACCGTCTCATGGACTCGAGTCTGTGCGTGCAATGGGATATTTGCCTGGAAATGTTGCGACAGGTAACCAGAACTCAAAAACTCGTTAGGACTGGGTGCACAACAAGGACCAATCTGTTTTGGAATTCTGTGCCAACTCCTGAGCTTGATTTTTTAATTATTATTTATTTGTTCTGATGTTTACTGATAGTTGTGAGCTACAGCTGCAAGACTGCAACACATATCCCAGGTGAAAACATTTTTCTCTGCAGTCTGATATTACATCTACCTCTCATTTCGCCATTTAGCACACACACTCACAGCTACAACAGCAGTGCGCCAGCTGGGAATCAAACCTATGGTTACAAGCCCGGCCTTCCAGCATGACCAACTCTCACATTAATTCTTCATACAGCCCTTCAGTTCTTCTTCAGTCATTTGTTATCATTAGTTACATGACTAGCATTTACCAGAATTTCTTATCCAGAGAAACTTATACAGCTTTTTGCATTTTTACAATGAATACTTTGCAAAAATACAAAAAGGTGATAAGAATGAATAAGATACAAATATGAATAAGAATCCCTGCTAAATGTTAGTAATGTAACTAATTACTTCAGACTTCAGCTATCATACATTACACAGATATATATATAGTGAAGCAATGCAGGTTAAGCACCTTGCTTAAGGGTACAATGGCACTGTCCTACCTGGGCATGGAACCTGCAATGTTTATGTTACAAGCCCAGTTCCCTAAGCATTATACTACACAACAATCCTTTGCTACACTTTACCTCTGTCTCTTATTCTCATTGTTCCCTTTTAAATTCTCTTTCTTTCTCACCCCTCATCTACCATCTCATCCAGCCATCCCCCCTCCCCTCCATCTCTCCACCTCTCTCCACCCCCCCCCCCCCCCCCACACATTTCTCTGCTAAGATGGCTGATGCACCATCAGCCCTGCCCTGCTGATGTTGCATGGAGAGAGAAGGGTTTTGGGGGGTGCTGGGCTGGGAAACAGGGCTGTTTTGGTTGCAGTTGTTATGGAGCTCTTGTTATCGAGATGGTTCCATGGAAACACAGCTGTGAGAGAGGATGGGATGCTCTTGGAAAGCAGTCCAGATGAGGACAAGCTTTCAGAGATGCAGGAACTTAGGATGGCTTGTTCCACTGAGTGTTCCTCTGTGTTCCCTCCCTGTTTAAACACATACATGGAGCTACAAATTATTTGATTTGCTTCACGCTGGACTATGTGCGCTACTTCTCTCTTTTTTGGCAGCTACTCCATTATTAGGCTTGTTTGTACATTTGCCTGCCTCACAGGAGACCTCTCAATTCAAGTAATTACAATCTCCCCTGCTTTCAGCAATGACAACACACTGATGACATCATTCGATTGGTGACATCACTACTGGTGAAATTATTCTTCAACCCAGTCGTCCTGTAATGAATGTAGCCCTGAGAGGCGATGAGAGAGAGAGATATGACCGGGGTTACAACCACCCAATACAGAGCTGCCAAATGGTCAAGGCCATGAAGATAAGACATAAATATGAAGTGCATTGTGATATGTTTGTGTGTGTGTGTGTGTGTGTGTGCATGCGTGTGTGCTTGCTTGTGCACATACAGTATATGGTTATTTGGAACGTGTGTGAGTGTTTGTGGATGTGTGGCCAAGTGGGTGAGTGCATGTGTAGCGTACACTAAGAGAACAGTACAGCCCTGAATGCTTGACCCCTACAGTGAGGAGGATTGGGGGCTCCATTATGCTGTGGGTGGCATTTTTCCTGTCATGGTTTGGGTCCACTCGTCCCCTCAGAGGGAAGGGTCTCTGTAAATTAATACAAAGTTATTTTGAGTGATCACCTTTATCCTATGAGGAAACATTTCTATCCAGATAGGAAAGGTGTCTTCACATGTCTTCCGGGAAGAAAATGCCCCCCTGCACAGGGCACGAGGGGTCAGCGAATAGTTTGATGATTACGAAAATGATGTGAATCATATGCTATGGCCTTTGCAGTCACCATATTTCAACCCAATTGAACCCCAATGGGAGATTTTGGACCAACGTGTTAGACAGCAGTTTCCACCACCATCATCAAAACAGCAAATGAGGGAAAATCTTCTGGAAGAATGGTTTTCCATCCCTCCAGTACATTTCCATAGACTCTATTCCAAAGTGCATTGAAAGCTGTTCTGGCGGCTTGTGGTGGCCCAACACCTTACTAAGACACTTTATGTTGGGCTTTCCTTTAATTTGCCATCTGTATGTGCATGTGTATATGGGTGTGTTTGGTTCTGAGAAAAACCAGATTTATGTGATCTCATGCAATGCTTGCTATGCAATTAATTGCAATTTGCAACATAGCCAAGCTATGTGATTTGTGATTATGGCACGAATCTAAGCAAGTCTGTGCTATGTCTAATGAAGTACAGCACACAGTACGTGTGCACTGACAATAAGTTGACAGTTATGCATTGCTCCTCTGTTCATCAAGTACAAAGACCTGCTCAGCATGATGGGAAAATGCAGTAGGGAGATATCCCCCCCCCCCCCCCCCCAGCCCACCCACCTCCCCAAACCGCCTTCCACCTGTGGATCCGGCAGACTCCCACGCCAGGAATTCTGGGAGATCAGCATGTGCCTGAATGATGTCTATGTGCTGACCCACTGTGACCCATGGCTATTCTGCATACTTATGTTAAACTACTGTATTTACAGTGTGTGTCTGTACCACAGTACAGACGGGGGAGACAGAGAGAAATGGGAGGAAATGAGGGGGAGGGGCACAGGTGGGGCAACAGTGAGAGAGTGACAGAGAGAGAGAGGAGAGATAGAAAGAGAAAAGGGGCAGAGAAAATAGGGGGTTATAAAGAAGTATGCAGAGAGACAGTGAGAATAGTACTACAAATTCTATACCTTTGACATTTCATAGGCCTTTGATACATACAGTCCCCTCCAAAAGTATTGGAACAGCTAGGTCAATTCCTTTGTTTTTGCTATACACTGAAGATAATTGAGTTTGAGGTCAAAAGATGTGCACGAGATGACAGATCCGAATTTCAGCTTTTATTTCCTGGTATTTTTATCTAGATTTGTTAAACAACTTAGAACATATCACCTTTTGTATCAGACAAGCCAATTTTTAGGTGAGCAAAAGTATTGGAACATGTGACTGACAGGTGTTTCTTGTGTCCTGTTAGATTGATTGGTTAAACAATAAATAGTTCTGAATGTCTACTCTTGGTTTTAGCCTTGGGTTTTGCCTGTGAAAACTGCATTTGTGTTATAAAAGATAAACTAACATGAAGACCAGAGAGCTGTCTTTGGGAGAAAAGCAAGCTTAGAAAAGAGGGTAAATCGATCAGAGCCATTGCACAAGCATTGGGGATAGCTTGTACGACAACTTGGAATGTCCTGAAAAAGAAAGAAACCGCTGGCGTACTGAGCAACAGATATCGAACAGGTCGACCAAGGAAAACAACAGCAGTTGATGACAGAAACATTGTGAAAGCTGTGAAGAAAAACCTCAAAACATCAGTCAGTGACATCACAAACAATCTCCACAGGACAGGGGTGAAGGTATCTCAATCAACTGTTCGAAGAAGACTTAGAGAGCAGCAATATAGAGGCTATACCACACGATGCAAACCACTCATCAGTAGTAAGAATCGGAAGACGAGATTACAATTTGCAAAGAAGTACAGAGATGAGCCACAAAAGTTCTGGAACAAAGTTTTATGGACTGATGAGACCAAGATTAACCTCTACTAAAGTGATGGAAAAGCCAAAGTGTGGAGAAAGAAGGGATCTGCTCATGATCCAAAACATATAAGCGTATCTGTGAAGCATGGTGGAGGAAGTGTCATGGTTTGGGCTTGCATGGCTGCTTCTGGAGTGGGCTCACTAATCTTTATTGATGATGTAACTCATGTTGGTAGCAGCAGGATGAATTCAGAAGTCTACAAAAACATTGTCTGCCAACTTATGGAAAAATGCGTCCAAACTAATTGGGAGGAACTTCATCATGCAGCAAGACAATGACCCAAAACACACTGCCAACACAACAAAGGATTTCATTAGGGAGAAAAAGTGGAAGATTTTAGACTGGCCAAGTCAATCACCAGACCAATTGAGCATGCATTTCACCTCCTGAAGAGGAGATTGAAGGAAAAACCCCCCCGAAACAAACAACAACTGAAAGAGGCTGCAGTAAAAGCCTGGAAAAGCATCACAAAAGAAGAATGCAACAGTTTGGTGGTGTCAATGGGTCACAGGCTTGATGCAGTTATTGCAAGCAAGAGATATGCTACCAAATATTAAGTGTTATTTGCTTTCATTTACTTAAATACTCTCTGTTCCAATACTTTTGCTCACCTAAAATTTGGGTTGTCTGATACCAAAGGTGCTATGTTCTAAGTAGTTTAACACATCTAGGTGTAAATACCAGGAAATAAAAGCTGAAATTCTGAACTCTTGTCTCATGTTCATCTTTTTATCTCAACCCCAAATGTATTCAGCGTATTGCAAAAACAAAGGAATTGGCCTTGCTGTTCCAATACTTTTGGAGGGGACTGTAGGTCACAGGGACCACAGCTGCTAAAAGTACCACTAAGTGGGGAAGGACCATCCATCCATCCATTATCTGTACCCGCTTATCCTGAACAGGGTCACAGGGAGTGCTATGGCCTATCCCAGCATGCACTGGGTGAGAGGTAGGAATAAGCCCTGGACAGGCATCTAATCTATCACAGGGCACACACACCCTCATACCTATGGGCAATTTTAGAGTCTCCAGTTGGCCTACGTGCATGGGCTGTCGGAGCACCAAGAGAAAACTCACACGGACACAATGAGAACAAGCAAACTCCACACAGAAAGGCCAGATTCGAACCCAGGACCTTCTTGCTGTGAGGCGACAGTCCTACCCACTGAACCACCATGCCGCCCGGGAGCAATTCTGCAGGAAGGTGTAATAATACTGACGGTCCACGATCAGTGAGTTCTTGCATTTGCAGGCAGCATCTGCATGCACACACATGCACCCATGTGTTTGCTTGCATGCGCACATGCACGCATGCATGGCTTGGGCATGAGCACACACTCAGGTTTTTTAACTGCGGGAGGCGTTTTTATCCCAGCGCGAAATTCAGAGCCTTCCTGCCTTTTGCTCCTTTCAAGGCCAATGCTGCCCTCTGCTGGACAGTGAACTCCAGGGGTCCTGAAACCCCGCTGCAGACTTTTTGCGCTGCATCTGTCCGCACATGCCACCTCGGCTGACAGGGAAAGTGAAAAAGGGAGAAATAATTTCATTTGCCAGTCGGTGGTACTATGCAATCTCTTTTCACTTTCTCATTACCCAAGGAGAGAGAGAGAGAGAGAGAGAGAGAGAGAGAGAGAGAGAGAGAGAGCAACAATGAACATTCACAAAAACTGTGAACCATGATAAGGGTGACTACCAGTGTGGTTTCTGTTTGTACTAATATATAAAACCTCACTGTGCTGCATTTGATACCATTGACCACCATATTCTCCTCCACAGGCTAGAAAAATCAGTTGGTGTCACTGGGCAAGCCCTAATGCGGTTTAAATCTTATTTCTCTGACAGATCTCAGTCTGTTAGGGAAAACACTAAGTCCTCTGAGTATTCCAGGGTACTTCCTTTCAAACACAGAGACATTCTCGGCTCATTTGACTCTTTTCAGTCAAGGCTGCTAGTAAATAAATATAAAACATGAAAAAGAATCTGTTATGACCCAGCTGTGTAGGGGTGTGGTAAATGGGGTGCGCAACATTAAATAGAAAAAAAGTGAATGTCCGGGGAAGGGAAAGAATGGTGAATTCTGAGAGCGGCGGGACAAAAATAACAATTCACAAGAAAGTAGTGAAAAGTTTTTACTTAATAATAGTGATAACAGTGCAGATAGTCACTATAAACAGTATGTACAATATTTACGCAGACACATGCACACACACACGACCGAGGATTGGGATCCCGAGTGTTGCCAAAAAAAATAAAGTAAAAAAAACCGAACGAAGCTAGCTATAACCAAAAAGTAGAGGAAGACTACCTACCTAGAGACATTCAAATCAATAGCCTACCTAACTACTATAGCTAACAAACATAAATAGAGAGGGTGGCAACCACTCCTAGTCTAGTGTGTCTACACAGTAAAACCCATTAATCCCATGTGCAAGTGTACAGAGACCTGTTTTACCTGTACTAATGCCTCAGCGTGGTGGACAAATGAGACAAACAAGGGAAACAGGTACACTATTCATGACATAACCAGGGACTAACACAAAGTACAAATACAGACATCCAACGATTTAAACAGTATGGGAAAATAACAGAGAGAGTAATGGCAACAGCAAAATACAGGATGGCTGCTGGGTAATTTAAATTGGGCGTCGTCTTTGGATTGGTGGAAGGTAGGCAGGGACCAGCAGGATGATTATGAAGGGTGGTAGGAATGGTGAATGGCAGTGATTTCTAGAAAGAGGCAAACAAGAGCAAGGGAGGGAGAGAGAGAGAGAGAGAGAGAGGAAGGCAGAGACACGCGAGCACAAGAACACACAGGAATGTAACAAAAGCAATGAAAATATCATCTGTCTGTCTCTATATAAAAACACATAAAGCAAATCTCAGTAATCATACATATGCATACAGTACATGTGAAATATTATGTATACAAAGCATTTTTACAAAACAAACACTGTGCATTGTAAAGAAAATCCTGCCTAGTCATTTTTACTTTGTATTTATTCAAAACCAGAATCCTCAAACTAAAGACCGTAATTCCTGGAAAACAAAAGGCAGAAAATTGCATAAGCATCCAAGCCCACTAAGTCAACATTTGTTGGATTAAATATTGTCAACAATTACAGCTTTGAGCCTTTTTTGATAAGCCTATTTTTGGATAAGTACAGTGCAGTTCAGCCTTCTATTTTCTCTGTCCATATTAGATGCAGACTGAACAATTTCCAACTGGAATCATTTCATTTTCATGAAATTATGCAACTTCTCTGATTTTCCACTGTCTCAAACCATCCATGAGCCTCCTCCAACTGTCTATTCTCCACCTCCACCAGTGTCCTCCCTCATTTGCATTGGCAAAGAATCGGTATTGCTAATGTCTGCGTCGTAATCTGATGTATGTCATAACAGTGTCCTGACATACATCAGAGTGTCTGATGTATGTCATAACAGCTCTTTATTTCGTTCTGTATAACCTGGAGGATTCATCCTTGTTTCCCTCAGATCTACTCTCTTCTTAGCCTCCTCTCTCTTTATCTCCTCCTCTGCTCTGATCTGTCTCTCAGATTCTTTTCTCTTTCTCTTCTTCTCTGCTCTCATCTCTCCCACAGACTCCTCCCTTGTTCTCTCCTCTGCAGTCACAAAAGGGAAATCTCTCCTTGCCCACAGGCTGGTGTTTCCAGTTGCACTCTTTCTTGCCCCAGTCTCTTCCAACCACGGCATCGTCAGATCAGTTAGAGATATCCATACTAACAATGTGGAAAAACACAGTCATTACACAGCAGGAGTCATTCATCACATCTCACAACTGAGATTAAAGTAGCCTGTGGCAGTACTATTCTGGCTTGATTTATACATCTAAGTCAATTTATACATGATTCCACATCCTGCCAGAACATTTTCAGTTCAGTTCAGTAAATTAATTCAATATATTCCTTTTGGAATTGTTACACACATTTCTGTCCTGCTTTGGTAAATAAAATAGGCAAACTCACCCTGTTGTAAACACGGCCCAGAAATGTTTTTGATAGTTATGTAAATGATAGTTCACTTTGGGGGGTGTCTTGATATAACTTCAGTTTTAGTGTAAAATATATTTGTTAACTTGTACTTCATAGCTACACTTTATAAAAGACAACAGTGTGCTCCCTGATTTTCCTCTCAGGGCAGAAAATACTTACTCGGTTTGAAAAAAGGTACACGAGGTTTTTCAGGTATGAACCTGCGTATCTCCAATCTGAAGATACTGGGTAGTGTGGGCTGGAGAGAGAGAGAGTGGGGTTAAGTCCTTAGGGGAGGGTGTGGCCATGTCTGATTGGGTAACATGTTCATGGTATTTTTATGATTGTGTATTAATGGGTTATTGTATGTGTGTGGAATAAGTGTCGGCTGTATTGGAGGAGGTATTAAGGGTACCCTTATGTTCATTCATTCATTCATTCATCACCCTAATGCAATAAATAGCTATTGGTCATGCCAGTGCATCAGTGATTGGCACCTCGTCTTATCCTGTTAAACCTATCCTCCATTGTCAGGTGTTTGTGTTCAGTGTGTGTAGGTGTCCTTGTGTGATTGGTCCTGGATAGTTTAAATGCAGGTTTGTTTAATGGGGTAGAGAGAGGGCTGATGGAACAGTTGCTACCGGTTTTAATGCATCACACCTTTTTCTAATAAAGTGAACAAAAATTACAGTTGGTCTCCCTGTGCATTTCTGCTGTGCTGTGTACATGATTTATCGTAACCACTAGAGACTCAGGTTACATGAATATCACGAGCAAAGAGGAGTGACTGGGTTTGTACGGAAGAATCTACAGGTCCAGTGAATGTGTGACTACCTGACAGGCACACACACCTTCAGGGGAATAAGTGAGGCCTCTTACCTCCCATTCTGCAGTCATCTTCTCTCGCTCATGGCCCTGCAGTGCTTCTGCAGTGTAATGGTGTCTGGTGTGAGCTTCACACCAGGAGGCAGAGCAAGTCAGAGGGAACTTAACAGCTCCGGCCTTTTCCTCAGAGCAGACATCACAGGTTGCTTCTCTAGATCTAGATAGAGCTCCAAAACTGAAGCGCCGTAGGCGGTTCAAACAGGTCGATAGCTGTTCCAATGCTTCTCTAGTTTCTCTATCAATGGAGAGAGCACATTCTTATTAAGAAGTAAATATAAAAGTTTTGACCTAAGCATATATGAAATGACGACACCCACTAGTGGCCATTTCAACTAGAGTTGAAGTTGTGAGTGCAATGATATATGGGGGAATGTTATACGAAAAACCATGTAGCGCAAGCTTGGATTCTTCAAGCCAAACAGTCAGAGCGTCAGTCCGTGTCAACAATCATCCTCATAATGTTTGCATGTATAATGTTTGGGAAAAGACATTTTTTATTGATTTGGCTCAGTACACCACAATTTAAAATTTATAATCAATAAATTCACGTTACTAACACCTGTTACACCATTTGACCCAAACATGCTCTGAAATGGGGGGACTATTCATAAAAAGTGTCGTAATTTCTGCGTGGTGAAACCAACATGCACAAAAACAGCCTTAAAGTTACAATCTCGAAGATTTCCGTTTCGTTCTCTTTGGCGGTACCAATGGCGAGAAGTGGTAATTGCAGGTGTGTTTTTGGACCTCACTTCCCATAGATCCAACCGGATCCAGCCAGCCCTTTGTGACGTCAGTCAGTTGACACCTGGGCCACGGCAACTATAACACTTACTATTTACTGAATAAAAAGTGCTTGTTATAAAAGTAACGTTATGCACATCAGGGTTTCCCCCAGAAAAGTTGTTAGGCCCGGTGGCAAGTATCTTTTGACAGGGCCCGGCTGCCCGGCGCGGGCGGGCAGCCAAGTGTGATTTTTGACGGGTCAGGCACTCTTCACCGTAAGAAGAAATTTTAGGGTTTTTCAGATATTACTTGTGTCGAAAGAGCTGCGACGGAAACGATTGATTTACTCTGTAGCCACATCTGTCCAAAATGTAAACAAGTCAGGCAGTTTTCACGGTCGGGAAAAATTTTATGACAACGTAACCTTGTGATGGTTGGAAGCGTCAAGTGTTGAACGTCACTCTACGCACAATGAGGATAAAGAACACTGATCTCAGACCTGCTGTTTTCCTATACGTTCATGTTTTAACCAACAGAAGTCGCTGGTGAGCTTTTCAACCGAACCCGCCACACTGTAACTGTAGTTTAAAAAACATCTTGAAAATACATTTCAAAAAATTTTTTTTTAAATCCCCGAACCTCAGGCCCGGGGGGGATAAACTTAGGCCCGGCGGGCCGCCGGGCTTGCAATACACTGGCGGAAACCCTGCGTATTGTTTTATTTAGTTTTCTCCGGCTTGGCATCGACTTTACACAGAAATCAGACCCGGCTCTGCTCCACCTATACCCCGGCTTTATTCCGATCATTATAATATACTGATGAACGTGATGGCAATGTAAATAACGGTAACATTAAGGCCAGTTCAGATCAATGATTCGCAACCAGATGAAACGGTTTTAGAATGTTGCAGAGAAAATTGCAGCGGTGTGAACTGGTTAGTTGCAGAACGTCTGAAGCCGTTGCCTGGGGTCTCAAAAGACCCACCTTGTCAAATCGCCAAGTGCAGTTTTAGAACGTTTACAATCAGACGTCTTGAAATTTTGCAAGTTGCATCCAGTCTCGTTGTGAATCACTGATATGAACTGGCCTTCAGTTAGCTACATTGCAACGTTGCAACAAGGTAGCATTGCATTCGAGAGACGGTTTGCGAGGTCGTTACCGGTCGGTAGTGTTAGCTAGCGTTTTTTCTAATTGTTAGCGGGCATTAGATTGTGTTCATTACATTAGCTAGCTAACGCAACGTTACCTGATATGAGAGATGGATACTGTGCGCAACGTTGTCCAAACTAATGTTGCTTTTCTTGACATGGTCCGGTAGCTAGCGTTAGCTGTGCAAATAGCTATGTAACGTTACATTGTCATCAAATGTAATACGACATCTACATCAACAAATAATATGACCTCTCATGTTACACAAAAACTTTTTAGGGTTCCATAACCCACCCCCCTTTCTCTGTTATTGTAACGCTAGCAGACACTGGAAAAAACAGAACACACACAAGTGAGTTGAAGAGCGAGCCTGTTGCGTTAGCTCCGCCTACCCTCTCTGGCGGACCAACCACTGATGGGTGATGGAAAATGCATCACTAACTATGCGCCGCTTGTGATTTTTTCCCGGGAATGTCGCCACAGTCACCCAGTTCTTTAATCATAAATTATTATAATAATAATAATATAAATTAATATAATAATAGGCTCAATCACCATTGTGTTACCTAATTCGGCAATAGATAGTGACTTAACAGACATTTGTTTTAATGAAAATCTTTGAGATTATTACTTTAAATTAACAACAACAACTCTTTGTTCAGCAGAGCCACTTCACACTGTAGACCAGGTAGTGACCTCACCTTATACGCGCATGTATGTCCATTACGAGATTTGGTCTGGATCCATTTAATTGACTCCTGGAAAAAGCATATGAATGTAACTGAAGTGGCAAAAATCATAGAAGTTTTCAATGCTCCAAGAGCAGGTGTAGTGACCTCACCTTGATGTAAGCTCAGGAGGTATTCTGAAAAGTGTTGGTTGATCAATGGAATGCTTGTTCTCCATTGCTGACAGATGACTAGGCACAGACTGAGCTCTCTTCATTCTGGACAGAACACATGGATGCAACTGAACTGACAAAAATGTTCTATTATTTTTCAATGCTTAGCTGAAAGAGTCAAGAAACACCTCTTTCAGGGACCTGAAATCTCACTAATGTTTGAAAATTATGTTTATCCTTGTTAAATAACAGTCAGTGCACACCACAGAATACATCATTTTTATTACCTCACTCTCTAAAAATTTGTCAGTAGATCAATAGAAACATTAACCTGTATCTATAAGGCCTGATTAGTTCCTATCTCTATCTACTATATTGAATTAACGCTTTCTTCTGAAGTTGAATCAATCATATTTATGCCCCAGTATGCACTGTGCTTTCCTAGAGTATGACTAGGTCTTGTCTCTAGCACTGGAGAGAGAAAATACTTATCATTAGAAAATGTACAGGTTTTGGATTCACGTATAGATATGTGAACTGAGGATGACTACTAGTAGTATGAATCCTGAAATATCCTATTTGTAAGTCAGCAAATACAGTGTGTATAACAACAGTGATACTTCATTAAACTTCACTTATATTCTTAGCTCAGCTGGGCCACATCGCACTGAAGACCAGGTGTAGTGACCTCACCTTGATTGAACATGCCTGTTCATTCCGAGATTTGGTCTGGATCCATTTGATTGACTCCTGGACAGAACATATGAATGAGGTAATTGTTATTACCTCAGAAGAAACAAACACTCTCTACAAATTTGTCAGTAGATCAATAGAAACATTAACCTGTATCTATAAGGCCTGATTCCTTCCTATTTCTCTGAAGTCAATTTATCAAACATAACAGAAATGATCACTGCAGCCATTAATGAGGGCAATGCTGATCATGAAGAGGTCAACCATTACACATTATCTGTGATTAATTTTAAATACATTCATAGGATGGTTATTTCACTTTGGACCACTAACAGTCAAAACATTACAGTCTGTACATACATGGTGTACAACTTAAAATATTCCATGTATAACCCAGTAATATACAGTGTGTATATTTATTTTGCCACTTGAAGTTAAATTGAGTGCAACAACAAACTCACAGTGAACTCACCTTGATTCAACAGGCCCAGTCATTCTGAAATTTGGTCTGGATCGATTGGATTGACTCCTACAGAACACATGAATGCAACCAAATTGGCAAAAATGTTATGATCTTTTTAATGCCAAGTTCAAAGAGTCAATAAATATCTCTTTCAGGGTATGGAAAAATCCCATTAAGCTTTTTAAATTAGGTTTATCCCTGTAAAAAAACAGGCAATGTGCACAACAGTGCATCATTTCTGATGATCTCATAGAGAATAAACACTATCTAAGCAGAAACTGGTTAGTTAATCCACTAGAAAAGTTGCCTGTATCCATAGCATCTGATTCAGATCTATCTCTCTGAAATCAATTTGTCAAACATGACAGAAACTATTATAGCAGCTGTTATTGAGGGCAATAGTGACTAATAGGTGGTAGGCCATTATTCATTTTCATTGATTTATTTATAAATACATGTATCATTTCAATAAGTAAAACGTAATAAATTATATCCTCTACTATATTGAATTAACGCTTTCTTCTGAAGTTGAATCAATCATATTTATGCTCCAGTATGCATTGTCCTTTCCTAGAGTATGACTAGGTCTGGTCTCTAGCACTGGAGAGAGAAAATACTTATCATTAGAAAATGTACAGGTTTTGGATTCACGTATAGATATGTGAACTGAGGATGACTACTAGTGGTATGAATTTTGAAATATCCTATTTGTAAGTCAGCAAATACAGTGTGTATAACAATAGTGATACTTCATTAAACTTCACTTATATTCTTAGTTCAGCTGGGCCACATCGCACTGAAGACCAGGTGTAATGACCTTACCTTGATTGAACATGCCTGTTCATTCTGAGATTTGGTCTGGATCCATTTGATTGACTCCTGGACAGAACATATGAATGCAACTGAAGTGGCAAAAATGTCACGATTTTTTTAATGCCAAGTACAAAGAGTCAATAAATATCTCTTTCAGGGTACTGAAAAATCCCATTAAGCTTTTAAAATTATGTTTATCCCTGTTACAGTGCCACATCACACTGTAGAGCAGGTGTAGTGACCTCACATTGATCTGAGCTCAGGAGGTATTCTGAAACGTGTTGGTTTATCAATGGAATGCCTGTTCTCCATTGCTGACAGATGACTAGGCACAGACTGAGCTCTCTTCATTCTGGACAGAACACATGGATGCAACTGAACTGACAAAAATGTTCTATTATTTTTTAATGCTTAGCTGAAAGAGTCAAGAAACACCTCTTTCAGGGACCTGAAAATCTCACTAATGTTTGAAAATTATGTTTATCCCCGTTAAATAACAGTCAGTGCACACCACAGAATACACCATTTTTATTACCTCAGAAAGAACAAACACTCTCTACAAATTTGTCAGGAGATCAATAGAAACATTAACCTGTATCTATAAGGCCTGATTCCTTCCTATTTCTCTGAAGTCAATTTATCAAACATAACAGAAACGATCACTGCAGCCATTAATGAGGGCAATGCTGATCATGAAGAGGTCAACCATTACTCATTATCTGTGATTAATTTTAAATACATTCATAGGATGGTTATTTCACTTTGGACCACTAACTGTCAAAACATTACAGTCTGTACATACATGGTGTACAACTTCAAATATTCCATGTATAAACCAGTAATATAGTGTGTATATTTATTTTGCCACTTGAAGTTAAATTGAGTGCAACAACAAACTCACAGTGAACTCACCTTGATTCAACAGGCCCAGTCATTCTGAAATTTGGTCTGGATCGATTGGATTGACTCCTACAGAACACATGAATGCAACCAAATTGGCAAAAATGTTATGATCTTTTTAATGCCAATTTCAAAGAGTCAATAAATATCTCTTTCAGGGTATGGAAAAATCCCATTAAGCTTTTTAAATTATGTTTATCCCTGTAAAAAAAACAGGCAATGTGCACAACAGTGCATCATTTCTGATGATCTCATAGAGAATAAACACTATCTAAGCAGAAACTGGTTAGTTAATCGACTAGAAAAGTTGCCTGTATCCATAGCATCTGATTCAGATCTATCTCTCTGAAATCAATTTGTCAAACATGACAGAAACTATTATAGCAGCTGTTATTGAGGGCAATAGTGACTAATAGGTGGTAGGCCATTATTCATTTTCATTGATTTATTATAAATACATGTATCATTTCAATAAGTAAAACGTAATAAATTATATCCTCTACTATATTGAATTAACGCTTTCTTCTGAAGTTGAATCAATCATATTTATGCTCCAGTATGCATTGTCCTTTCCTAGAGTATGACTAGGTCTGGTCTCTAGCACTGGAGAGAGAAAATACTTATCATTAGAAAATGTACAGGTTTTGGATTCACGTATAGATATGTGAACTGAGGATGACTACTAGTGGTATGAATTTTGAAATATCCTATTTGTAAGTCAGCAAATACAGTGTGTATAACAATAGTGATACTTCATTAAACTTCACTTATATTCTTAGTTCAGCTGGGCCACATCGCACTGAAGACCAGGTGTAGTGACCTTACCTTGATTGAACATGCCTGTTCATTCTGAGATTTGGTCTGGATCCATTTGATTGACTCCTGGACAGAACATATGAATGCAACTGAAGTGGCAAAAATGTCACGATTTTTTTTAATGCCAAGTACAAAGAGTCAATAAATATCTCTTTCAGGGTACTGAAAAATCCCATTAAGCTTTTAAAATTATGTTTATCCCTGTTACAGTGCCACATCACACTGTAGAGCAGGTGTAGTGACCTCACATTGATCTGAGCTCAGGAGGTATTCTGAAACGTGTTGGTTTATCAATGGAATGCCTGTTCTCCATTGCTGACAGATGACTAGGCACAGACTGAGCTCTCTTCATTCTGGACAGAACACATGGATGCAACTGAACTGACAAAAATGTTCTATTATTTTTTAATGCTTAGCTGAAAGAGTCAAGAAACACCTCTTTCAGGGACCTGAAAATCTCACTAATGTTTGAAAATTATGTTTATCCCCGTTAAATAACAGTCAGTGCACACCACAGAATACACCATTTTTATTACCTCAGAAAGAACAAACACTCTCTACAAATTTGTCAGGAGATCAATAGAAACATTAACCTGTATCTATAAGGCCTGATTCCTTCCTATTTCTCTGAAGTCAATTTATCAAACATAACAGAAACGATCACTGCAGCCATTAATGAGGGCAATGCTGATCATGAAGAGGTCAACCATTACTCATTATCTGTGATTAATTTTAAATACATTCATAGGATGGTTATTTCACTTTGGACCTCTAACTGTCAAAACATTACAGTCTGTACATACATGGTGTACAACTTCAAATATTCCATGTATAAACCAGTAATATAGTGTGTATATTTATTTTGCCACTTGAAGTTAAATTGAGTGCAACAACAAACTCACAGTGAACTCACCTTGATTCAACAGGCCCAGTCATTCTGAAATTTGGTCTGGATCGATTGGATTGACTCCTACAGAACACATGAATGCAACCAAATTGGCAAAAATGTTATGATCTTTTTAATGCCAATTTCAAAGAGTCAATAAATATCTCTTTCAGGGTATGGAAAAATCCCATTAAGCTTTTTAAATTATGTTTATCCCTGTAAAAAAAAACAGGCAATGTGCACAACAGTGCATCATTTCTGATGATCTCATAGAGAATAAACACTATCTAAGCAGAAACTGGTTAGTTAATCCACTAGAAAAGTTGCCTGTATCCATAGCATCTGATTCAGATCTATGTCTTTGAAAACAATTTGTCAAACATGACAGAAACTATTATAGCATCTGTTATTGAGGGCAATAGTGACTAATAGGTGGTAGGCCATTATTCATTTTCATTGATTTATTTATAAATACATGTATCATTTCAATAAGTAAAACGTAATAAATTATATCCTCTACTATATTGAATTAACGCTTTCTTCTGAAGTTGAATCAATCATATTTATGCCGCAGTATGCACTGTCCTTTCCTAGAGTATGACTAGGTCTGGTCTCTAGCACTGGAGAGAGAAAATACTTATCATTAGAAAATGTACAGGTTTTGGATTCACGTATAGATATGTGAACTGAGGATGACTACTAGTGGTATGAATTTTGAAATATCCTATTTGTAAGTCAGCAAATACAGTGTGTATAACAATAGTGATACTTCATTAAACTTCACTTATATTCTTAGTTCAGCTGGGCCACATCGCACTGAAGACCAGGTGTAGTGACCTTACCTTGATTGAACATGCCTGTTCATTCTGAGATTTGGTCTGGATCCATTTGATTGACTCCTGGACAGAACATATGAATGCAACTGAAGTGGCAAAAATGTCACGATTTTTTTAATGCCAAGTACAAAGAGTCAATAAATATCTCTTTCAGGGTACTGAAAAATCCCATTAAGCTTTTAAAATTATGTTTATCCCTGTTACAGTGCCACATCACACTGTAGAGCAGGTGTAGTGACCTCACATTGATCTGAGCTCAGGAGGTATTCTGAAACGTGTTGGTTTATCAATGGAATGCCTGTTCTCCATTGCTGACAGATGACTAGGCACAGACTGAGCTCTCTTCATTCTGGACAGAACACATGGATGCAACTGAACTGACAAAAATGTTCTATTATTTTTTAATGCTTAGCTGAAAGAGTCAAGAAACACCTCTTTCAGGGACCTGAAAATCTCACTAATGTTTGAAAATTATGTTTATCCCCGTTAAATAACAGTCAGTGCACACCACAGAATACACCATTTTTATTACCTCAGAAAGAACAAACACTCTCTACAAATTTGTCAGGAGATCAATAGAAACATTAACCTGTATCTATAAGGCCTGATTCCTTCCTATTTCTCTGAAGTCAATTTATCAAACATAACAGAAACGATCACTGCAGCCATTAATGAGGGCAATGCTGATCATGAAGAGGTCAACCATTACTCATTATCTGTGATTAATTTTAAATACATTCATAGGATGGTTATTTCACTTTGGACCACTAACAGTCAAAACATTACAGTCTGTACATACATGGTGTACAACTTCAAATATTCCATGTATAAACCAGTAATATAGTGTGTATATTTATTTTGCCACTTGAAGTTAAATTGAGTGCAACAACAAACTCACAGTGAACTCACCTTGATTCAACAGGCCCAGTCATTCTGAAATTTGGTCTGGATCGATTGGATTGACTCCTACAGAACACATGAATGCAACCAAATTGGCAAAAATGTTATGATCTTTTTAATGCCAATTTCAAAGAGTCAATAAATATCTCTTTCAGGGTATGGAAAAATCCCATTAAGCTTTTTAAATTATGTTTATCCCTGTAAAAAAAACAGGCAATGTGCACAACAGTGCATCATTTCTGATGATCTCATAGAGAATAAACACTATCTAAGCAGAAACTGGTTAGTTAATCCACTAGAAAAGTTGCCTGTATCCATAGCATCTGATTCAGATCTATCTCTCTGAAAACAATTTGTCAAACATGACAGAAACTATTATAGCATCTGTTATTGAGGGCAATAGTGACTAATAGGTGGTAGGCCATTATTCATTTTCATTGATTTATTTATAAATACATGTATCATTTCAATAAGTAAAACGTAATAAATTATATCCTCTACTATATTGAATTAACGCTTTCTTCTGAAGTTGAATCAATCATATTTATGCCGCAGTATGCACTGTCCTTTCCTAGAGTATGACTAGGTCTGGTCTCTAGCACTGGAGAGAGAAAATACTTATCATTAGAAAATGTACAGGTTTTGGATTCACGTATAGATATGTGAACTGAGGATGACTACTAGTGGTATGAATCTTGAAATATCCTATTTGTAAGTCAGCAAATACAGTGTGTATAACAATAGTGATACTTCATTAAACTTCACTTATATTCTTAGTTCAGCTGGGCCACATCGCACTGAAGACCAGGTGTAGTGACCTCACCTTGATTGAACATGCCTGTTCATTCTGAGATTTGGTCTGGATCCATTTGATTGACTCCTGGACAGAACATATGAATGCAACTGAAGTGGCAAAAATGTCATGATTTTTTTAATGCCAAGTACAAAGAGTCAATAAATATCTCTTTCAGGGTACTGAAAAATCCCATTAAGCTTTTAAAATTATGTTTATCCCTGTTACAGTGCCACATCACACTGTAGAGCAGGTGTAGTGACCTCACATTGATCTGAGCTCAGGAGGTATTCTGAAATGTGTTGGTTTATCAATGGAATGCCTGTTCTCCATTGCTGACAGATGACTAGGCACAGACTGAGCTCTCTTCATTCTGGACAGAACACATGGATGCAACTGAACTAAAAAAAATGTTCTATTATTTTTTAATGCTTAGCTGAAAGAGTCAAGAAACACCTCTTTCAGGGACCTGAAAATCTCACTAATGTTTGGAAATTACGTTTATCCCTGTTAAATAACAGTCAATGCACACCACAGAATACATCATTTTTATTACCTCAGAAAGAACAAACACTCTCTACAAATTTGTCAGTAGATCAATAGAAACATTAACCTGTATCTATACGGCCTGATTCGTTCCTATCACTCTGAAGTCAATTTATCAAACATAACAGAAACTGTCCCTGCAGCTATTAATGAGGGCAATGCTGATCATGAAGAGGTCAACCATTACTCATTATCTGTGATTAATTTTAAATACATTCATAGGATGGTTATTTCACTTTGGACCACTAACAGTCAAAACATTACAGTCTGTACATACATGGTGTACAACTTCAAATATTCCATGTATAACCCAGTAATATACAGTGTGTATATTTATTTTGCCACTTGAAGTTAAATTGAGTGCAACAACAAACTCACAGTGAACTCACCTTGATTCAACAGGCCCAGTCATTCTGAAATTTGGTCTGGATCGATTGGATTGACTCCTACAGAACACATGAATGCAACCAAATTGGCAAAAATGTTATGATCTTTTTAATGCCAATTTCAAAGAGTCAATAGATATTTCTTTCAGGGTATGGAAAAATCCCATTAAGCTTTTTAAATTATGTTTATCCCTGTAAAAAAAACAGGCAATGTGCACAACAGTGCATCATTTCTGATGATCTCATAGAGAATAAACACTATCTAAGCAGAAACTGGTTAGTTAATCCACTAGAAAAGTTGCCTGTATCCATAGCATCTGATTCAGATCTATCTCTCTGAAAACAATTTGTCAAACATGACAGAAACTATTATAGCATCTGTTATTGAGGGCAATAGTGACTAATAGGTGGTAGGCCATTATTCATTTTCATTGATTTATTTATAAATACATGTATCATTTCAATAAGTAAAAAGTAATAAATTATATCCTCTACTATATTGAATTAACGCTTTCTTCTGAAGTTGAATCAATCATATTTATGCCCCAGTATGCACTGTCCTTTCCTAGAGTATGACTAGGTCTAGTCTCTAGCACTGGAGAGAGAAAATACTTATTAGAAAATGTACAGGTTTTGGATTCATGTATAGATATGTGAACTGAGGATGACTACTAGTGGTATGAATCTTGAAATATCCTATTTGTAAGTCAGCAAATACATTGTGTATAACAATAGTGATACTTCATTAAACTTCACTTATATTCTTAGTTCAGCTGGGCCACATCGCACTGAAGACCAGGTGTAGTGACCTTACCTTGATTGAACATGCCTGTTCATTCTGAGATTTGGTCTGAATCCATTTGATTGACTCCTGGACAGAACATATGAATGCAACTGAAGTGGCAAAAATGTCATGATTTTTTTAATGCGAAGTACAAAGAGTCAATAAATATCTCTTTCAGGGTACTGAAAAAACCCATTAAGCTTTTAAAATTATGTTTATCCCTGTTACAGTGCCACATCACACTGTAGAGCAGGTGTAGTGACCTCACCTTGATCTAAGCTCAGGAGGTCTTCTGAAACGTGTTGGTTGATCAATGGAATGCCTGTTCTCCACTGCTGACAGATGACTAGGCACAGACTGAGCTCTCTTCATTCTGGACAGAACACATGGATGCAACTGAACTGACAAAAATGTTCTATTTTTTTTTTTAATGCTTAGCTGAAAGAGTCAAGAAACACCTCTTTCAGGAAACTGAAAATCTCACTAATGTTTGGAAATTATGTTTATCCCCATTAAATAACAGTCAGTGCACACCACAGAATACATCATTTTTATTACCTCAGAAAGAACAAACACTCTACAAATTTGTCAGGAGATCAATAGAAACATTAACCTGTATCTATAAGGCCTGATTCGTTCCTATCTCTCTGAAGTCAATTTATCAAACGTAACAGAAACTGTTACTGCAGCCATTAATGAGGGCAATGATGATCATGAAGAGGTCAACCATTACACATTATCTGTGATTAATTTTAAATACATTTATAGGATGGTTATTTCACTTTGGACCACTAACAGTCAAAACATTACAGTCTGTACATACATGGTGTACAACTTCAAATATTCCATGTATAAACCAGTAATATAGTGTGTATATTTATTTTGTCACTTGAAGTTAAATTGAGTGGAAAAATCCCATTAAGTTAAATTATGTTCATCCCTGTAAAAAAAACAGGTAATGTGATAATGGCAACAAAATAATCCACCAACTAACAGGGTATGTTAATGTTTGAATCTGGCAATTATTCTGTTGGCATATTCACGTTGAAAATTGATATTTTACATCTCTGGTCTTTTGGAATTGTTCCTGTCCAGATTTGAAACGAAAGTGCCAGACTATAACATCAACGTTAGCTCTGTCTATCACATTGTGGCTGATATAAATGAAATTAGCTAACACGTCACCACCTTTAGCGTTATTTCACTGAATCGGCATTTTTGGGATTTTCAGTGGCACATGGTAAAAACTTGTAATATTGTATTTGTCTGGTTGCATTGATTGTGTAGCCTCTATTGTTGCTTCAGCAAAGCTAACACACCTGGCAGAGATCTGCACTCTAATGAGTGCACTCTTCTAGTTTGGTATACTTATTTGATTTAATAGGTAAATTTTTTTAAATAGGTAAATTACATTTTTCTTCAGATATCATATTCATTTTGCACTGTGTTTGTTATGAGAAACTGATAACAGTAATGCATATAAATGTAGACTATGAAAGGTATGCATACACATACATACATGTAAACACACATACATCGTAGCCAGTCCCAGATCTAGACTGCTGTGATTGGGAGGCAGACAAGAATTTTAGGGGAGGAGGGCAACTTTATCACATAATTCATGATGAGTGGCGCAGCGGACCTGGGTGTAAAAATGCAAACTAATCCTTTAAGAAACGCTTGTGGATTAGGGTTATCCTTATGTGAACCTTAATAGTCTGATCAACGTTTACCTTTTAGCACTGGCACTTTGCTTTATATATATTGTATATATATATATACACTGATCAGCCACAACATTAAAACCACTGACAGGTGAAGTGAATAACATTGATTTTCTCGTCACAACGGCACCTGTTAAGGGGTGGGATATATTAGGCAGCAAGTGAACAGTTCGTTCTTGAAGTTGTTGTGTTGGAAGCAGGAAAAATGGGCAAGCGTAAGGATCTGAGCGACTTTGACAAGGGCCAAATTGTAATGGCTAGACGACTGGGTCAGAGCATCTCCAAAACGGTCGGTCTTGTGGGGTGTCCAAAGAAGGACAACCGGTGAACCAGCGACAGGGTCATGGGTGCCCAAGGGTCATAGATGCGCCTGGGGAGCGAAGGCTATTCCGTCTGGTCCGATCCCACAGAACAGCACAAAGTGCTGAAAAAGTTAATGCTGGCTATGATAGACAGGTGTCAGAACACACAGTGCATCGCAGCTTGCTGCGTATGGGGCTGCATAGCCGCGGACCGGTCAGAGCTGTTTCGGCAGCACGAGGGGGACCTACACAATATTAGGCAGGTGGTTTTAATGTTGTGGCTGATCGGTGTGTGGGTATATATATATATATATAAAACAATTGTGGAGACAAACAGTTCGGTGGCACATTTCAAACTGTAACAGGCTGGCACCATCAAGAACCTAACAGAAATTCTTTTAAAAAAGCACTGTATGTACTCACTCATTTGAGAGGCATCCAACGAGCCTTCATTTACAAAATTATCTCCTTCAATTTCATCTCCTGAGCTCGCAACTTGTGTACCCTTCTCTCCTGCTTTTTGTGTTTATAAGGTTTATACAGCATTTTGATATGCTTAGCTGTAGCGAGGACTCCTTTTTGCTTACTTCCTCAGATAACTTGCTGACCTTACAAACAGACACTTGACATTGGACAATAGCATACACATACATATCTTTCAGCAATCTTTGCATATCAGAAAGTAACAACCATTTCAATATATGTATACTATATGTCCATTTTGTGACTGTATCCAATGTTCTTATTGGCTGATATACTTAAATGTCCAATGGGGAGACATATTGTTTGTGGGCCTGGAGCATTTGTGATGATGTAAACATGCAGAAACAAGACCAGGTTAAAACCTAGTATATGGCAGGACCTAGCACACGTGATCCGGCCGACCAATGGTGTAACTTCATAACTCGGCAGACCAATGGTGTAACGTCATCACTCAGTCAGTCACAGACATTCGTGTTTGTAGGGCTGGCCCCGCTGTTGTAGTCCAGCCAAAAAAAAAGAAGGAAAAAACACAAAATCCCCTAAGTTCGGTACTTTGTTGCATGGATGTGTGAAGTTTTTTGTGAATTCTGCCTGTTGAAATTGGGTCAAAAGGTACAGAAATGAATGTTTGTGGTCATTGCGATTATTTCTGTAGGGAACCCTGAAAAGTGCTAAACTCTTGGTGGTGTATAGGTATGGGGCATGCCGCCCCACCAAGCTGTAACTTGGTGGGATGGCATACCTGATGAGTCACCCTTCACTATCTGACAGTCTGACAGCTGAATCTCGGTTTGGAGAATGTCAAGAGAACGCCACCTGCCCGATGCATAGTGCCAATGTAAAGTTTTGTGGAGGAATAATGGTCTGGAGCATTTTTTCATGGTTTGGGGCAGGCCCCTTCATTCCAGTGAAGGGACATTTTAATGCTGCAGCATACAATGGCATTCTACTTTGCGGCAGCAGTTTGGGGAAGGTCCTTCCATTTCAGCATGACAATGTCCCCGTGCAAAAAGCGAGGTCCAAAAAGAAATGGTTTTGTTGAGATGGAAGAATTTGACTGTCCTGCACAGAGCCCTTACCTCAATCCCATCCAACACCTTTGGGATCAATTGGAAAGCCAACTGCAAGCCAGGCCTAACCGACTAATCAGTGCCCGACCTCACTAATGCTCTTCTGGCTGAATGGAAGCAAATCATTGCAGCAATGCTCCAATATCTATATATAGCAGCAAAGGGTGGACCAACTCCATATTAATGCCAGTGTTTATATACACCTGTCAAGCGTTCATTCTCAATGCTGCATGAATAAATAACGCTTGATTTCACCAGTCTAAACTTCAGAGTGGCTTATTCCACAACAAAAAGTTTTACAGCCTGTGCAAACAGGGTATAAATCCTGAAATATTCCACATATAAATCAGCAAATATAATGTGTATAGTAATTGTGGTACTTGATTTAACTTCATTTTTAGCTCTGCAGATCCACATCACTCTGTAGACAAGGGTCAGTGTTCTCACCTTGATACCATGGTCTCCTTGTGGCTCACCCTTAGAAAAATCAGACTGCAATGACAGAAAACAGGACACAGTTTATCGACAAATCTCATTGTATTTTGAAATTATGTTCAGGAGGAACAATGTGGGTTTCGAGCAGGCTGCAGAACGACAGACCAGCTTTTTCCCCTCTCACAGATATTTGAGGGATCACGGGAGTTTGTCTATCCAGTCTACATGTGTTTTGTGGATTCAGAGAAGGTATATGATCGTGTACCCCGGGATATCTTGTGGGAGGTGCTGCAGCAGTATAGGGTGCCGGGGTTGCTTTTGCGTGCTGTTCAGTCCCTGTATACTGTACTCAGAGTGAAAGCTGTGTTTGTAATCTTGGCATTAAGTCAAGCTTGTTCAAAGTGGGTGTTGGACTCCACCAAAGGTAAGCATCGTCTCCCGTCCTGTTCATGGTATTCATGAACAGGATCTCAAGGCACAGCCAAGGTATGGAGTGTGTCCAGTTTGGGGACAATGGAGTGGCATCTCTGCTGTTTTGATTGTATCGGACGGTGGTGGTGAAGAAGCAACTGAGCCGAAAGGCAAAGCGCTCGATTTACCAGTCGATCTTCGTCTGTACTCTCACCTATGGTCACAAGCTATGGGTAGCTATGGGTAGTGACCGAAAGAGTAAGTTCGCGAATACAAGCGGCTGAATTAGAGTTTCTCCGTAGGTTGGCAGGGCTTACTCTCCTTGATAGAGGAGCTCAGCTATTCGGAAGGACCTCAAAGTAGAACCGCTGCTCCTCCGCATTGAAAGGAGTCAGTTGAGGTGGTTTGGGCATCTGATAAGGATGCCTCCTAAGTGCCTTCCTCTGGAGGTGTTCCAGGCATGGCCACCGAGGAGGAGACCCAGGGGCAGACCTAGGACACGCTGGAGGAATTACACCCAAAGGCTGCCCTGGGATCGCCTGGGGATCCACCGGGATGAGTTGGTAAAAGTCACTGGTGAGAGGGATGGCTGGGCTTTTCTGCTTACCCTTTTGCCCCCGCGACGCTGACCTGGACTAAGTGGTTGATGGATGAATGGATGTTTTACAGGCAATACAAACCCTGCTGTTATTCTCAAACAGTGTTTGGTACAGTGAGATTTTGTGTCACTTACACTTTTGAAGCAGACTGCCAGCTGTTTCAATAGCTTGTACACTAATCATTCAGTTTGTCAAAAAATTTGTACTAGTTATTTATAAAGTTTTTTGTTGTTTTTATCATATAGTTATACATCATGCTAATGTTTGATTTTCTAACGTTTGAATTGGTTGCAGTATCATCAAAATAAAAGAAAATAGTTTTATTTTACCATTTCAGTTCTCTGAACATATTTCCCCCAGGTACTGCTGATATTTTTACCCATTATAAAGCCATGTTATGTTCTATTGACATGACTGACTATTCTTGTAATGTAAGGTGATATACCTGAGCTGACACTTTTGGCTTCGGTGACAGTCAAATAAATGTACTTTTTAACAAGGGAAAATATTTTTTCTCTCAAATAATAGGGCCAACTAATTAATATTATATCCAGGCCAAATCTTGACATTTCCTGATTGGGACAAGTCCTGTGAAAAAAAAATTAGGGGTTATCTATTAGTTAAACCTGTTTAATCTGTAAAAAGTGAGGCTACTGAAAACACTACAACAGAACATTATTTGATGTTTTACCTAGTGAATTTAATTGATTTTTGAAAATATACACTCATTTCAAATCTGATGACTGCAACATGCTCCAAAAAAGTTGGGACAGTTCAGTGTTTACCACTGTAACATCCCCATGTCTTTTAGTAACACTTATTAAGCGTTTGGGCACTGAAGACACCAGTTGGTTAAGATTAGCAAGCGGAATTTTCCCCCATTCTTCCATTATGCAGATCTTCAGCTGCGCAATTGTACAGGGCCTTCGTTGCCGTATTTTGCGCTTCATAATGTGCCACACGTTCTCAGTTGGAGACAGGTCAGGACTGTAGGCAGGCTAATCTAGGACCCGCACTCTCTGATTACGCAGCCATGCACTTGTAATCTGGGCAGAATGTGGTTTGCCGTTGTCCTGCTGGAAAATACAGGGACGTCCCGGGAGAAGATCATATCTTTAGATACATATATTTCTGCATTAATGGTGCTCTCATAGATGTGCAAGTTACCCATGCCATGGGTACTGACACACCCCCATACCATGACAGACGCTGGCTTTTGGACCTGATGCTGATAACAGCCTGGATGGTCCTTTTCCTCTTTGGCACACGACGGCTGTTTTGTCCAAAAACTATTTGAAATGTTGACTCGACGGACCACAAAACACGCTTCCACTGTGCTACTGTCCATCTCAGATGAGACCGAGCCCAGAGAAGTCGGCGGTGCTTCTGGACAGTGTTGATGTATAGCCAGTGTTGGGGAAGTTACTTTGAAAGCATAGCTTTGCAAGCTACCAACTACTTCACACTGGAAGACGTTGAACAGCAAAGCTACCCTAGGGAGAAATCTAGTTTGGTTAACTAAAGCTACTCAGAAAAAGTAGTTCAAACTACTTCGTAAAAAAATGATTAAATTGACAATGTACATGTGATATGAAATTATAACAAAATATAATACAAAAAAGTCACATGCCAGCAAAAAATGCCACTCAGTTGAGTTTATTGCAAAAAGTGCCCACTTGTTCACACGTCATACATAAACCAAAAAAATAAAATACCCCACTATTCATGGGAAAGTGCAAGGAATGTCAGCTTTGGTTTTGTATACAATGTCCATCAGTCAGACACCTGCCTCCCAGAAACTAGCGTCCAGGTGGGGGTATTGCACCAAACAGGATTACTCAGTTAGCCAGGTAACTTCTAATATAGAATAGCATGACATTTATAATGCTCCATAGAATTACCCTCTATATCACTAGATCAACTTTAAATACAATTGTATGCTGTTACAATATCTACCTTAGGTGGCAAAAGAACAGCAAGCCAACCTCAGCCTAGCCAGATCTTCATTTGAATGATTCTGGCTAAGCTATTCCTAGTATTGGATTGATTGCAGACACCTTGGTCTGCAAACACAGGTGATTTTAATCAAATAGTAGGTGATTATCATGAAAGACTGGTCCCATGCATTGCGCCATATTGTATGGGTGGCAAAACACATTATGAGAATAGTATGACTAGGTCAGCTAACACTAGCTAATGTTTGCATTGTGTCAGCAAACCTGACATTAACTGGTTAGCATGTTCGTTTTTGATAGAACATAATTGTTGTCAGACGAATTAACGCTACAGACTTTATTTAATTAGACTAACGTTAACGTTCACTGAATTAAATCACTTGCCTGTATGTAACATTACAATGTGGCTAACTTATCTAAACTTTGCTAAATTGGCTGGCAAAGTCAATGTTAATACACTCACCTTTATATGGGTTCTTAGATTTGTATTTGACGTCTTTGCAGTAGAGTGTATTTACTCTCGGCTTGAATAGCTCACAAGTAAAAACCTAGGTTTTGTCAGTGGAGCTAGTCAGTATCATGTATTTGCTTAAGTATGCCCATGGTGATTCTTCCTCAGGCTGAGATTTGGGAGATTTATCCCTGATGACGCTGTCGCTGTGTGAGCACTGAGCAACGCCCGCACATTTGCACATGCACTACACAAAGGTCAAGTGTGTGGTGGTGGCTGCCTGACGAATGCATTGTCTAGGCATGCCTTCACAGTGGTCAGGATGAAAGAAAAAGGGGGCAGGCTGGTCAAAGGGGGTTCAATTACAGTAGAGAAGCAATGGTAAAATAAAAATAAAAAATCATTCCTTTCCTTTTATGGCCCAAAACTGTTTGTAGTTTCAGTCGTTAACTACACAAAAAATGGCAAAAAAGTCATTTAACTACTTTAATCACTATGCAAATATGAATGTAGTTAAACTACCAGCAAGCTACTGCAAAATGTAGTTAAACTACTAGTTCAACTACACGTAGTTCACTACTCCCCAACACTGTGTATAGCTTCTGCTTTGCATAATAAAGCCTTAACTTGCATCTGTAAATGTAGCGGTGAATGGTGTCATGTCATGACACACTTTTTCCTGAGATATTCATTGATGAAACGATGTCATAAAATTTTTCCCGACTGACTGACTTGCTTACATTTTGGGGGTAAATCTATCACTGTTTCTGTCGCAGCACTTTCGACACAAGCAATATCGGAAGCGCTATCCTAAAAGTTCTTCTTACCGTGAAGAGTGCCTGACCCGCAACCGTAGAAATGTGTTAACACGGCGGCACAATTATATCGAGAAATACAATCTTTGGGGGAAAAAAACACTATATTCTGTAAATTAATTTAGATCAAACTTAGCCTACCATGCATAAAAACATAAAAACACTCGCCAGTCACCCACTTTATCTAGCCTATTTATAATGCCATCATAGCACGGAGTGTTTAAAACCAAAAAACCACCCCTTACCAAAAAATTAAATAAAATAAAAAGTGTAGGCTACATGTTAACGTTAAATATAAACCCACCAGTCTGATTTTGACAACTTTGGGACTAAACTGGCTCTCGTTTTAGTTAATAACACTAAAAGTAACTTAAACATCCACTGAGCACTAGTGACTTACTACTAGTTAAGTATTTTAGTGTTATTTCTGCAGCCTAGGCTACTTGAGAATACTTGGTGCACTAATGGTTGCAAAGAAATTCAAGTGTAAGCTTTAGTATATTTTCCCGATGTGTCCAAAAGGGAACCAAGTAGACTTTCTTATTTTAAGAAAGTATGCTATATTAGCGTGCTTATAAAACTTTATTGGGTCCACCTTGCCAAAGTTCCCTTCAGTCTAAAACTGGCTATTCAAGTAGTAGAATAATAGGAAAGCACCTTATTCCCAAATTCCCCTCCTCAGACAGTGAGAATTCTTTTAAGAGCCCCAACCCTGTAGACAAAATCCACAATGCATTATCCTCCGTTGCTTAGATTTTAGTGGATATGCCTAGTCCCACTTTGTATTTCAGTCAGTCATGTACATATTGCTTCTTGGAGTTCCCGTCAGTTTCCCCGCAAGATCCATCCCGACCAGTATAAATGGTTCAGACACCTGAGCAGTTCTAAAAGATTTAGGAGTGGACAATGACATATTGGTAACTTTATACACAACGAGGTGTGAGAATACATGAAGCTTACTTAAACTGGGATGTATTTTTGGGTTGTCTGATGTTCTTCTGGCACTGAGGGGAGTTCAGTAGTTGTCCTATTTCCATGCATTTTCAATGATTTCTCGATAATAACATGCTCGCCTGTGCAGTTTCATTAACCCAAGAATATGGATGGTGCTCACTTAACTTTTCTTATGTACTAACTACGGATGAATTATGCTTGAACGTCTTTACAACTTTTAGTACATCAAGTATAGCTACTCATGTAGGCTCCAGAAAATGATAGGCCTACTAAATTACTGAACTAGTAGGCTATTAAGCCACTAGTTCTGACTGGATGTTTAATTAAGTTACTTTTGAATTTTATTAACTAAACATAAGCCAGTTTAGGCCCAAAGTTGTCAAAGTCAGACTAGTGGGTCTATATTTCAAATTCACATGTAGCCAGTCTAGTTTTTCTTTTCCTTTTATTTCTAATTGGATGCAGCGCAATATGGTTTAAAACACTCCGCACTATGAAGGTACTATAAACAAATTATGCGAAATTGACGAAAGTTCTTTTTTTTTGATGCATTGATCTAAATGCAGTTATAGCATATAGCCTTTTTTCCAACGGAGGTATTGTTACTTTTAGTGTTATTAACTAAAATGAGAGCCAGTTTAGTCCCAAAGTTGTCAAAGTCAGACTGGTGGGTCTAGCTTATATTTAACGTTAACGTGTAGCCTACAGTTTTAATTTCATTTAATTTTTTTGGTAAGGGGTGGTTTTATGGTTTTAAACACTCCGCGCTATGATGGAATTATAAATAGATAAAGTGGGTGACTGACTAACATGGCTTAACTCTGTGGAAGTTTGTTTAAAGATCAATAAATCAATCAATCAAACTTTATTTGTATGGCACATTTCATACAATAAGTGCAACTCAATGTGCTTCACAGAAAATAATTACAAAGAATAATTAAAAAGAATTATTTTAATTATAATTAAAAAGAGAGAAAAGGAACAAACAAATATTATTATTATTATTATTATTATTATTATTATTATTAATAATAGTAATAATAATAATAAAATAAATAAATAATAAAAATAAATAAATAATAAAATAAGTAAAAGCAATGCAAAAACCTAGGTAAAAGCAATGCCAAAAAGGTGTGTCTTAAGATTTCTTTTAAAAAAGATCCTCCGGCAGGCTGTTCCAAAGGCTAGGACCATAATAGCTAAAAGCTGCTTCTCCTGCCTTTTTGTTCTAGCCTTTGGAACAGTTAAGAGACCAGTGTCAGAGGATCTAAGGGTTCTGCCGGACACATACCTAAAAAGCATCTCGGATAAATAGGCAGGTGCGCTGCCATTTACTGATTTAAAAACCTTAAAATCTATCCTTAAAGTAATAATCTCGAAGATTTTCATTAAAATAAATCTCTTTTAAGTCACTATCTATCGCTGCATTAGGTAACACAATGGTGATTAAGCCTATTTTTATATTAATTTATATAATTATTATTAGGCCAAACCGATATATCGGCCATTATTTGACGACATCGGGATCGGCAGTTATGCCGCCGATGTGTCCCGATATTTTAATAAGTATAATAAACAAAAAAACAATGATTATTTATCTGTACTTGTCTGTTCGAACGTTGTAATTGCTATTTACTAGAATTATCCAGTAGAGGGAGCTCTAATACAAGTGTGAACTGCAGCAGCTGACGCGCTACTTCTCTAATAAGACGTTTGTCACTCGTGCCTCATCCAATATTCTCCACTGCAAGACTTGTCTGCACAGATTCGATTGCCGCAATAAAGGTATGTAGGTGAAAGTTTTTAATTAAATGCGTTTATACGACCACTATGTTTATCAATCCTCATTATCAAGCGAGCGAGCTAGCTAACACATTTGGTTCACTTTAGCAAGCTAGCTGGCTAGCAAGCCTTTATGAAGTGGCAGTGAGCACATAAGCAGCGTAGGATCTACATTTCCAGAGGACATCGCTGTATTCTCAAATAAATAACAGGCCAAAATAAAATGGTGACTGAATGCATCACACATTTGTTTTTTTTATCTGAGATAATGATATTAGCTACTATATGATGCTGTGTCAATAGCCAACGCGTTATTGCAAGCGAGTGTGTCATATAGTCACGCGTCATCGTAGCAAGCTAACCAGACAGTAAAAACGGCAGATAAAACACTTCTAACATGGATCATTTTAAGCCATGTTATCTAGCTTTGTCGTGATAACATGAGAGAAGGATTGCTGTTGGAGAAGTGAATCAACCAACAGTTAGCGCGGGTAACCTGCACGAAAGAGCATTGTAGTTTTTCTCACGTATTTCATCCAGTCAATTTAATTTCATATAACGTTACAATTGATTCACTCTTTAGCTCCGCTAGATAATGTCTTACTCTTTGAGATCATGTAGTAGAAATAAAATAAGAAAATATAATTAATTTAACTTACTGAGAATATATAATAAGAAATAATGAGGCTGTGTCAATAGCTAATGCGTTATTGGGAGCGAGTGTGTCATCTAGTCACGCGTCAGAGCGCATTGTAGTTATTTTCACCACCGAATTCTTATGGACAGGAAAGCTCGCTAGATAGTCTTACTCTTTGAGATCATGTAGTAGGAATAAAATAAGAAAATATAATTAATGTACTAAGATACTAATAGATACTAAGAAATAATAACAAATTAATAACAACAATAATATTCATAAAAATACATGCTTGAAACTGGAAAACTGATTTTTTTAAATTAATTTTTTATAGATGGCTGGAAAAGAAAGGAGTAAAAGCAAGGTGTGGAGTTACTTTGATTTCACACACTTAAAGATGGTGTTAATATATATATTTAATTTAATATCATCTTTTACTTTTTTATCTAAAAAGTTCTTTGTGTGTTTATTTTTATTTGTTTATATGTTAAATGTTCTTAAATATAGAAACTTTAATAAAATATAAGTTTTTCAAATTGATTTGAAAATGTTACACTTTATGACAAAATATCGGTCAAAACATCGGTAATCGGTGGGCTAGGACTCTCCAAAATCGGGATCGGCATCGGACCCAAAAATCTGGCATCGGTCGGGCTCTAGTTATTATTATCATAATTCATGATTAAAAAACTTGGTGTCTGTGGCGACATTCCCGGGAAAAAATCACAAGCGGCGCACAGTTAGTGACACGTTTTTCATCACTCATCAGTGGTTGGTCCGCCAGAGAGGGTAGGCGGAACTAACGCAACAGGCTCGCTCTTCAACTCACTTGTGTGAGCAGCGTACTGTTTTTTCCGGTGTCTGCATGCGTTACAATAACAGAGAAAGGGGGGGTTGGGGGAGTTATGGAATCCTAAAAAGTTTTTGTGTAACATGAGAGATCATATTATTTGTTGATGTAGATTTCGTATTACATTTAATGACAATGTAACTTTACTAAATTACATAGCTATTTGCACAGCTAACGCTAGCTACCGGACCATGTCAAGAAAGACAACATTAGTTTAGACAACGTTGCGCACAGTATCCATCTCTCATATCAGGTAACGTTGAGTTAGCTAGCTAGCTAATGTAATTAACACAATCTAATGTCAGCTAACAATTAGAAAAAAACGCTAGCTAACGCTACCGACCGGTACCGACCTCGCTAACCGTCTCTCGAATGCAATGCTACCTTGATGCAACGTTGCAGTGTAGCTAACTAAAGGCCAGTTCAGATCAATGATTCGCAACGAGACTGGGTGCAACTTGCAAAATTCCAAGACGTCTGATTGTAAACGTTCTAAAACTGCACTTGGCGATTTGACAAGGACGGTCTTTTAAAACCTCAGGGCAGGCAACGGCTCTGCTACTAGCCAGTTCACACCGCTGCAATTTTCTCTGCAACATTCTAAAACTGTTTCGCCTCGTTGCGAATCATTGATCTGAACTGGCCTTAACGTTACCGTTATTTACATTGCCATCGAGTTCATCAATATATTATAATGATCGGAATAAAGCCGGGGTATGTGGAGCAGAGCCGGGTCTGATTTCTGAAGACGTCATGCAGGAGAAAACTAAATAAAAGAATACAGCAGTATGGATTAGCATTGTTATTATTTTATTACGCTTCCTCATGTTCCTTCAGCCTTTATGCCCTTTTTGATGAAATCTCCTTTGTTTTTTTTATTCTTCTTGTTCTGATTTAACACCCAGCTCAGCTTTATTCTCGAACAGTTTAGCTAGCAAAACCAGAAACACCGGGGGTAACATTTTGCAAGGCAGTTGTTTCAAAAATACCACACAACAATCATTCACGAAAAAGAGTGCTTATTGTGCACGAGATACATAATTGCACAAGCCACAGCGAATCTCGCAAATTCTTCTCTGCTGTGTAAAGATGTTCATACCGGGCAAAAGGTGGATAAAGAACGTTTGCAGAAATTGATCATCACTAATTCTACCCCAGGTTTACTACGGCATTTTAACCCGGCTCGGCAGTGTAAAGACATCTTGAGTTAGCCTAATGTTAGACAACGAATGAGTATGTACATAACGTTACTTTTATAACAACCGTTTTTTATTCAGTAAATAGTAAGTGTTATAGTTTGCGTGCCAACTGACTGACGTCACACAGGCGACACTGGTTGGATCCGGTTGGATCTATGGGAAGTGAGGTCCAAAAACACACCGGCAATTACCGCTTCTCGCCATTGGCACCGCCATAGAGAACGAAACTGAAATCTTCGAGATTGTCACTTTAAACTAACAGGCAACCAATGCAGGGACTTTAAAATGGGAGTGATGTGTGCTCTCCTTCTGGGCTGCGTTTCCCAGAGTCTCCTTAGCGCTACGTGCGTCGTAAGGTATACCTTAAGTTCTTCCTTTAGCTCTCGAGTTGTTTCCCAGCGTCTCCTTCGCTAAGGTATACCTTAATTAAGGTATACCTTTAAAAGGGTGGTCTGAGGCACTCGTAAGCTCTCCCTTAGCGATGCGATCCGCAGTTTCAGCCTTGTTATGCCAACATTTTGCTTTTCAAATCGACAGTTGTACTACAGTGCGCATCTAGTAGCACATCTGCATGCGAAAATTACATAGATAGTTGAATATTAACTTTACGAAAATTAATTATCCAATCAACGTTTCTGTGCATAGCACGTCATGAGAATGTTGTCGTTTCACCTGTCTATTTCCATAATGATGGCAATTAAGTATAGGGTCCATCCAGAATACTAATCCAATTTGCGAAGAAAAAAAAAGTTTTTTTTAATTTATACGTAGTGGCGTTAACTGAGGATATGGCTTTTCCGACTGCATACCCTGTAGAAAATAGTTCGTTTGTGTGTGAGTCAATGATCACACTGACTTGGAACAAACCGCCGGTTTATTAAGAATATAAAACCTATGTGTGCAAAGCCAACATTGAGTGAGTCTACTTGCATGACCGATCTAGAGCACGTTGATTGGCCTAGCCATAAACACACATACAGGTACGGTGACTCATAATAAACAAACTTAGTCAAATGATCTACATCCCCTTCCTTTAGCTTACACCTCCTGTATAAAACAAAATAGCACTGGGTAAATATCAACATTACGGAACATTTTTCTTAGCATGCTGTTTTACGATTTTCGGTAAACAACCCAATAATGATTGGGTTTAACCAATATTCTTGGTTAAACTTAAGATTATCCAACAGCAAATTAAGGTGGATGAGCAAATCACTTTAACAGGTAGACCTATTCATAAGGCACCCGGTATAGAATTCATCAAGATCAATTTCCATAGACGCTCTTTTGCCTTTCATCTACGATCATTTTTGCATTGCAGAGAAAAGTTCGCGGGAATCAGTGGATATGCTGCTACAGTTGCCTATGTATTGTGTGACAAAAACAAATTAACATTAGACCTTTGTTTCAATAAGAACAAAATAATTCACCCATATGTAGCTTATATCCTTTTCCCTGGGCTTCCACGAAGTGGGCTTATATGTCCCGATTGATGCTTTTTATTTTATCCTTTGTAGTCTATATGTACGTATTTATTGAAATTATCACAAGGTCTCGTCTTAACTGACTCTTAAAGAGATTAACAGATGATCTCTATTAGGCATAGCTTGCTCTTCTGCAATATTAGATTGATGTAAAATGATTGACAACATTTGTTATATTAAAACGTCATTCACAAGCCTTTACAAGTGAGACAATCGATTCGCTTGGCATCGATTGATAAACTTTTCAGCACCACAGTGAAGGCCAGCTCCAACTTACGATGTACCTTTGAGTTGTCCCTTAACAGTTGCCTTAAGGGATAGTTTGGGAAACACTCGTAAAAAAGCGGTTTCCCTTTGAAAGGTATACCTTAAGAACCTTCGTAAAACGTTAAGGTACATCGAAACTCGGAAACGCAGCCTTGTTTTATATAGGAGGTGTAAGCTAAAGGAAGGGGATGTAGATCATTTGGCTATATTTGTTCATTATGAGCCACCGTACCTGTATGTGTGTTTATGGCTAGGTCAGTCAACGTGTTCTAGATCGGTCATGCAAGGAGACTCACTCAACGTTGGCTTTGCACACATAGGTTTTATATTCTTAATAAACCGGCGGTTTGTTCCAAGTCAGTGTGATCATTGACTCACACACAAACGAACTAATTTCTACAGGGTATGCAGTCGGAAAAGCCATATCCTCAAGTTAGCGCCACTACGTATAAATTTAAAAAACTTTTTTTTTCTTCACAAATTGGATTAGTATTCTGGATAGGCCCTATACTTAATTGCCATCATTATGGGAATAGACAGGTGAAACGACAACATTCTCACGACGTGCTATGCACAGAAACGTTGATTGGATAATTAATTTTCGTAAAGTTAATATTCAACTATCTATGTAATTTTCGCATGCAGATGTGCTACTAGATGCGCACTGTAGTACAACTGTCGATTTGAAAAGCAAAATGTTGGCATAACAAGGCTGAAACTGCGGATCGCATCGCTAAGGGAGAGCTTACGAGTGCCTCAGACCACCCTTTTAAAGGTATACCTTAATTAAGGTATACCTTAGCGAAGGAGACGCTGGGAAACAACTCGAGAGCTAAAGGAAGAACTTAAGGTATACCTTACGACGCACGTAGCGCTAAGGAGACTCTGGGAAACGCAGCCCAATTGTTTTTTTTGGAACCAGATAGGAGAGCATTACAGTAATCAAGCCTGTTAGTAATAAAACCATGCACTTCTTTTCAGTATCAGCCTGAGAGAGAAACGGTCGAACTCTAGTAATATTCCTTAAATGGTAGAAAGATCATTTTGTGACATTTCTGATGTGGGCCTCCAAATTTAAGTCTGAGATATAGTTAAGACTGGTAAATACGATGTAGCTTTTAGTATTTTGTTATCGCATTCAAAATATGTGGTTTGTTTTAATATTTTACGTTTCTTTCGTGAGCTATTGAAGCCGGAATCCGAATATCCCCAATTGGGATGGCAGGTATTCCATCCCGCCAAGTTACGCCTTGGCGGGGGCATGCCCCATACCTATACAGCACCGAGAGTTTGGCACTTTTCAGGGTTCCCCACAGAAATAACCACAACAGCCACAGACACTCAGCCCTTAAAAACATTAAATTCTGTACATTCTGACCCCATTTCAACAGACAGATTTCATAAACAACTTCACATGTCCACACAATAAAGCCCCAAACTAAGGGGATTTTGCGCTTTCTCCTTCTTCTCTTTCTTCTTCTTCTTCTTCTCATTCTTATTTTTCCTGCCGCCTATCCCACTAATAACATGTGTCCCCATTGGACATTTTACCAACACCCGCCAAATCTTCACCTACACGACCCAATGAAAAACTCGCATACACACGCAAAATACCCATACCTTTTTACTCAGAAACATTTTCAGTAGAAACAGCTACTCCGCCTTTGGCCTAGTGGGTAAGGTTACAGGCTTGGGAATAGAGGGTCGGAGGTTCAAGCCCAGCTAGTACCATGTTTCTTTAACCTGCTTTTACCCTCACTAATAATTGTCTACTACTTCTCAATTATTGCTTTTGCACCATATCTACCCGCCGTTCACCGAACGTATTATGTATTATGTATTACACTGTATTATGACGTACCGTCTGCACGTTCAATTGTTAACCGGCTACAATATTGCAAAGCCATATGGATTCAACGGGGGCTCTTCTGTGCTTACTCGCCTGTGTTCTTCTTTAAAACCACGGACAGGTTTGCTAATGATATTTCACGCATTGCATACCTATGTCATGGTGCTGCCCTAACAAAGTGACAGACTGGTAAACGTCTGGTTGAAGGATCGAATCCCGCATCGCGCTCAGGCAGATAATTTCCTCTTTTACACTAACGTTCTCTTACGCTTATATTTGCTTTACCAAAACTCACTCATGGCCACCCATATGCATTTCATGACGGCAAATGTATTCCTTTTATTAAAAAGTTACACCAGTTCACCACTGTGCCATTTCTACTAACTACATTTCTTCACTTGGCTACCGTACAAAACCTTCTTATCAGCAAACGCCACGTTTCTACATTCATGTTACCTCGCCGGTTCTCTATCTAGCCACATACAAACAATTACTGCGTATGTACGTTCTGCAACTCCCCATTAAAACATTACATTTAAAATCATGATTCACTCATAATTATAACTACTAGTACTGAACATGAAAAAACACTGCAGTGCAATAGATTTCACATGTTACTTAACCCTCCACTTTAACGGCTAACGTTTTTATAGCGACTGTTATATATATACCGTTCGATAAGGAATATACGCTCGCTCATGGTCACTCCATTTACTTCGCACTATACGCCGTGATCATGTCAACCTTCACCTACATGCCCATTCTGCTAAAAACATATTGTTTCAACTACGCTATTTCATAATTTCATCCTAATTTCTCTCACACTGTTGTTATTTTCTCATAAGCAAAGCCTGCTGGGACATATGCGTCTGCTCCTATTCTCCACTATCATGTTTTCCGGTTCTAGTTTAGCAAAACAGCGAAGAGGATTCCTACCTGCAGATAAGCCTATCAAAATGCCTTATAAACCTTACAAACACTGAAAGTGCATCTCCACGAAATAACAGACAAAACGGAGCACGACAGAAGGCTACACAAGTTGCGACCTAGGGAGTTATAATTCTACGGGCTTGCTGATTCTTTTGTCAGTCAAGGCTCGTTGGATGGACGTCAAATCCGTGAGTACATACACTGGCCATATTCCATCTGCGTTTCTCAAGCGTTTACACTTATACGCCACCGCACCCTTTGTCACAGCCACTGTTTTAAATATATAGCAAACCGAAACTGCTGAACGGTACACGCTCATCAGACTGTATACAAATTCACACAACGACAGTCATAATCCACAACCGTTTCTTACAGGGTCACTTCGCATTTCTCACTCTCATAATAAAACGCTTTGCAAAAAGAAATGATATCTCATAAAAAACACGTTTTCAACGTACAAAAATGCCAAGTTACTCAAAAGTATTGATATCAAAATGACGCCAAGTTACGGTACTACAAACAATATAGGCTATCTTGCCTCACCGAAATGACAAGATGTATTTCAAAGCAATGCTACCCAATATTTCCTCAATTCTTTCAAGTCACTTGGCCCTGTGTTTTGTAATCTTACCATTTTACAATGTCATGCAAACTTTGTGTCAGATCAAAGAGTCAAATATTTCGAATTGCCTCATGGAACACATTAAAATTAATGTACAAAACTGCTGCTGAGTAACTACAGGAAGCATATTTCTCCTGAAAACATGTTTATACTTGCTTCTGAACTGAATTTGAGTACATGTGCAAGTTATTGTATATTTGCTACGTACAATAAATACTGCATGTAAAATGCATATTGTACATACATACATAGAGAACTTCTTTATCCCCATGGGGACATTTCCCTCGCAGCATGTTACATTCACATTTACGAACACACACTTATACCAAGAAACATACTATCATTCACGCAACAGAAAGGCTGGGCAGCGAAATACATACATACCAATACAAATTGGACATATACACGCCTATTCAATCAATCTTGACTGTGAGAGAGCCATCCACACATATGTTTGGCCTGTCCATGTAGTGCATGCTTATACACACAGGGCCAAGTGACTTGAAAGAATTGAGGAAATATTGGGTAGCATTGCTTTGAAATACATCTTGTCATTTCGGTGAGGCAAGATAGCCTATATTGTTTGTAGTACCGTAACTTGGCGTCATTTTGATATCAATACTTTTGAGTAACTTGGCATTTTTGTACGTTGAAAACGTGTTTTTTATGATATGAAACTACCTTTACCGCAGTCCGAAAAACACTTCCGGTAAATATAAATTAATAAATAATTATAATGTGCCTATAGCCAAAACAGACTTTTGGCAATATCTCCCGAAATATTGAACTCTCCCGCCGTTTGTTGAAGACAAAGAGATGGTAATTCTGCGTATTTAACCTGAAATACATCGTTCAAACTCGATGTATCCACCTAAAAAGAGCGTGTTACAATTTACCCCGGTTTAGGTTTTGTCCCGCTGTCCCCGATCTACAAATATATAGTACATTCTTTAAAACTGAAGGCTGCTTAAATTATAATAAATTTTCGCTTTGGACCTGTCGCCCCAAATGTATTTAATTCTGTTTAATAATAAATTTGATTATTTTATATTTATTGCATTGGATAAAACTGCATTACCCTTCATCAGTTTTATGAACAGAACATTTCTTCCACTAGTTTCTCCCTCACTTAATCCAGAACTATCGTCGAGCTATTTCTAGTCAGCGCTGGGCACACATATTTATCCGGCGTGCCGTTCGCTGTAGACCCCGCACCAATCAGAAGCCAGAATGCAGTGTTGTCAGGCAGCATTTCGATTTAGAGGTTTTTAAACTGCTTCTAGCACTGCAGAAAAGTATAAAAAGTAATAATGTTGAGGGAACTTTGTCGAACATCATAATTACATTAATAATCACCGGAATACTGCAAACGACTGAATTTGATATAGTAATGCTTAACGAATTTATCTGAAAAAATAAAGCAATAATTAACCTACCACTTCTAAATACAAAATACATTTATACAAAAGCTAATCTTAGAACCCCGTTCAACTGTTAGGAAAATTTGTCTGCCACTGAAACGGCATCGTTTAAAGACAAATATTGTTCATTTTTTGGTTTTAGCTTTAAATAAACGTTTATCACAGTTTAAATTCCGTCCAAATGTATTTAATTCTGCTTAATAACAATTTCGTTTAATAATAAATTTGATGATTTTATATTTATTGCATTGGATAAAACTGCATTAGGCCTACCTTTCATCAGTTTTATAAACAGAACACTTCTTCCACAACAGTATCTCACTTAACCCAGAACTATCGTTTTCCTACTTCTAGTCAGCGCTCGGCACACATATTTATCCAGTATGCCGTTCGCGGTAGACCCCGCACCAATCAGAAGCCAGAACACAGTGTTGTCAGGCAGTATTTCGATTTAGAGGTTTTCAAACTATTTCTAGCACTGCAGAAAAGTATAAAAAGTAATAATGTTGAGGGATCTTTGTCGAACATCATAATTACATTAATATTCACCGGAATACTGCAAACGACTCAATTTGATATAGTAATGCTTACCGAACTTATCAGAAAAAATAAAGCAATAATTAACCTACCACTTCTTTTAAATAAATACAAAATACATTTACACATAGCCTAATCTTAGAACCCCGTTCAACTGTTAGGAGAATTTTTCTGCCACGGAAACGGCATCGTTTAAAGAAAAATATTGTTAATTTTTTGTTTTTAGTTTTAAATAAACGTTTATCACAGTTTAAATTCCGCCCAAATGTATTTAATTCTGCTTAATAACAATACTGTTTAATAATAAATTTGATGATTTTATATTTATTGCATTTGGATAAAACTGCATTACCTTTCATCAGTTTTATAAACAGAACACTTCCACCACAGTTTCTCCCTCACTTAACCCAGAACTATCGTCGAGCTACTTCTAGTCAGCGCTGGGCACACATATTTATCCGGCGTGCCGTTCGCTGTAAACCCCGCACCAATCAGAAGCCAGAACACAGTGTTGTCAGGCAGCATTTCGATTTAGAGGTTTTCAAACTGCTTCTAGCACTGCAGAAAAGTATAGAAAGTAATAATGTTGACGGATCTTTGTCGAACATCATAATTACATTAATATTCACCGGAATACTGCAAACGACTGAATTTGATATAGTAATGCTTAACGAATTTATCAGAAAAAATAAAGCAATAATTAACCTACCACTTCTAAATACAAAATACATTTACACAATCTTAGAACCCCGTTCAACTGTTAGGAAAATTTGTCTGCCACTGAAACGGCATCGTTTAAAGACAAATATTGTTAATTTTTTGGTTTTAGTTTTAAATAAACGTTTATCACAGTTTAAATTCCGTCCAAATGTATTTAATTCTGCTTAATAACAATTTCGTTTAATAATAAATTTGATGATTTTATATTTATTGCATTGGATAAAACTGCAGTAGGCCTACCTTTCATCGGTTTTATAAACAGAACACTTCTTCCACAACAGTATCTCACTTAACCCAGAACTATCGTTTTCCTACTTCTAGTCAGCGCTCGGCACACATATTTATCCAGTATGCCGTTCGCGGTAGACCCCGCACCAATCAGAAGCCAGAACACAGTGTTGTCAGGCAGTATTTCGATTTAGAGGTTTTCAAACTGCTTCTAGCACTGCAGAAAAGTATAAAAAGTAATAATGTTGACGGATCTTTGTCGAACATCATAATTACATTAATATTCACCGGAATACTGCAAACGACTGAATTTGATATAGTAATGCTTAACGAATTTATCAGAAAAAATAAAGCAATAATTAACCTACCACTTCTAAATACAAAATACATTTACACATAGGCTATTCTTAGAACCCCGTTCAACTGTTAGGAAAATTTGTCTGCCACTGAAACGGCATCGTTTAAAGACAAATATACTAATTTTTTGGTTTTAGTTTTAAATAAACGCTTATCACAGTTTAAATTCCGTCCAAATGTATTTAATTCTGCTTAATAACAATTTCGTTTAATAATAAATTTGATGATTTTATATTTATTGCATTGGATAAAACTGCATTAGGCCTACCTTTCATCAGTTTTATAAACAGAACACTTCTTCCACAATAGTATCTCACTTAACCCAGAACTATCGTCTTCCTACTTCTAGTCAGCGCTCGGCACACATATTTATCCAGTATTCCGTTCGCGGTAGACCCCGCACCAATCAGAAGCCAGAACACAGTGTTGTCAGGCAGTATTTCGATTTAGAGGTTTTCAAACTGCTTCTAGCACTGCCGAAAAGTATAAAAAGTAATAATGCTGAGGGATCTTTGTCGAACATCATAATTACATTGATATTCACCGGAATTTTGCAAACCACTGAATTTGATATAGTAATGCTTAACGAACTTATCAGAGAAAATAAAGCAATAATTAACCTACCACTTATTTTAAATAAATACAAAATACATTTACACATAGCCTAATCTTAGATCCCCGTTCAACTGTTAGGAGAATTTTTCTGCCACTGAAACGGCATCCTTTAAAGACAAATAATGTTAATTTTTTTGGTTTTAGTTTTAAATAAACGTATAACACAGTTTAAATTCAGCCCAAATGTATTTAATTCTGCGTAATAACAAATTTGATTGTTTTATATTTATTGCATTAGATCAAATTGCAGGACCTTTCACTCGTTTCATAAACATGCGACTTCTAGCAATTCCTCCTTCACTTAATCTAGAACTGCTGTTCTTGTCAGCCCTGGGCACACATACTTATTTAGTTATTTATCCAGTGTTCGGTTCGCTGTAGACTCCGCACCAGTTAGAAGCGAAAACACGCTGTCAGGCAACATTTCCAGTTAGAGGTTTTGAAGCCGCTTCTGGTACTGCAGGGAAGTAGCCCATTATGTTGAGGGAAGGCAATAGCACATTGGTCTCTGTTAGGCTCCCAAAAATAGAAACGAGTAACCAAGAGTTAGTGATGGGCAAAGCAGTTCTTTTCAGTGTACTGAATCAGCTTTCACATCTGCCCTCACATCGGCTAAAGCCTAATTTTTCCAATCTAAGATCAGTGCATGTGCCTCTAACCCACGCAAACTATTCTCCACCTTCTCTTCCCTCCTCATTCCTCCTCCACCCCCATCTCCCTCTTCCTTTACCGCAGATGACTTTCTGGCCGCCTTTGAATTAAAGGTGGTTACAATCCGAAACTCCTTTGCCCATCCAGTGAGCCCCCCAACCTCCCGGGACAAACCCACAGCCACACTGACCTCCTTTGAGATGTTGGAGGACTCCGATGTACTACAACTCATCACCTCTCATCGTGCAACCACCTATCCACTTGACCCCATCCCATCTACAGTCCTCCAATCCATTTCCAGCGAGATCCTTCCCTATCTGTCCTCTATTGTTAATTCCTCTCTTGCCTCTAGTCATGTTCCCTCTGATTTTAAGATGGCTTGTGTTACCCCACTCCTCAAGAAACCCACCTCCGTTGTAAGAAGAGACCCCTCCAATGTAACAAATTATCGACCCATATCGCTTCTACCCTTGCTGTCCAAAACCCTTGAGCGAGCAGTGCTTAAACAACTAACCTCATTTCTCCATCAGACCCTCACCAGTCTGGCTTCCGATCCGGGCACTCAACAGAGACTGCGCTCCTGGCTGTGACAGAGGCACTCGCCACTGCAAGAGCCTCATGCCTCTCCTCTGTCCTGATCCTCCTAGACCTGTCTGCAGCATTCGACATGGTCACCCACAAAATACTCCTCCCCACCTTGGCTGAGATAGGCATTGCTGGGACTGCCCTGTCTTGGTTCGCTTCCTATCTTGCAGATAGGTCCTACCAGGTCACCTGGATGAGGTCTGCCTCTCCTTCTCATCCCCTTGTTACGGGTGTACCGCAGGGATCTGTACCGGGTCCTCTGCTGTTCCCCATATACACCAAATCTCTTGGTTCAGTTATCAATTCACATGGCTTCTCCTATCATTGTTATGCAGATGACACACAACTCTTCTTTTCTCCCCCCCCCCCCCTGCCTCACAGTATGCCCTAGCTAGCTCCCCAGTGGTGGAACGAACTCCCTGTCCCTCTTCAAACCTCTCCCTCGCTACCCATCTTCCACCATGGCCTGAAGACTCATCTCTTCAGACTCTACCTGGACTAACTACCACCACTCTGTATATTTCACTCTAAATCCACCCACCCCCTTTTTCATGACACTTGTTACATGTTCCCCCATCCCAGCAGTTTTTGGTCATTTGTATTTGTCCTAATACTGTAGCTTATTCTCCTGCCTAGTTGGCTTTGCAGAGGTTAGGTCAGAATAGTGTTCACTGTGTGAACTAAACTTTGTTCTTGGCTAGAAATAGCTGTACAAAATAAGTATTGTATCTTATTGAACCTGTGTTTTGTAGTTGTCCATGACCATGAAATGCACTTTTTGTACGTCACTTTGGATAAAAGCGTCTGCCAAATAAATGTAATGTAATGGGACAGATCATTTATAGACAGAGCATTTTCCCTCAGAATATTTAATAGTTAAAGAACACTGTTATTCCCTACTTTAAATAAAATGTTTTCGTTTCGATTTCATTCTAAACAATTTAGTTTGAAAGAATGTGTTTGATATGGGCGTTTTATTTTACTAAATTTCCCAAAATGGGTTGTTTTAGCCCTACATGCTGATTTCTTTACCGTGACTTGTTCTAACGGCTGCTTGAAAGAGAAAGTGCTGATATACGTTGGCTAAGTAGATAGATCGTTTTCTCATAAAATGTAGTCGATAAAATAGTAGCCTTGGCTAGCCTACTTTGAGATATGTTAAAAATAAAGTATTGTTATTTCATTGAAAATAAACAGCACACTTGACAGTGATGTTCGATTATTATCCATTTATTATCCATTATTATATTTCATAGCGTATCCATTCTCCTCCCCAGAGACTCCTTGCTCCTTGCATTCGCTACAGCAAGAGGAACGAACTAGTGTTGTGTCGTTCGCGAACGATTCGGGCTAGTGTTGTGTCGTTCGCGAATGATCATGGCGTACGTCAGTTCAGTGTACAATCCCTAGTACCTTCAGTGAACGTAAAAAATGACAATTTGTCAATTCCTTTCATCTATTTCATAAACAGAACAAGTGACTTGTCATTCTACCACAATTTCTCCTTCGCTCATTTTCTTCTCATTTATATAAATATTGAACAAGGTAGGACTCAAACCACAGCCATGCCTCACCCCACGCCCTTGAGTGAAGTATTCTGTTCTTTTTTTGCCAATTTTTATCGCACACTTGTTTCGCATATATATTGATTTAATTATAGGCTATCATAAGCTTTACCTGCTACACCACTTTGCAAAATTTTGTAATAGAGGCCCTCATGCCAAATTGAATCAAATGCTTTCTTGAAGTCTATAAAGCAAGCAAAAAATTGTCCTTTATTTTTTTGGTACACATGTTCATTAATTAGGGTGTGTAGGGTGTAAATATGATCACTAGTGCGATGTTTTGGAAGAAGGCCAATCTGACTCTTACTCAAGACATTGTGTTCAGTAAGGACGGTCTTTATTCGGGCGTTTAGAATACTGCAGAAAACCTTCCCCAGGTTACTGTTCACCAATGCCTCGGTAGTTGTTGGGGTCCAATTTGTCTCCACTGTCGTCAATTGGGGATATAAGCCCTGGATTCTAGATGTCAGGAAAGCATCCTGTCTGTAGAACCAGGCTGAATAATTTAAGTAAGGCCTTCTGCAGTTTAGAGTTACTGTCTTTCAGCATTTCTGTTCTGATACTGTCAGGGCCACGTGCCTTTTTAGGTTTGATTTTTTTAAGTTGTTCTTTCAGCTCTTTTATAGGAATTGGATTGTCTAATGGGTTTTGGTTGTTCTTTATTGCTGATTCCAATATTTGTAATTTTGGATTTGTTTCTGTTCAAATTTGAGATTGTTTGGAGTAAATTCTTCAAATAGGTCTTTAAAGTGTTTTTTTTCTTCTTCCAGATTTCATGATTTTGAATGGATAATTTATGATTTGTTTTGTTACTTAAATTATTCTATTTTTGCCAGAATTGGTTTTGGTGAATAGAGTCTGTGGTTTTGTTTTTTCTCTTTTAGAGTTTGTTTAAGCGTTTCACAATATCTATAGCGTAAATCTGGGTTTTGTGGTTGGTGATATTTCAGATTTGATAGATGTCATAATTTTTTCCTTATTGATTTGCTTTCGTCATCAAACCATTTTTCTTTTGAAGTTGATTTTTGATTATTTTTCTGTTTAATTATTTTGAGGTTAGCTTTAATTGCTGATGGATGGAAAATGTCATTTATCATTTTAACTGCCAGATTTACGCCAGTTTGGTCAGGATTAAATTGTTTTAAAATGAAACTGTTAATACAGTTAGTAATTTCAGTGCAACTTATTCACTTTGATGATTTTGTCCATGCTGTCTGTAGCCCATCTGTATGTCTGATTGAGATTGTACAGCTTAGAGGGCTGTGTTTCAGTGTTCCTGGTTTGTCCAATTCTTTTCAGGTACACATTGATTTGACAGTGGTCTGAAAATGGGGTTTGTGGTCTGACAGTGAATGCACTGATGAAAAAGGGGTCCAGTCAGTGATGGCATAGTCAACTACACTAGTCCCATGAGCTGAGCAGTATGTGAACCTTCCTAAAGAGTCCCCTCTGATCCTGCCATTAAGAATGTACATGCGTATGGCTCGACAGAGATGCACTAACTCCCTATCTGGCTCTGTTCCAGTCCTAGCGTTAAAATCTCCACACAGTAGCACATGTCCCTGGGCTTGGAAATAGCTGATTTCTGTGTGGAGGGTGTGGCGGAGGGTGTTGGCGGGTTGGCTGGGTCAGGACTGCAGCATAGCTGAGCTGCTGCTCCTAGTGGGCTCTGGGCCTGTGGATGGGGAGCCTGGGGGGGTGGGCTGGGCGGGGTTCTGTGGGCAGCAGGTACCCACATGCTGCTGCGCTGGTGAGATGGGGCTTTTCTGTTCTTTGAATACAAGGAGTAACACTACAATATCAATCAATTTAATACCACATTCATATAATTTTCATGAAATGACACAAGTTTCCTGTTTTTGGGATTTTTTACATGTACACTCCAGGATTCCTCTTTCTTTTCTCCAGGGCCTGTGTCCGAATCCGCGCACTAGCCCATTATTGAGTATACAAGTTGTACGTAAGTTGTATACTCAGTAGTAGGCAAGTGTGCGATTCAGACAGCTTTTTCCCCCAATATCTTTTATTTTGTCTTAAATCCCATGTATGCAGCTATAACATTAACTGCCACTTGGGCAAACTGAATTAGACTGTAGTTGGACTCCTCCCTCTTTTTCTCCTCCTCTGCTCTGATCTTTCTCTCAGACTCCTCCCTCTTTTTCTCTTCCTCTGCTATGATCTTCCTCACAGACTCCTCCCTCTTTCTCTCTTCCTCTGCTCTGATCTCTCTCTCAAACTCCTCTCTCTTTCTCTCCTCCTCTGCTTGTATCTTTCTTTCAGCCTGTTGGATCATCATAGTGGCCTGATGGTATCCTGTCATTTTGAGCAGCACTGCTTCAATCTTCTCCAGCAGCTCTGTAACCTGAGCACGGTTGTTCTTCTCTTTGTTGTTGAAGACGTAATATCCCCCGCCACAGCAGTTGACGACTTCCTGAAGATCGCTGCTTTTTCTCAGAAACTCCTCCACTGGTGTACTCAGCTCATCTCCTCCAGTGAAGAGCACCATTGAGTACCGCAAAGCTTCTGCTCCAAAATGATCCTGCATCCATTTTAGAGTGGCCCTCACCTCCTCTGTGAATCTCCCCAGCCTGATAACTATCAGGAAGAAGTGGTTACTGCTTTCTACCATTTGACGTTTGATTTGATTATCAGAAAGAGATGTGTCAAAGATCCCAGGTGTGTCGGTAACAGTAACCTCTCTCCCTGCCACCACTCCACTATGTGTCTCGCATTTTAAGGTCAGGCCCACAGGGGAAAGCCCCTCTTTAAACACCCCTCTCCTCAGGTTAGTGGGGAGGGCATGAGAGGCTGTGATGAAGCGGATTAGATTTCTGTTTGCCCCCAGGACAACCCTGTCGTGACTAAAAGTGGGAATCTGCCACTGTACATCCACTTGGGCAAATTGAATTAGACTGTAATTGGACTCCTCCCTCTTTTTTTCTCCTCCTCTGCTCTGATCTTTCTCTCAGACTCCTCCCTCTTTTTCTCTTCCTTTGCTCTGATCTTCCTCACAGACTCCTCCCTCTTTCTCTCTTCCTCTGCTCTGATCTCTCTCTCAAACTTCCTCAGCCTCTCCTCCTCTTCCCTGATCTTTTTCTCGGCTTCCACCCTCTTTTTCTCCTCCTTGGCTCTGATCTTTCTCTCAGACTCCTCTCTCTTTCTCTCCTCCTCTGCTCTGATCTTTCTCTCAGACTCCTCTCTCTTTCTCTCCTCCTTGGCTCTGATCTCTCTCTCAGACTCCTCTCCCTTTCTCTCCTCCTCTGCTCTGATCTCTCTCTCAGACTCCCCTCTCTTTCTCTCCTCCTCTGCTTGTATCTTTCTTTCAGCCTGTTGGATCATCATAGTGGCCTGATGGTATCCTGTCATTTTGAGCAGCACTGCTTCAATCTTCTCCAGCAGCTCTGTAGCCTGAGCGCGGTTGTTCTTCTCTTTGTTGTTGAAGACGTGATATCCGCTGAGAGAGAGGTTTTCAGTTTGCAGCATGTGCTTGGCCACAGCGGTTGAGGACTTCCTGAAGATCGCTGCTTTTTCTTAGAAACTCCTCCACTGGTGTAGTCAGCTCATCTCCTCCAGTGAAGAGCACCATTGAGTACCGCAAAGCTTCTGCTCCAAAATGATCCTGCATCCATTTTAGAGTGGCCCTCACCTCCTCTGTGAATCTCCCCAGCCTGATAACTATCAGGAAGAAGTGGTTACTGCTTTCTACCATTTGACGTTTGATTTGATTATCAGAAAGAGATGTGTCAAAGATCCCAGGTGTGTCGGTAACAGTAACCTCTCTCCCTGCCACCACTCCACTATGTGTCTCGCATTTTAAGGTCAGGCCCACAGGGGAAAGCCCCTCTTTAAACACCCCTCTCCTCAGGTTAGTGGGGAGGGCATGAGAGGCTGTGATGAAGCGGATTAGATTTCTGTTTGCCCCCAGGACAACCCTGTCGTGACTAAAAGTGGGAATCTGCCACTGTACATCCACTTGGGCAAACTGAATTAGACTGTAATTGGACTCCTCCCTCTTTTTCTCCTCCTCTGCTCTGATCTTTCTCTCAGACTCCTCCCCCTCTTTTTCTCTTCCTTTGCTCTGATCTTCCTCACAGACTCCTCCCTCTTTCTCTCTTCCTCTGCTCTGATCTCTCTCTCAAACTTCCTCAGCCTCTCCTCCTCTTCCCTGATCTTTTTCTCGGCTTCCACCCTCTTTTTCTCCTCCTTGGCTCTGATCTTTCTCTCAGACTCCTCTCTCTTTCTCTCCTCCTCTGCTCTGATCTTTCTCTCAGACTCCTCTCTCTTTCTCTCCTCCTTGGCTCTGATCTCTCTCTCAGACTCCTCTCCCTTTCTCTCCTCTCTGCTCTGATCTCTCTCTCAGACTCCCCTCTCTTTCTCTCCTCCTCTGCTTGTATCTTTCTTTCAGCCTGTTGGATCATCATAGTGGCCTGATGGTATCCTGTCATTTTGAGCAGCACTGCTTCAATCTTCTCCAGCAGCTCTGTAGCCTGAGCGCGGTTGTTCTTCTCTTTGTTGTTGAAGACGTGATATCCGCTGAGAGAGAGAGGTTTTCAGTTTGCAGCATGTGCTTGGCCACAGCGGTTGAGGACTTCCTGAAGATCGCTGCTTTTTCTTAGAAACTCCTCCACTGGTGTAGTCAGCTCATCTCCTCCAGTGAAGAGCACCATTGAGTACCGCAAAGCTTCTGCTCCAAAATGATCCTGCATCCATTTTAGAGTGGCCCTCACCTCCTCTGTGAATCTCCCCAGCCTGATAACTATCAGGAAGAAGTGGTTACTGCTTTCTACCATTTGACGTTTGATTTGATTATCAGAAAGAGATGTGTCAAAGATCCCAGGTGTGTCGGTAACAGTAACCTCTCTCCCTGCCACCACTCCACTATGTGTCTCGCATTTTAAGGTCAGGCCCACAGGGGAAAGCCCCTCTTTAAACACCCCTCTCCTCAGGTTAGTGGGGAGGGCATGAGAGGCTGTGATGAAGCGGATTAGATTTCTGTTTGCCCCCAGGACAACCCTGTCGTGACTAAAAGTGGGAATCTGCCACTGTACATCCACTTGGGCAAACTGAATTAGACTGTAATTGGACTCCTCCCTCTTTTTCTCCTCCTCTGCTCTGATCTTTCTCTCAGACTCCTCCCTCTTTTTTCTCTTCCTTTGCTCTGATCTTCCTCACAGACTCCTCCCTCTTTCTCTCTTCCTCTGCTCTGATCTCTCTCTCAAACTTCCTCAGCCTCTCCTCCTCTTCCCTGATCTTTTTCTCGGCTTCCACCCTCTTTTTCTCCTCCTTGGCTCTGATCTTTCTCTCAGACTCCTCTCTCTTTCTCTCCTCCTCTGCTCTGATCTTTCTCTCAGACTCTCTCTCTCTCTTTCTCTCTCCTCCTTGGCTCTGATCTCTCTCTCAGACTCCTCTCCCTTTCTCTCCTCCTCTGCTCTGATCTCTCTCTCAGACTCCCCTCTCTTTTCTCTCCTCCTCTGCTTGTATCTTTCTTTCAGCCTGTTGGATCATCATAGTGGCCTGATGGTATCCTGTCATTTTGAGCAGCACTGCTTCAATCTTCTCCAGCAGCTCTGTAGCCTGAGCGCGGTTGTTCTTCTCTTTGTTGTTGAAGACGTGATATCCGCTGAGAGAGAGGTTTTCAGTTTGCAGCATGTGCTTGGCCACAGCGGTTGAGGACTTCCTGAAGATCGCTGCTTTTTCTTAGAAACTCCTCCACTGGTGTAGTCAGCTCATCTCCTCCAGTGAAGAGCACCATTGAGTACCGCAAAGCTTCTGCTCCAAAATGATCCTGCATCCATTTTAGAGTGGCCCTCACCTCCTCTGTGAATCTCCCCAGCCTGATAACTATCAGGAAGAAGTGGTTACTGCTTTCTACCATTTGACGTTTGATTTGATTATCAGAAAGAGATGTGTCAAAGATCCCAGGTGTGTCGGTAACAGTAACCTCTCTCCCTGCCACCACTCCACTATGTGTCTCGCATTTTAAGGTCAGGCCCACAGGGGAAAGCCCCTCTTTAAAACACCCCTCTCCTCAGGTTAGTGGGGAGGGCATGAGAGGCTGTGATGAAGCGGATTAGATTTCTGTTTGCCCCCAGGACAACCCTGTCGTGACTAAAAGTGGAATCTGCCACTGTACATCCACTTGGGCAAACTGAATTAGACTGTAATTGGACTCCTCCCTCTTTTTCTCCTCCTCTGCTCTGATCTTTCTCTCAGACTCCTCCCTCTTTTTCTCTTCCTTTGCTCTGATCTTCCTCACAGACTCCTCCCTCTTTCTCTCTTCCTCTGCTCTGATCTCTCTCTCAAACTTCCTCAGCCTCTCCTCCTCTTCCCTGATCTTTTTCTCGGCTTCCACCCTCTTTTTCTCCTCCTTGGCTCTGATCTTTCTCTCAGACTCCTCTCTCTTTCTCTCCTCCTCTGCTCTGATCTTTCTCTCAGACTCCTCTCTCTTTCTCTCCTCCTTGGCTCTGATCTCTCTCTCAGACTCCTCTCCCTTTCTCTCCTCCTCTGCTCTGATCTCTCTCTCAGACTCCCCTCTCTTTCTCTCCTCCTCTGCTTGTATCTTTCTTTCAGCCTGTTGGATCATCATAGTGGCCTGATGGTATCCTGTCATTTTGAGCAGCACTGCTTCAATCTTCTCCAGCAGCTCTGTAGCCTGAGCGCGGTTGTTCTTCTCTTTGTTGTTGAAGACGTGATATCCGCTGAGAGAGAGGTTTTCAGTTTGCAGCATGTGCTTGGCCACAGCGGTTGAGGACTTCCTGAAGATCGCTGCTTTTTCTTAGAAACTCCTCCACTGGTGTAGTCAGCTCATCTCCTCCAGTGAAGAGCACCATTGAGTACCACAAAGCTTCTGCTCCAAAGTGATCCTGCATCCATTTTAGAGTGGCCCTAACCTCCTCTGTGAATATCCCCAGCCTGATAACTATCAGGAAGAAGTGGTTACTGCTTTCTACCATTTGACGTTTGATTTGATTATCAGAAAGAGATGTGTCAAAGATCCCAGGTGTGTCGGTAACAGTAACCTCTCTCCCTGCCACCACTCCACTATGTGTCTCGCATTTTAAGGTCAGGCCCACAGGGGAAAGCCCCTCTTTAAACACCCCTCTCCTCAGGTTAGTGGGGAGGGCATGAGAGGCTGTGATGAAGCGGATTAGATTTCTGTTTGCCCCCAGGACAGCCCTGTCGTGACTAAAAGTGGGAATCTGCCACTGTACATCCACCCCCTGTCCCTTTTCTACATTCACTTTTTTCCATCCCTGACCTTTGACCTTTGACCCCACATGTATCATCTGACCCTGCCGCTCAATTACAGGGTGGCGTGGGAGCCCCTTGAAGCCCCCAAATACTTGCCTCACTGAATGCTGGGAATGTTCTCAATACCCAATACCATCACCCTCCACTTCCCTCTCCCCTCTGTCTCTGTCTCTCAACTCAAACTTTAAAATTAGCTTTATTGACAGAGCTTTATTTTCTCATATGTGCAGTTTTAATTAGAATTACTATCGCCATCGCATCTGTAACCCTGCGTTGGAAACTTTGTGTATAGTAATGGAGCAGGCTACAAAAAACTATTTTATAGTAAATGGGCCCTCTAAGCTACAAAAAACCTATTGATTATAAGCGGGCCCTCTAAGCCTTCTTGATGATGTCATACTTTTGTATTCCTGGCACATCACAACTGATGTTCTTCAGTTTCTTCACAAGTTGAATAAGGTCATCTGCTTGGTGAATGCAATGTAATGCCAAAAGAAAAACTGTCCCTCCCAAATAAAACGGACTCCAGTGATCTCAGGATGACTGTTGCATTATAACGTAAAAGAAAGACAACCCTGGCTTCTGCATCTCTACATTTTAAATACAAGCTTCCTGCCGATTTTGAACTTTTGCACTGGCCTGAGAAAGACTAAAAGTTCTTCATAAATATCACAAAAGAAGTTTAGGCAGGGTCACATGTCTGCTCCCCTCTCCCCCAACCCCACCCCCCAGAGCAAAGACTGGATGACCTCACTGAATGAAGTGGGTCTGCTGTTTTCCACAGAGGTTGCCTGGAGTTCTCCTCCCGCCACAGGGGAAAAACACCCTAAAGCTATTTTTAGGATCCTCATTTTGTTAAACTTTTTGTAAAACTTTCTGTCCCAAAGGCCAGGAAAAAAGCAGAGAATTCAAGGGAGAGGGGGTGGGCTGTGGGGGGGGGGGGGGGGGGGGTGCAGTCAGACATTCCCCTCTGGAATCAGGAATCTCTTCTCGCTGTGTCCCGCCCTTGTTTACCAATGGACAGACAGACTGAGACAAAGACACAGAGAGGCCCTTATTTTAGGAAGCCTGAAGAAGGATGTGGAAATGCCCCATCCCTCCTCTCAGCTGTTTGATCTAGTCTCATTCTCTGCTTCTTATCACCCCCCTCTTCTTTTCCTTATCCTCCTCACCTCTCCTTTCCCTCATCCCCCCATCCATTAGTATCACTTAGTACTGTTTTCAAGCTAACCAGCGGTGGGTTCGGTACAGTTAATTAATGCAACCCGATGCAAACAGACCTCCATGAAGCGGCATGCGTATGACCACATACTGTACACTCGTTCCCCTGCAGCAAAATACCAACATTATGAAATAATAATTAACTGACTATTTTTGAGTGCTGGAACCACACAGGGTTCCTTCATGGAGACACAGAGGAGCCTTTTGGACCCCTTCCTTCTGAGAGTGTTGGGTGCTTTTATGGAGGGTGCTTGGAGTCGGAGAGGTCCTGGCTTTCTGAGTCTGCACTCTATGGCCCTCCACAGCTGTTAGAGTAAGACTGACCCAGATTGTTGTGTCGTGATAACCCACCTGCTCTGTGCATTGGGGAATTAGTATAAGAGCACACCTGAGCAAGGCAGGTCTTTCCAGGTAAAAGCTGGCATTCTGGAGTCTTTCAGCATCCCTGCCGATACTTCAGTAGCAGTACTCTCCCAAGTGTGTCCTCTCTCTGTCAGGTTATTATTATTATTGAGGACGGAGTGTAGCACAGTGGGTAAGGAACTGGGCTTGTAACCGAAAGGTCGCAGGTTCGATTCCCGGGTAGGACACTGCCGTTGTACCCTTGAGCAAGATACTTAACCGAAATTACTTCAGTATATATCCAGCTGTATAAATGGATACAATGTAAAAATGCTGTGTAAAAGTTGTCTAAGTCGCTCTGGATAAGAGCGTCTGCTAAATGCCTGTAATGTAATGTAATGTTATTATGTCAATGCATCAAGAATTCTGCTTTAACCACCCCCTCCCCCCTCCCACACACTCTCTCCGTGACTCAGATATTTTGCCAAGCATCAAAATGAACCCCTCCTGAGGTGTTTCCTGTGCTGCAAAGACATTAGCCACACAAAACTCCACCACCCAGAATTCTCCCCTCTTCAGCACTTCCTGCAGGCCTGATTGAGAACAGTGGTTCTGCTTTCTGAACACAGCGGAAAAATGTGTGCTGTTCTCAGTCCTCCAGAGGCGACTTTCAATGGAAAATCCATGAGGAATGTTATTGCATACCATGAGATATGAGTCAGTGCCCCGAATACGCCTAGGACTTTGCATTACATTACTGGAATTTTGTAGAATTCTCTCATTCAAAGCGACTTACACAACTTTTAGCATTTTTACGAAGTATCCATTTGTGCAGCTGGATTATAACTGATGCAGTTCAGGTAAAATAGCAGTGTCCTTACCAGGCACATACACATGTAATCAGAGTACGTGTGCTGTGGGTTTTGAATCACAGTTTGCCGCTCCAGATATGATCTGATTGACCCACTACCCTTTTTAAGAGCAAGGTCCCCAGCTAGGTGGGTTAATAACACACTTTTTGCTTCTCAAGGCGGGGTTGTCATGGTAACAGGCTGATAAACACGTGTGCATGCATGCACACGCAAGTACACGCGTACACACACAGGCACACCCAAACGCACACACACAAATGCACACACACGTGCACGCACACACACACACACACACACAAATGCACGCACTCGCACTTTGGAGAAATGGAGGCAGTGATTCTGTGCACACGTCCATCACAGAGCGCTTAGTGAGTGGAAACCTGTGGGTTTCAGCACAGGACAGATACGCATCAGTCAGAGAGGAGAGGAGAGGGGAGAGACTCTGGGTAATGAGTCAGGGAGCTCACTCAGGTCAGCGCAAAAAACACGGCCACCCCAGAGCGCCAGTCTAACAACATCCCCCCCCCCCCAAAAAAAAGGTCCTCCAGCTAAAACAGAAATAAAAAAAACAATCTGTTGATTTCTCTCAGTTTCAAGACCCCCTTTTTTTTGCTTTTGTCATGTCATGCTTTTTGTCTGGAACACCAAGGAGCACCTTGTTATTCTCCTTTCTCCTTGTTACTTTTTCATTTTCATCCTCTGGGCACCCATTGCTCTCATTAAAATACACACAATTCAAAAAATGTCTGATGTATACACAGAAAAACAACATGTAATGAAAAAAAATGACTTAAGAGCAGATTTAACAGGACAGGAGTAAAAAAAAAAACCCTGGTCTCTCTTTCACAAATTGAATTTGAAGTTTCTCTATTGAGCAAAAACAAATTTGTAGATATTACTAAATTTTACAGTAATTTCTTTTCTCTCTCCCTCTCTTCTCTATTGACAATATAAACAATCTCCATAGATTTTTTTTTTCAGTGTATTTATTTCTATCTCAGTCTCTTAATTTAAGACTCCTATCTATCGTTTCCTGTCCTCAACTTCACCGCCCCCCCCCCCCCCCTCCAAACACACACACACACACACACACCCCTTCCAGAATAATTCTTCAGTACTGGCGAATGAGTGAGGTGGTATAAGGTCTTGTTCACTGCGTACTGTATTTGAGTGCCTAACTTCCTTACATGGGGGAGACATGATTAAGGACGTGACCCGGCACCTGTGAGAGGGTGAGAAGAAGAACCAGGACCCACCTCCCTAACCTGAATTTTTGGGGTCACGGACCCTTCCCCTCATCCTGTCTTCCTCCCATCATTCCATCATCCTGCCGCAGAGAGAGGAGGCCGATTACGGGATTGTTAATGTGTAGCACCTGGGTTTCTGTGAGCTGGCTGGTGCCTCACATTCTGGATTCTGGAGCTTGCAGGTTTGAAGCCGCTGGTGTTGGAGCAAGCTGCTTTGTCCTCGGAAGCTCTTTGAAGAAACCCGTCTGTGTTGCAGAAGGTGTAAAGAGTAAGCAGAGAGAGACATGCAGAAGGTGTAAGGATGGAGAGAGAGAGAGAGAGAGAGAGAGAGAGAGAGAGAGAGAGAGAGAGAGAGAGAGAGAGAGAGAGAGAGAGAGAGTCCCTTTGACAAAACAGGGTTATGAGGTTCAAAGTTCCCTTGTTCAAACTTGCATTGACATGACTATAGCTAATTGTGTTTACATTTTGCTCTCCTTTTAAGAAAAAGGGGGATGGGCCATAAAGAAAAAGAGAGAAATCATCTTCCCGCTGTAAACGTGCTTACAAGCCTCAGATGTCAGAACCCTGTTTGAGTGATGTAACCACAGTAACAACAACGCTTCAACATTGGAGTGGCTGGGTTTAATGACTTGACTGCTACTCAAAAAAAAAAAGTTATTTTATTTTGGAAAGTTCTTGGCTAAAAAGCTTAAATTGTCTGAAGAAGAAAATATACATGAAATAAAACAGGAGGCCAGAGCTAACGGGTGGTCTTAGGCAGCTCTTTCTGCCCTGTATTTACATTTGCACAGTGACATTCTGCTAGCCTGAATTTTAAATGTTTATGTTTAACATGTCAAACCTGCTTTTTTCTGTTTTTGTTTTAACGATGACAGGGGGAAGTAGAGGGAGGGAGAGACAGAGAGAGTGAGAGGGATAGAGAGAGAGAGAGAGAGAGAGAGAGAGAAAGAGAGAGAGAAACATAAAACGAGGACAAATAGAGAGAAAAAGCAGGAAAGGAAGAGACTGCTGTATAAATAAGCAGGGTGATAGGGCATTTTTTAAGCAAATGAATGTGGCATGCCAATGCTGTCATTACTGGATGATTTGTAGACAAATTCTTTATACACATTTCATACTATATATCATCTTTTTTATTGAACAATATCAAATGTCCTAGCCCCCTCAGCTGATATGGGAAATCGGAATCGGTTACTTATTTTCCTCATTTGAAGAAACAGATCTCCATCTCCTGTCATCTCTTCACCTCTTTACTCGCTCGTGTGTAGGATTAGAGAAGCCTGGCAACCCCAAGAGAGTTTACACCATCAGAGAAGGAGCACAAATTCCCCTGCCATCTCTCACTGTCCATTCAGGGAATTTCGTTTCTCACCTTATTTTTTCAATATTTTGATAAGTGAGATTGATTTATAGCATGGTGTATGTGTGCATGGGTTTGTGTGTGTGTGTGACACTGATGAACTTATCCACCCAACCAGTCTCTGGGCATGACAGGGCTCGACCCTTCCCACACTGCACCTCTGCGCCCATTGGTACTTCACCCTCTTTGTCATACCCGTACGCCTCCAGTTACAAATCCAACACCCCATGAATTTACCTCTCTGCTTAATGAAATCTGAAGAGCAGAGAGGAAGGATTAAAGGCAGAGAATATGTGGGCTGGTAGGAGCACGTCCTGAAACCCAGACACCCATAAGTCCAGGGATCTGAAGACCCTCGCACCTTGGGAACAGTGCTGACTGTGGCAGTAGGCCATCCCAGGGACATTTTCCAGATTCTCGAAAGGGCAGTAGGAGGTAGTGTGACATATTTGACACACCCTCCTCTCGCTATCTGACCTCTTTCGCGTGTCTCTTCCTTTAAGTTTGAATCGCCGCCTTGAATCATTGCTGTTACCTCAGATGCCCCTTCACGGAACTGATCTGATTGTTTATAGAGGGATAGAGAGAGAGAGAGGGAGAGAGAGAGAGAAACATAAAAAGAGGACAAATAGAGAGAAAATGCAGGAAAGGAAGAGATTGCTGCATAAATAAGCAGGTTGATAGGGCATTATTTAAGCAAATGAATGTGGCATGCTAATGCTGTCATTACTGGATGGTTTGTAGACAAATTCTTTATACACATTTCATACTGTATATCATCTTTTTTATTGAACAATATCAAATGTCCTAGCCCCCTCAGCTGATATGGGAAATTGGAATCGGTTACTTATTCTTCTCATTTGAAGAAACAGATCTCCATCTCCTGTCATCTCTGATGAATTGAATGTCATCTCATTCAACTGATAACCAATCATCTTGTTTATAGATGATTGGTTATCAGTTGAATGGTTATAAACGATTGGTTACTCACTGAAAAAGTGGGTGTGGTCAACGCTCTCAACGGCACTGCTTTCGCCAGGACTGGCAGGGTCCTGACAGCTTCTGACACCGTGGAATAAATGGAAAAACCCTCAGTGCCATCATGGAGTCCCATTCCCACGGTAAGGGACTACTTTCCTTCTCCTGCAAACACAGCCGCTTAAAGTGACACTCAGAGGGCTCTCTCCTATATCTATCTGTATACATACATATGTGCATATATATTTACAGTCAGGTCCATAAATATTTGGACAGTGACACAATTTACATCATTTTGGCTCTGTATGCCACCACAATGGATTTGAAATGAAACAATCAAGATGGGATTTAAGTGTAGACTTTCAGCTTTAATGTAAGGGTTTTGTAAAAAATATTGTATGAACAATGCAGGAATTACAACCATTTTTATACATAGCCCCCCCCCCCCCAATTTTTGGGGCTCAAAAGTCATTGGATAAACTAACTTAATCATAAATTAAATTGTCATTTTTAAATACTTGGTTGCAAATCCTTTGCAGTCAATGAAGTCTTGAACCCACAGACATTACCAGACGCTGGGTTTCTTCCCTGGTGATGCTCTGCCAGGCCTCTACTGCAGCTCTCTTCAGTTCTGCTTGTTCTTTGGCGTTTTGCCTTCAGCAAGTGAAATGCATGCTCAATTGAATTCAGGTCAGGTGATTGACTTGGCCATTACAGAACATTCCACTTCTTCGCCATAAAAAAGTCTTGGGTTGCTTTCGCAGTATGCTTCGGGTCATTGTCCATCTGCACTGTAAATGGTAAATGGACTGCATTTATATAGCGCTTTCATCCAAAGCGCTTTACAATTGATGCCTTGCATTCACCAGAGCAATTAGGGGTTAGGTGTCTTGCTCAGGGACACTTCGACATACCCAGGGTGGGGGATCGAACCGGCAACCCTCGGACTGCCAGACAACCGCTCTTACCTCCTGAGCTATGTTGCCCCTACTGTGAAGCGCCTTCCCATGAGTTTTGAAGCATTTGGCTGAATCTGAGCAGATAATATAGCTCTATACACTACAGAATTTGACACAGATACGCTTACCTCCTGGAGGGTGTTCTTGATCTGGCGAACTGTTGTGAAGGGGTTTTCTTCACCAGGGAAAGTATCCTTTTGTCATCTACCGCAGTTGTTTTCCGTGGTCTTCCGGGCCTTTTGGTATTCCTGAGCTTGCCAGTGCATTCTTTCTTTTTAAAAATTAACTGAATAGTTGATTTGGCCACACCTAATGTTTTTGCTATCTCTCTGATTGTTTTTTTTTTCAGCCTAATGATGGCTTGCTTCACCGACAGTGACAGCTCTTTGGACTTCATATTGAGAGTTAACAGCAACAGATTCCAAATGCAAATGCCACACTTGAAATCAATTCTATACCTTTTATCTGCTTACTTGTAAATGAAATAATGAGGGAATAACACACACCTGGCCATGTAACAGCTGAATAGCCAATTATCCTATTACTGTTGGTCCCTTAAAAAGGGTGGGGACCAACAAAAAGTGCTGTAATTCCTAAACTGTTCACCCAATTTGGATGTAAATACCTTCAAATTAAAGCTGAAGGTCTGCACTTTGAGCTCATATATCATTATTTAATTTCAACTCCAATATGCTGTGGTAGACAGCTAAAATAACAATAACTTTGTCAATGTCCAAATATTTATGGACTTGACTGTATATACAGGTATGTGTATGTATGTATGTAGGTACGTATAAACATATATGTGTTTGGAACAATATTCTGCGTGTTTGTGTGTCCGAGCCCCCCCACCCCCCCACCCCGGCGTTTTCCAAGCCAGGTGTCCTGCTTTAACGGGTCTGGCTGTGCAGCCCTCTGCAATCCTAGAGCTACTAGAGCTACTAGGGCAGCTGTAAACCTCTGGCCATTTGGGCTTGGTGGGAGCGTTACAGCGGGATTAAAAATAAGCTTGAGTGAGTCAATCCTCCCTCACGCTCTGTCTCTCTCTCCCACCCTCACAAATATGACCTCCTTCCCATAGAAACTCAGACGCACACATGCACAGAAACAACACGAAAAAAACTGTAGTTTTATACTAATGTGTTAGTGATACCAATAAGAAACAATTACCTTCAAAGTGTTTATAAGTAGGTTAGGAGTGCCGTTAGAGGATCATAAGCTTATATTGTCCTCATTTAGCACATGGAATTCAAATTCCTACTCCATCTTGATTATTTTTTTCTGCAGCTATTCACAGAAAAATAACCACAGCACAACAATGTTTCTGCTGGAACAGTATTGTCAGAACTGCACTCCGGCAGAAAAGCTGGAAAGTGCATCTGTAAAATAAAGAATTTTACTCTGTTCATCATCGCTTATGAACACAGCCTGAATTATACATACATACATACATACAGACAGACAGACAGACAGACACATGTATATGCATACATATGTAATAAAGTAAGTACATGATGTGCACACATGAAACCCAGAACGATGTGTACTGGCCGTCGGAACATTCTGACTGAGGGAGGGAGATGGGTGGGTGTGTGTGTGTTCCTGGAGTCAGAGCCAGACTCTTGAGGCCGCAGAACTGCACAGGCCCTGTCCAATCCCTTCATTAGCTGGGGATTAACACCTTCTCATGGACTCGAGTCTGTGCGTGCAATGGGATATTTTCCTGGACATTTTGCGACAGGTAACCTGAAACTAACTCAAAAACTTGTTAGGACTGGGTGCACACATATCCCGGGTGAAAACATTTTTCTCTGCAGTCTGATATTACATCTACCTCTCATTTCGCCATTTAGCACACACACTCACAGCTACAACAGCAGTGCACCAGCTGGGAATCGAACCTATGGTTACAAATACGGCTTTCCAGCATGACCAACTGTCACATTAATTCTCCATACAGCCCTTCAGTTCTTCTTCAGTCATTTGTTATCATTAGTTACATGACTAGCATTTACCAGAATTTCTTATCCAGAGAAACTTATACAGCTTTTTGCATTTTTACAATGGATACTTTGCAAAAATACAAAAAGGTGATAAGAATGAATAAGATAAAAATATGAATAAGAATCCCTGCTAAATGTTAGTAATGTAACTAAGTACTTCAGACTTCAGCTATAATACATTACACAGATATATATAGTGAAGCAATGCAGGTTAAGCACCTTGCTTAAGGGTACAGTGGCAGTGTCCTACCTGGGCATGGAACCTGCAATGTTTATGTTACAAGCCCAGTTCCCTAAGCATTATACTACACAACAATCCTTTGCTACACTTTACCTCTGTCTCTTATTCTCATTGTTCCCTTTTAAATTCTCTTTCTTTCTCACCCCTCATCTACCATCTCATCCAGCCATCCCCACTCCCCTCCATCTCTCCACCTCTCTCCACCCCCCCCCCCCCCCCCCACCACATTTCTCTGCTAAGATGGCTGATGCACCATCAGTCCTGCCCTGCTGATGTTGCATGGAGAGAGAAGGGTTTTGGGGGGTGCTGGGCTGGGAAACAGGGTTGTTTTGGCTGCAGTTGTTATGGAGCTCTTGTTGTCGAGATGGTTCCATGGAAACACAGCTGTGAGAGAGGATGGGATGCTCTTGGAAAGCAGTCCAGATGAGGACAAGCTTTCAGAGATGCAGGAACTTAGGATGGCTTGTTCCACTGAGTTCCTCTGTGTTCCCTCCGTTTAAACACATACATGGAGCTACAAATTATTTGATTTGCTTCACGCTGGACTGTGTGTGCTACTTCTCTCTTTTTTGGCAGCTACTCCATTATTAGGCTTGTTTGTACACTTGCCTGCCTCACAGGAGACCTCTCAATTCAAGTAATTAGAATCTCCCCTGCTTTCAGCAATGACAATACACTGATGGCATCACTCGATTGGTGACATCACTACTGGTGACATTATTCTTCAACCCAGTAGTCCTGTAATGAATGTAGCCCTGAGAGGCGATGAGAGAGAGATATGACCGGAGTTACGACCACCCAATACAGAGCTGTCGAATGGTCAAGGCCACAAAGATAAGACATAAATATGAAGTGCATTGTGTATGTTTGTGTGTGTGTGTGTGTGTGTGTGTGCATGCGTGCGTGCTTGCTTGTGCACATACAGTATATGGTTATTTGGAACGTGTGTGAGTGTTTGTGGATGTGTGGCCAAGTGGGTGAGTGCATGTGTGGCGTACACTAAGAGAACAGTGCAGCCCTGAATGCTTGACCCCTATAGTGTGGAGGACTGGGGGCTCCGTTATGCTGTGGGCGGCATTTTTCGTGTCACGGTTTGGGTCCACTCGTCCCCTTGGAGGGAAGGGTCTCTGTAAATCAATACAAAGTTATTTTGAGTGATCACCTTTATCCTATGAGGAAACATTTCTATCCAGATAGGAAAGGTGTCTTCAAATGTCTTCCGGAAAGAAAATGCCCCCATCCACAGGGCACGAGGGGTCAGTGAATGGTTTTATGAGTATGAAAATGATGTGAATCATATGCTATCACCACATTTCAACCCAATTGAACCCCAATGGGAGATTTTGGACCAACGTGTTAGACAGCAGTTTCCACCACCATCATCAAAACAGCAAATGAGGGAATATTGTCTAGAAGAATGGTTTTCCATCCCTCCAGCAGAGTTCCATAGACTCTATGCCAAAGTGCATTGAAAGCCATTCTGGCGGTGGTGGTGGTGGTGGCCCAACGCCTTACTTTATGTTTACTTTACTTTACCTTACTTTACACTTTATTTTGGGTTTTCCTCTAAATTGTCACCCATCTTTATGTGCATGTGTATATGGGTGTGCTTTGGTTCTGAGTAAAACCAGATTTATGTGATCTCATGCAATGCTTGCTATGCAATTAATTGCAATTTGCAACATAGCCAAGCTATGCGATTTGTGATTGTGACACAAATCTAAGCAAGTCTGTGTTAGGTTTAATGAAGTACAGCATACAGTATGTGTGCATTGACAAGTTGACAGTTATGCACTGCTCATCAGGTACAAAGACCTGCTCAGCACGATGGGAAACTGCAGTAGGGAGATCCCCCCCCCCCCCCCCCCCCCCCCCCCCCCCCCCCCCCCCCCCCCCCCCCCCCCCCCCCCCCCCCCCCCCCCCCCCCCCCCCCAGCCCACCCACCTCCCCAAACCGCCTTCCACCTGTAGATCCGGCAGACTCCCACACCAGGAATTCTGGGAGATCAGCATGTGCCTGAATGATGTCTATGTGCTGACCCACTGCGACCCATGGCTATTCTGCATACTTATGTGAGACTACTGTATTTACAGTGTGTGTCTGTACCACCGTACAGAGGGGGGGAGGCAGAGAGAGAAACGGAGAGGAATGGGGGGGAAAGAGGGGGGACACAGGTACGACAGTGAGAGAGAGAGTGACAGAGAGAGAGGAGAGATAGAAAGAGAAAAGGGGCAGAGACAGTGAGAATGGTACTACAAATTCTACATGTTTGAAACATTTCCTAGGCCCTTGATATATAGGTCATAGGTCACACATTATAGCCTAGGAACCACAGCTGCTAAAAGTACCACTATGGGGGGAAGGACTGTAATGGACGTACCAGAGAAGGGCGCAGAGACAGAAGTAGCGGTGCAAAAGTTAGGGGTTTATTATTCCCAGCACAGGTTGACCACAAAAAATGTCTCAAACCAACAAGGGAAAAAAAACCAACATGTAAAAAAAATAAGAAGGAAAAAAAAACAAAAGAAGTATGAAATGCTCAAATAACAAAATGTCTCTAGCTCTGCTCTTGCCTCTTAAAATACAGAGATCTAAAATACAGCAGATTAGCAATTTATGGAACCTTTCAGCTTAACAGACTCACACCATGGCACCCCAAACAAGACAGACCAAGGGGCCCAAAATACTCCTTTATATAATGGTGGCCAGCACCAAAATGCAGAAAAAAAGGACATAAATATGTATAATAACTATTACAGGTATTTGAGGAATGACAACAAAATATACATATAATAGTTAATATTTGTATTGCATTTGTTAACTAATAATTTTACAAGAAAAAAATGAATACATTTTAATAATAATTTTAAGATGACCGTGGGTCCTGTGGTCCCCTCAGGCCATGGATGCAGTGGACTGATCAGCACTCCCACTAGGAACCAAATAAATGTTCCTTGTTTCCGCCCGCGACCCCTTTTGCGGTGGACCCGTCTGCAGGAATGAAACTTAAAAGCAGGTAATACAAACAAACCGCGGTACAATTACATTATGTTAAACTTAACGTTAAACTAAGTGCGGGACAGGCCACTAATCTATCACAGGGCTACACATACACCATTCACACACTCATACATATGGGTAATTTGTATACATATACCTGCGTATCCTGGGTAGGGTCGCGGGGGGAGGTTGGTTGGAGCCTATCCTAGTGTGCAAGAGGCAGGAATACACCGTGGACATGCCGGAAATCTATCGCAGGACACACACGCCACTCACTCACTATTCGCTCACGCACTCATACCTATGGGCAATTTAGAGTCTCCAATTAGCCTACCTGCATGTCTTTGAGCTGTGGGAGCAAACCTGAAAACCGGAGCAAACCCACACAGACACGGTGAGAACATACAAACTCCACACAGAAAGACCAGATTTGAACCCAGGACCTTTGTGCTGTGAAGTGATAGTGCTGCCCACTGCACCCCCGTGCAGCCCGGGGAAGGATCAGTTCCACAGAAAGGTGCAATAATGCTGACGGCCCATGATCTGTGAGTTCTTGTACACTTGTGTTTGCTTGCATGCGCACATGCATGGCTTGGGCATACACACACACTCAGGTTTCTAACTGCGAGAGCTGTTCTATCCCAGCGCGAAATTCAGAGCCTGCTTGCTGCTCCTTTCAAGGCCAATGCTGCCCTCTGCTGTTTGCTCAAGGACAGTGAACTCTACAGGCATTGAACAAAAAGCCAATTCACCCGATGTAAAGTCAATTTATTTGGTGTATAGCCTCCACTGTCTTTGATAACACTGGCTGCTCTCAATCCCAGGTGATATTTGCCATTAAAACCCCAACAATCACGACCTTTCAACCATCAACACCCCAACAATCACCCCTCTTTCAGTTACTGTGATCTCATCTTGCAGCCATGCTAGCCATAATTATATGAAATCAAGCCTGTCTAGCATGTATGTGACCTTTTGAATGCTGGGATCGCATGTGATTAAACAAGAGATGAAAAAACCTCCCTGGAGCCTCTGCTCTGCATTTACTTGTCCCTTGTTTAACAAAGTGCTGTTTTGCTGTTGACTACCTGTGTATACAAGGGGGCAAGACTACAATATTAATTATCATTTGATTTTCAAGAAATTATACCACCCCTCCATCCTGGGATTCTGCAGTTCGTTTTTTTGCTTCATATGAGCTCGCATTCGCATTCCACTTTTCGTTACACTTTTTCTCAAGCTCCTTCTCCTTTTCTTTCCACTTTTTCTCAAGCTCCTTCTCCTTTTCTTTCCACTTTTTCTCAAGCTCCTTCTCCTTTTCTTTCCACTTTTTCTCAAACTCCTCCTTTTCTTTCCACTTTTTCTCATGCTCCTCCAACTTTTTCTTTTCCTCTGCTTTGATCTTCTCCACAGCCTCCTCCCTCTTTCTCCCTTCGTTTACTAATATATTTTGGATTTTGTGTTTTACAAATACCACTGTTATCAGTACAGTAAGACTTACTGCAATAAGTACAATTTTAAAGTCAGCTGAATTACTTATCTCTCTTTTTCTCTCCTCCTCTGCTCTGATCTCTCTCTCAGTCTCCTCCCTCTTTCTCTCTTCCTCTGCTCTGATCTTTCTCTCAGACTCCTCCCTCTTTTTCTCTTCCTCTGCTCTGATCTTCCTCACAGACTCCTCCCACTTTCTCTCTTCCTCTGCTCTGATCTCTCTCTCAGTCTCCTCCCACTTTCTCTCTTCCTCTGCTCTGATCTCTCTCTCAGTCTCCTCCCTCTTTCTCTCTTCCTCTGCTCTGATCTCTCTCTCAGACTCCTCTCTCTTTCTCTCCTCCTCTGCTCTGATCTCTATCTCAGTCTCCTCCCTCTTTCTCTCTTCCTCTGCTCTGATCTTTCTCTCAGACTCCTCCCTCTTTTTCTCTTCCTCTGCTCTGACTCCTCCCACTTTTTCTCTCTTCTTCCTCACAGACTCCTCCCACTTTCTCTCTTCCTCTGCTCTGATCTCTCTCTCAGTCTCCTCCCTCTTTCTCTCTTCCTCTGCTTTGATCTCTCTCTCAGACTCCTCTCTCTTTCTCTCCTCCTCTGCTCTGATCTCTATCTCAGTCTCCTCCCTCTTTCTCTCTTCCTCTGCTCTGATCTCTCTCTCAGTCTCCTCCCTCTTTCTCTCTTCCTCTGCTCTGATCTCTCTCTCAGACTCCTCTCTCTTTCTCTCTTCCTCTGCTCTGATCTCTATCTCAGTCTCCTCCCTCTTTCTCTCTTCCTCTGCTCTGATCTTTCTCTCAGACTCCTCCCTCTTTTTCTCTTCCTCTGCTCTGATCTTTCTCACAGACTCCTCCCACTTTCTCTCTTCCTCTGCTCTGATCTCTCTCTCAGTCTCCTCCCCCTTTCTCTCTTCCTCTGCTCTGATCTCTCTCTCAGACTCCTCTCTCTTTCTCTCCTCCTCTGCTCTGATCTCTATCTCAGTCTCCTCCCTCTTTCTCTCTTCCTCTGCTCTGATCTCTCTCTCAGTCTCCTCCCTCTTTCTCTCTTCCTCTGCTCTGATCTCTCTCTCAGACTCCTCTCTCTTTCTCTCCTCCTCTGCTCTGATCTCTATCTCAGTCTCCTCCCTCTTTCTCTCTTCCTCTGCTCTGATCTTTTTCTCAGACTCCTCCCTCTTTTTCTCTTCCTCTGCTCTGATCTTCCTCACAGACTCCTCCCACTTTCTCTCTTCCTCTGCTCTGATCTCTATCTCAGTCTCCTCCCTCTTTCTCTCTTCCTCTGCTCTGATATTTCTCTCAGACTCCTCTCTCTTTCTCTCCTCCTCTGCTCTGATCTCTATCTCAGTCTCCTCCCTCTTTCTCTCTTCCTCTGCTTTGATCTCTCTCTCAGACTCCTCTCTCTTTCTCTCCTCCTCTGCTCTGATCTCTATCTCAGTCTCCTCCCTCTTTCTCTCTTCCTCTGCTCTGATCTTTCTCTCAGACTCCTCCCTCTTTTTCTCTTCCTCTGCTCTGATCTCTCTCTCAGTCTCCTCCCTCTTTCTCTCTTCCTCTGCTCTGATCTCTCTCTCAGACTCCTCTCTCTTTCTCTCCTCCTCTGCTCTGATCTCTCTCTCAGACTCCTCTCTCTTTCTCTCCTCCTCTGCTCTGATCTCTATCTCAGTCTCCTCCCTCTTTCTCTCTTCCTCTGCTCTGATCTTTCTCTCAGACTCCTCCTCTTTCTCTCCCCTCTTTTTCTCTCTCCTCTGCTCTGATCTCTCTCTCAGTCTCCTCCCTCTTTTTTCTCTCTTCCTCTGCTCTGATCTCTCTCTCAGACTCCTCTCTCTTTCTCTCTCCTCCTCTGCTCTGATCTCTATCTCAGTCTCCTCCCTCTTTCTCTCTTCCTCTGCTCTGATCTCTATCTCAGTCTCCTCCCTCTTTCTCTCTTCCTCTGCTCTGATCTTTCTCACAGACTCCTCCCACTTTCTCTCTTCCTCTGCTCTGATCTCTCTCTCAGACTCCTCTCTCTTTCTCTCCTCCTCTGCTCTGATCTCTATCTCATCTCCTCCTCCCTCTTTCTCTCCTCCTCTGCTCTGATCTTTCTCTCAGCCTCCTCCCTCTTTCTCTCTTCCTCTGCTCTGATCTCTCTCTCAGACTCCTCTCTCTTTCTCTCCTCCTCTGCTCTGATCTCTATCTCAGTCTCCTCCCTCTTTCTCTCTTCCTCTGCTCTGATCTTTCTCTCAGACTCCTCCCTCTTTTTCTCTTCCTCTGCTCTGATCTCTCTCTCAGTCTCCTCCCTCTTTCTCTCTTCCTCTGCTCTGATCTCTCTCTCAGACTCCTCTCTCTTTCTCTCCTCCTCTGCTCTGATCTCTATCTCAGTCTCCTCCCTCTTTCTCTCTTCCTCTGCTCTGATCTCTCTCTCAGTCTCCTCCCTCTTTCTCTCCTCCTCTGCTCTGATCTCTCTCTCAGACTCCTCTCTCTTTCTCTCCTCCTCTGCTCTGATCTCTATCTCAGTCTCCTCCCTCTTTCTCTCCTCCTCTGCTCTGATCTCTCTCTCAGACTCCTCTCTCTCCTCCCTCTTTCTCTCTTCCTCTGCTCTGATCTCTCTCTCAGACTCCTCCCTCTTTCTCTCTCTCCTCTCTGCTCTGATCTCTATCTCAGTCTCCTCCCTCTTTCTCTCTTCCTCTGCTCTGATCTTTCTCTCAGACTCCTCCCTCTTTTTCTCTTCCTCTGCTCTGATCTCTCTCTCAGTCTCCTCCTCTTTCTCTCTCCTCTGCTCTGATCTCTCTCTCAGACTCCTCTCTCTTTCTCTCCTCCTCTGCTCTGATCTCTATCTCAGTCTCCTCCCTCTTTCTCTCCTCCTCTGCTCTGATCTCTCTCTCAGTCTCCTCCCTCTTTCTCTCTTCCTCTGCTCTGATCTCTCTCTCAGACTCCTCTCTCTTTCTCTCCTCCTCTGCTCTGATCTCTATCTCAGACTCTCTCTCCTCTCTGCTTTCTCTTCTCTCTCTCTGCTCTCTGATCTCTTTCTCTCAGACTCCTCCCTCTTTTTCTCTTCCTCTGCTCTGATCTCTCTCTCAGTCTCCTCCCTCTTTCTCTCTTCCTCTGCTCTGATCTCTCTCTCGTCCTCTCCTCTCTCTTCCTTCTCTCCTCCTCTGCTCTGATCTCTATCTCAGTCTCTCTCCTCTCTTCTCTCTCTTCCTCTGCTCTGATCTCTCTCTCAGTCTCCTCCCTCTTTCTCTCTTCCTCTGCTCTGATCTCTCTCTCAGACTCCTCTCTCTTTCTCTCCTCCTCTGCTCTGATCTCTATCTCAGTCTCCTCCCTCTTTCTCTCTTCCTCTGCTCTGATCTCTCTCTCAGACTCCTCTCTCTTTCTCTCCTCCTCTGCTCTGATCTCTATCTCAGTCTCCTCCCTCTTTCTCTCTTCCTCTGCTCTGATCTCTCTCTCAGACTCCTCTCTCTTTCTCTCTTCCTCTGCTCTGATCTCTATCTCAGTTTCCTCCCTCTTTCTCTCTTCCTCTGCTCTGATCTTTCTCTCAGACTCCTCCCTCTTTTTCTCTTCCTCTGCTCTGATCTTCCTCACAAACTCCTTTCTCTCTTCCTCTGCTCTGATCTCTATCTCAGTCTCCTCCCTCTTTCTCTCTTCCTCTGGTCTGATCTCTCTCTCAGTCTCCTCCCTCATTCTCTCCTCTGCTCTGATCTCTCTCTCAGACTCCTCTCTCTTTCTCTCCTCCTCTGCTCTGATCTCTATCTCAGTCTCCTCCCTCTTTCTCTCTTCCTCTGCTCTGATCTCTCTCTCAGACTCCTCTCTCTTTCTCTCCTCCTCTGCTCTGATCTCTATCTCAGTCTCCTTTCTTTTTCGCTCCTCCTCTGCTTTGATCTCTCTCTCAGACTCCTCTCTTTTTCGCTCCTCCAACATAGTGGCCTGATGGTATCCTGTCATTTTGAACAGCACTGCTTCAATCTTTTCCAGCAGCTCTGTAACCTGAGTGCGGTTGTTCTTCTCTTTGTTGTTGAAGACGTGATATCCGCCACCACAGCAGTTGAGGACTTCCTGAAGATCGCTGCTTTTTCTCAGAAACTCCTCCACTGGTGTAGTCAGCTCATCTCCTCCAGTGAAGAGCACCATTGAGTACTGCAAAGCATCTCCTCCAAAATTCTCCTGCATCCATTTCGGAGTGTCCCTCTCTTCCACCGTGAACCTCCCAAGTCTGATCACTACCAAAAACAAGTGGTTGATGCTTTCTACCATTTCACGTTTGATTTCATCATTAGAAAGATCTATGTCAAAGATCCCAGGTGTGTCTACCACAGTAACATTCCTCCCTGCCACCTGTCCACTATGTCTCTCACACTTTAAGGTCACTGCCACAGGGGAAAACCCCTCTTTAAACACCTCTCTCCCCAGGATGGTATTTCCAGTTGCACTCTTTCCTGCTCCACTCCTGCCCACCAGCACAATCCTCAGACCATAAGGCACAGGTCTCCTTCCAGACTCTGTGGAAAAGCACAGTCATTACACAGCAGGAGTCATTCATCACATCTCACAACTGAGATTAAAATAGCTCAAAAGATCATGACTATTATTGTGAAATAAGAAATAGAGATAGATGGAAGAAATTCCCATTGAGAGAAAAGGGCTATTCATTTGAAGTTCTATGGCTTCTCTTTTCCAGCACTTAACTGGCATCACCACAGTTAAAGGACTCAATTAAAAACGTGTGAAATTCATACGTTGCAATATTTTGCATAAGTTGTAGTGTACTGTAACGCTTGTGAATTTGTTTGATAACATGTTTTTGGTGTAGCTGACATTGAAAATATCAAATCTGAACACTGGGGTTCTCTGTCATCATCTCGTTTCAAGATCCACCGATGGGGAATGACATCCGGTCCTCCTCAGAAGCATCCAATTGCACTGGCTCTGGCTCTGACAGACAGTAGCGCGTCCAATGCTACAGGAGGCACCGCCCTCCTGTAAGAGCATATAGGACGCTGCAGCGCTACTACTAAATAGTTGACATTCGCTTCTCGCGATCATCTGAACTGAGCTCACAGCCTCGACCTTGCATTTCACAAGAACCTTATCACTTAACTGTCCGCAGGAGGACATATCCTTGGTTCGGCCTCCGCCGGACGTGAAAGGTTCGAGAGTTCGGTCAGTGCTATAAAGCTCGCTAGCTTCAGGCAGCCCACACTTTCCATACACCTCCCTGCTTGCGCTAACGCCAAACAGGACTGCTAGCTAACCACGCTAGCCTATTAGTGCTTAAAGCCAGCCACCCACGCTGCCTTTTTTCACTTAGCCAGCCTGCTAGATCCCCGCTACATGGCTCTTTCTAAGCCTGTCTCTCTCAAATTCTCAGAAGAGCTACACTCGTGAGCCTGCCCGGCCGCTTGCGGTGCTCTCATCGTCGCCAAAGATACCCATCCTCTCTGTGTCATGTGCTTGGGTTTTCAACATGCCCAGGATGCCCTTGACACTCCGGAGAGTCACTGCCTGGCTTTGCCCAGGAGGCTGCGGAGGCGGAGACTGAGAGTCGCTGCTACCCACGGCAATGACCTCGGTCAGGTGGACTCTGATAAAGAGGTAGACAGCACTACGGCCCCTTGCCCCCCAAGGCCCTCCGACCCTGAGCTGGGCTGACCTATCCGACCCAGACATGTTGGACCTTCCCCTCCCCCTCTCCGGTACCCCTGTACTGGAGGGAGAGGTGCCTGAGTCAGAGCACGACGACGCGACAGTTGTGTGTAATGCCTCAGGCGAGGAGGACGCCATTCCTTCCCCCCAGTTAGCACTGGCTATGGGGACGGCTAACGCCCAACCTCACACTGTGCTTCTGGAAGTGTGTGAGCGGGCCGCTGCCTGTCTCCACATCGAATGGCCAGCTCTCCCGAACCCCGTCGATGAGGAGCGGGATGTTTACGACTGGAAAGACCTTCCCATGGGCCCTTGGAAACAACTTTCCCCAGTCCTTCCTGCCTGTGCTAAACTCGAGGCACCATTGGAAGGACCCCCTTGACTTTGAGCATGGCTTTTCCAGCCTAGAAGTCAGAGACATGGCTGCCCATGCCATGGGGGAACCTCCGGCTGTCGAACCCTCCATAGCTCAACACCTAAACCCCACGCAGGGAGGGCTTTTGGCGCCACCAAAGCCCACCCTACCAAATAAGATGGACCTCTTCACAGCCTCCATTCACCTAGGCTTCCTACAGGTCCTCAGCCCTCGCTATTCGAACCCTCAATGTCTCCTCTCTACTCTCGGTTTACCAAGCCGAGCTGATAAACGAGATAGGGAAACAGCTTGAGAAGGTGAGCGGGCCCTGTGGCTTAATCTCTTTGGTCTGCCCGACAGTGAGAAGAGGAGCATCGCAGATGCCCCAGTTGAGCCAGGCCAGCCTCTATTTGGCCCTGTGCTGACGCTCATGCAGCAGCGGTACGATGATAAAAAGAAAGAGGACGAGGCCTTCAAACTCTGCCTCCCCCACAGAGCTACACCTCAGCCGCCGCCTCCCACGCGGCCCCCACAGCCTCTGGCTATGAACCGCTGTGCCCAACCGGGCCAGGGCAGAGCCAAGACCCAGGGAAAAACCCTAGGCCAGCAGGGTAACCCCCCTCCCTGGCCTTGGGGTAACATGGCCTTCGCTGCGGCCGCAGTGAAGAAACCATCACCCACCCCCGCTGACCCCAAGTGGAAGCGGCCTGCCTGACCGGTTTCCTCACCGGGGGGGCTAAGTCCATGTTCTGGGGCGACCAGCCCGTATCCCCCAGCCTCAGTCCCCCCTCTCAATGCCCCGAGAGGGAGACTCTGTTCTAGCCACAAAGGTAGTGTTACCCACATTCAGTGTGCAGAACACCATCTGGCCATTTCTAATAAAGGCTTCCGCTCTGAAAGGCCAAAAATAAAAAACCGTGTGAAAAGATTTTCTTTAAAACACACAAGGCCTCCCCTGGTTTCGCCACTAGGTGGAGCGCCGACACCATTATTCGATTTAGCTTCACCCGGCCAAATGTCCTCGCGGTCTTCCACACCGGCAAAGGCACTCACGAGCCACATCGTAGCTTGGCAGGCTAGGTCAGCCCCAGAATGGGTCCTGAGCACAATTGCCAAAGGTTACAGACTCCAGCTCAGAGTGAAACCACCACGTTTCAACGGAGTCATTTACTCTCTAACCATAGAGAGTACGGCCCATGTTTTAGAGGAGGAAATCTCTTCTCTCTTACACAAAGGGGCGATCCGTGTGGTTCCGCGAGATCAAGCCCAACACAGCTTTTACTCTCGCTATTTCCTAGTTGCAAAGAAGGACGGCTCCTTACGTCCGATCTTGGATCTCAGGGTGCTGAACAAACATTTAAGGCAATACAACTTCAAAATGTTAATGTACAGCACTCTTATACGCTCAATACATCAGAACGATTGGTTCACATCAATCGATATAAAAGATGCCTTTTTCCACGTAGGCATCTATCCCCCTCACACAAAATGTCTCCGCTTCGCCCACCGCGGTGTTTGCTACGAATACACAGTTCTACCCTTCGGCCTCTCCCTAAGCCCACAGGTGTTCTGTCTTTGTGTAGAGGCGGGTCTGGCTCCGTTGAGACTAACAGGAGTCAGAATTCTGACTCATATCGACGACTGGCTCATCATCGCCAATTCTAAATTCAGAGCTATGCAGGACACACAGTTAGTTCTCACACATCTGTCATCTCTTGGTTTCAGAGTGAACCTCCCCAAGAGCAATCTCTCTCCATTCCAGAATGTAACTTTCTAGGAACTGGACCTAAACTCTGTGTCGATATTTTCTCCCGTCGAAGGGGACATCATGTGCTAATCCGCTGTGACAACACGACTGCGGTTGCATATGTCAATCGGCAGGGTGGCATGCGCTCCCTCCAGCTCCACTGTCTAGCCCACAGACTGCTGGTCTGAAGCAGCCATTACTTTCTGTCGATACGAGCGACCCATGTTCCAGGCATTCTGAACACGGGTGCTGATCTGTTGTCAAGGGCAAAACCCACTTTACGGGGAATGGTGGTTGCATCCCCAGATTGTGGAAATGCTGTGGCAGAGATTCAGCCGTGCGGCCGTAGATCTCTTTGCCTCGCACGAAAATGCCCACTGTCCTATGTATTTCTCGCTACGGGACGAGAATGCGCCTCTCGGTGTGGACGCACTGGCCCATTCATGGCCTGATGTGCTCCTTTATGCATTTTCTCCCCTCGCTCTCATCTCTCCCACTCCAGCCAGAGTGAGAGAACAGAGCTTGACACTGATCCTGATTGCACCCAGGTGGCCGAAATCGCCGTGACTGGCAGAGATTATCCCTCTCCTTTATGCACAGCCATGCGCACTCCTGTTACGCATGGACCTACTGTCTCAGGCGAACAGGGAAATACACCACCCCCGCCCAGAGCAAATAGCTCTTTGGACTTGGCCCGTGTGAGGTATAACCTTATTGTGTTAGGGGTCCCCTCTCGTGTGGCTGCTACCATCCAATGCGTGAGAGCGCCCTCTGTCAGGTCACTCTATGAAAATAAGTGGCAGGTATTTGAAGGACGGTGTGCCTCTCGTCAGTCAGCGCCTTACCAGTGCTCTGTTACTGACGTGCAGTGCTTTTTACAGAACCTTATGGATAAAGGGAAATCCTTTTCAACCATTAAGGTCTACCTGGCAGCTATCACTGCTTGTCATGTTGGTTTCAAAGACATGCATGTGCAGTGAGGCAACACCCTCTCATTCACAGGTTTATGAAGGGGGCTCGCCATTCTCTGCCTGTTGCTAAAAAGCACATCCCTTCTTGGGAATTATCACTGGTGCTGGAGGCTCTGTCTCTACGGCCATTCGAGCCTATAAATGAGATAGACTTAAAATTTCTGTCTCTCAAGACAGCAGCTGCTGCTCACTCTAGCTTCGGCTAAGCGAGTCAATGAGCTCCATGCACTCTCAGTGCATCCCTCGTGCGCAATGTTTTCTCCTAATATGGATAGGGTTTCTCTTAAGCCCAATCCAGCCTTCATGCCTAAAAGCTTCCCAGCTTTCACGTGTGCGGTGTTGGAGCTTGCTGCTTTTCACCCACCGCCTTACTCCTCTCAAGAGGATCAAAGGCTGCATATGTTATGTCCTGTGCGTGTTCTCCACACGTATATGACAAGGACTAAGGCTTTCAGAAAGAGTGTGCAGCTCTTTGTCGCCTGGGGCCCGCCCTGCAAAGGGAAAGCCATCTCTAAGCAGCGGCTGTCTCACTGGATTGTGGAAGCTATTGCTATGGCATATGACTCAAATTGGATAACACCCCCCAAGGGCTCATTCTACGAGGGGCATGGCTGCATCGAGGGCCCTATTCCTTGCAGTCTCCTTGCAGGAGATTTGTTCAGCTGCAGGCGGGCTTCTCCACATACCTTTGCTAAGTTCTACTGCCTGGACGTCACCAGGACTCCCTCCCATGCAGTTCTGGGGGTGAGCTCTGTGTGAGCTCATGCATCTCCCCTCACCTGCTTTGTGTTTAGTACTTCCTTACATGGGATGTGCAAGACATGCCCTCCCCTCAAGGGGGGAGGCTGCCCTCGCTGGCCTGACAGTTTCTCAGCTGTGAGCATAGGGCAATCTGGGAGTTGTCCATATCTCCCCATAGGTGGATCTTGAAACGAGATGATGAAAGAGAACTTTAGGTTACTATCGTAACCCCGGTTCTCTGAAACATCGAGTGGAGAGATTCGCCAAGACTGCCCTGCTTGCCGCGCACGAGAAGTGAATATGTTCACTGATGAGTAGTAGCGCTACAGCGTCCTATATGCTCTTACAGGAGATGCCTCCTGTAGCATTGGACGCGCTACTGTCTGTCAGAGCCAGATTTAGGGCAACTGGATGCTTCTGAGGAGTCATCACCGGATGTCATTCCCCATAGGTGGATCTCTCCACTCCATGTTTCAGAGAACCGGGGTTACGATAGTAACCTAAAGTTTTTTCTATGTAAAAAATCAACTTTTCTTGAGTCAACCAATCATCTTTTACCTGCTAATGTAATATCTCCACCCCTGGAAGTGGGGACCACCCCCTTTAAACAATGATGGAATGTCTATCAAGAAGGCTGATAGCTGTTCAGTTTTAGACTGTAATCATTTCACCGGCTCCCTACACATCCATCCAATAATTTAAATGAATAAGCAATATTCAAATGAGATGGATTTGCATCCAAGTTACTAATAAAACCAGGCACAGTTCCATCTATTCGACAGCAGACTGCAAATGTCCAGCCTGTAAGCATGTGTTTTACCTTAAAATTTACATTCCATTTATTTGGCAGACGCTTTTATCCAAACTGACATAAAATAAGTGCATAACAAAGGTCACTGGAACAACTACAAAATTCAGGTCTAATAAGGTACAATACTCATTATGTAACAGTTGTCCATAGCCATGGACATCAAGTCCAGTTCACACAGTAAGCATAGGCTAGGTCAGAAAGTTATGATAAGTCAAACTATGACAACAAGTTATGCTAGAGCTGCACCATCAATATAATGATACTAGTGCTGGATGAAGATATAAGATCAACATAGAAGTGCTACGGGAACAAGATAAAAGGATACAAGTGATAAGAGTGATCCCAGATTGGGAGTGCCCTGAAGAGCAGCGATAGTTTGTCCAGGGACAGTCTGAACAGATGCATCTTCAGACCACAGCGGAAAATGTGCAGGGACCGAGGACATCGTAAAGGACATTGAATGACAATTACATTGAATGAGTAATCAATTAATCATTTTGCATCAAGTGGCACTGTCAAGAAGAACTGTAAAGTGCCTTATTGCAAAACCTCTTTTGGACAGAGAGCGTTCTCCGTACAGAGGTTAATACCTACACACTTCAAAAATGGACCCAAACTGGAACCATTTTAAATACAAACTGAAACAGTTTCTCAACAACAACCAGTCATGTAATCATAAGTGATCTCTTCTCTTCATTCTTTCCCTTCCTCTCTCAGTTGCTCTCACTATTATTATTCTTATTCTTATTATTATTATTATTATTATTATTATTATTATTATTATTATTGCTGGGTTATGATTGAAAAGTTGACTTACAGAAAGTATTACAGATAAGCAATTATATAAATAATTATATGTCATATAAACCTTATGGTAACTGGATAAATATATTTCATGAAGTACTAAATGTTTACTTTTAATAGCCTATATATCTAATTGTACGCTGTTTCACCCCATACCATGCGACTGTTGGAATGTAAGCAAGAGGAGATAGACTCTGGGTGTGCATTCAATAAATAAGTCAAGTGCATTAGGGGATAACCTCAAGGCCCACATGCTCAGTCTTGGTATGGAATCCCTGATCCTAACTTATAATTGGCCAATAAATGAAAGTTTTGCATATGGTGATTAAATGAAACTCATAGGCTGGAACAACAGTTCTTTGTCTCTGAAAACAATATAAACTCATGTATTGGACTTGTTATTTTTGAAGACTGTACTTGTACCTCTTTCGGCTGTTTTTATTGAATTATAAAAAAGAGCTCCCAACTCTGTTGTTTGTTATCTTTATCTTAAATACCATCTTTTTTGTTTAAAAATTCCCACATTATTATTATTACATTTTAAGAAATGTTTTGCACTTTGTTAATCTTATACATAATAATGCCACCAGCATCTTTATGCTGATTATGTTTTGTGTTGAATGATGTTGTATATTTAATAGTGTATGTGTGTGATAGGAATGTAAACAGTTAATTGACTGTTTAATTTCAATAAACCATCTCAATGGTAAATGGTAAATGGACTGCATTTATATAGCGCTTTTATCCAAAGCGCTTTACAATTGATGCCTCTCATTCGCCAGAGCAGTTAGAGATTAGGGGTTAGGTGTCTTGCTCAAGGACACTTCGACATGCCCAGGGCGGGGTTTGAACCGGCAACCCTCCGACTGCCAGACAATCGGTCTTACCTCCTGAACTATATCGCCCCTATGGATAGCTTAGCATTCGCGATTAGATTTTACTTTAGTGAAATATTTCTCTGTCGTTAAACACAAATCCCCTCAACTGGTGGAAAGTTGATGAGTCACGGTTCCCTCGACTGGCAGCATTAGTAAAACGTTATTTTCCCAGAACAACGGTCAGAACAACAGCTGCCAGTCTCACCTTCACCAGATCGACCCCACAGCACACAGACTGTGCCCATATTCCTTAACCAAAATGTTTAGGTATTTAGTAAGTTAATGGCATATAGGCTGTGTTATTCATGTTACGGCTATATGTTACAGCCAATATGTTCAGTAGTACACCATATTAGTGGTCTTTTGTTGGGGGTTTCATTCTATTTTATGCCTTTCCTTATATTTTTCGTTTGCTGGACATCAAAAGGCCTACTTTATAAAGTAGGAACTTGCTACTATTTTGTTAAATGAATAGCCCACCACTTGCACTGCAGTGTACAATTTCTGAGTACAGTGGACTAAAGTTAGTCAACACAAACAGTTCCTTACCAAATCAAGTTTACTAATGAATTGCATTTCTCTAGCCAGGGTGCCTGTCTGTGCTACACAACTAACTAACCTGTTGTCAGAGCACAAACTGGATAGAACATGGCTTGGATTTAGCTAATATTACAAGCCTGTCTGCTGACTTACTAGATATTAAGCATGTTTAAAAAATACCAGTTTCCTTAGGGTTACATTACAAGCAATCCCCTACTGCGTGACAATGGTTGCAATGAGCTAGCCAGCAGAACAGTGAGAAAGAGGTAGTATGTTAACATTGTGAGGGCCAGTCAGGGAAATTAGTTCTCAACCAATCACGTAGTGATATCATGAATATTAATATATGTTACTTCAACGGCCTGTTCTCTACAAGGGGGGAAAAATGGATATGTAAAGCCATTTTTTCAATCAAATAAACTTCACAGATAATTAGGATGTAATTAAAATGGCAAATAAAACTATTGTAGGGGGACTTTAACAGGGCTTAAATTTCACCCTCATCTGTTGATTGGGGGGGGGGGGGGGGGGCTAGAAAGAAATTCGCACAGTAAAGAGAGAGAGATAGAGTGAGACCCATGTTTCACTTTAGACTTCATGACGTAATCTACAGTAAAATGGAATTTGTAGTTAACTGTCTCTGTGCAAGGGCTTGGTCTGGGAGGTCAGGATTTGGGACAATCTGGGGTCATGCCCACTGGTTAAGAGCTTTACAATTGATGCCTCTCATTCACCAGAGCAGTTCGGGGTTAGGTGTCTTGCTCAGGGACACTTTGACAAGCCCAGGGCGGGGATCGAACCGGCAACCCTCCAATTGCCAGAACACCACTCTTACGTCCTGAGCTATGTCACCCCTAAATCAGGCCAAAGTTTCAAATGTGTGCTCCCTTTCTCAGTTGGTGTCTGAGTTAAATAAAATGCCCAAGAACGAAAGAGCCAAAAGGATAGAGAGACAAATGTCCACAATTCTGTGTTGTGGACAAGTGTTACTTCGATATTTTTGATATGACATTCTCATATTCGATTAGATATATGTACATAATGTCAGACACTGTAATTCCCCCCAAATTACATTTGCTTATCACACTGATCCAGCCCTGTTCTCCTAAACACCTATGGTACAAATTCATAAATACCTTTTGGAGTAAAAGCGATAAATAAGAGTGTCATGGCCAGGACACTCCCCAAAGTTATAAAAATGGGTAAGCCTTTTTATCCATGACCCCTTCGTTGGTTTGCACACTGGAAAACAGAAACCAGCATTTGTTAAATGAAACTGAGCACACAATTACCCAAAATAATTTAAAGTTAAACTACTTATACTCCTCAATTAAAAGTGAGAAATTATAGCCTAAATCAATTTTTTGAAGACAATGCATTATCTTGACCATAACCTTACAGGAAAAGAAGGTTATCCATGAAAAATTAAGTGATAGAAATTAAGAAAACATTTGCAATGATCACATTTGTTGTTATGTGGACTTGGTGCAATATGGGCCTACTATAGTGTATATGCACTTGTAACAGTGTATGGTTAAAACAAATTGCTTTGAAAAGCAAAGGTATGGTACCTGAACTGTAAGCACTCTGTAGTGTTTAAAACACCAGGCTTAGATAATCATGAATGACCATGCTCGAGTTATCAGAAAATAGCATTTAATTTCTGAAAAACTACATTTTTTTTTCAATGCACAATGTCTAGATGTCTAGATGGTCAGGTGAAAACCTGGCTACATTTGGTTAAAAAGTGAAAGTTTCCTAGCTCAGTTTCCTAATCTGAGATAACCTTGTCCGTTTTACTTCAAAATATATCTCAACCAAGATTTCCACCCCTCTAGATGTCTAGATTTGGGCGTTTTGCTCACTAGGTAATAGGGGTGTGCAGAGACATCATTATCTGTATCTGTATCTGTTCAACCATCAAAATGATCTGTACCTGTATTCGGATAGAAGACATGAAGTGGGCGTGGTTTATACAGGAAGTCACGTTAAATCGGGCAAACGTATTTTCTAACCTAATATTCATTGGCAATGCAGTTGTTGTGCCTTCAAAGCATCAAATTGATTCAATATTGGCATATGAATAATTATGAAATATATTTCCACATCCTCATACTGTACTTTTCATCGCTCTCCTTTTTAATTTTTTTTATTTTTAGCTAAACTAAGTTTCATGAACTGTCTGAAACCCCCCCCCCCCCCCCTTTTAACCGGGGGGACACTGAACGATCAGATACTTTATATATATGTATATATATATATATAAATCGAAAGATTCTGTTTTGGATTGGAAATAGAAACTATTTATAGTAAAGATATGTAGAAAAATGTCCTTCAGTTGAAGGGAATAATCTTAAATTCCAATGATGCTGCGTTCGCGTTTCATGTATTAACGTTGCTGCAGTTCACTAGTCAAACGTGAATTACTACTTTACAATAGTAATTACATAACAGTAATGCATGAACTTTTATTGCCTGTTTTAATTTTTCCCTCTACTTAACTAAGTTTGGATAGACTGCAAACCATTGGATGTCCTCATATTTTCCGTTGGTGGCAACTGTTAGCCTACCATGAATATCTGGACTGAATTTTAAATGGAGGACATTAACACATACAGCTACAACTACAGGTTCTAAGCTTCATTTTGATGTATAGGTTGCGGGGGTTTGAAAGAAATCCAGCTGCCACACCAGGCTTTTGTCTCGCTAGCTCCCGCACCTGACGTCTCCTCCTCGATGCGAGAGTTTCCCTGAGTGATAGACGGGAATGGTCAGTTCTCAGCCCGCTGCCTGTTGTGCGCTGCCTTGGTGGGGGCGACTACAGAATATAGCGATCACCTTTCAATAATGTGTAGTAAATGAAACGACTAGTCAGTGAAATCACAGTCCTTTGTTGCAAACAGATTTGACAACATTTTTTTTTTTACTTCATCAGTTGTGCGACTCTGGATACAGCGTTCACTGAACGAGTAATAGCATCCCATGTATCTTTTTTTGTGTTATTTTATATTCACTACTGACGCTACTAAATATGACAGGTCATTTGCTGTTCACTTCCTGCAGCAGTACCTCCACTTCAGAACTACTGAAGTTTTTCTTATGTTTGGAGTTTGGTGCTCCACCGTCTTCAGATTTTCGTTTGGGCATTCTTGACTTCTCTCAACTTTTCATTTCAGTTTCTGTGTATGCACACGGCCCTGCAGTCTCATGCCCTATTATGGGGATGCTATGCTAATTAGGAACAACTGGCATGCGCTTTCCGTTTACGAGGACAATGGGATTCATCATTATAAGAACACGATTGCGAACAATTCTGTGGTTTAAGAATACGTCATGAATCTGACGTAGACTTTTCTTAGGACCTTTCTCAAGAACAAATTTAAGAAAAAACTTAGGAAGATATTGGTGAATGAAACCCGGTGTGTTTCCAATGTTCATTTTCTTTAAATAGTGGCAGACAGTACTTACTCATTTCTTGTTTCTGGCCATTTTTGTGCAGAGATTGAGCATCTGCCACTGGCGACTGTGGGGAAAATGCAGAAACACACTGAATCACATTAAACACTATACGCTGCAGTTACATGGGTAGGACTGGTAAAGAGGAGTGAATGGGTGCATAAGAGAAGAATCTACAGGCCAGGTGAATGTGTGACTACCTGACAGGCACACACCTTCAGGAGAATAAGTGAGGCCTCTTACCTGTGTCTCACCCTGCTCTGTCTCCATAGAGACTGAAAGGTTTTTCCACTCTTCCTGCGGGCAGTGCCTCCCGTCCAAGTCTTCAGTGATTTCCTCTAGTTTATGTCTCTGCAATGCTTCTACAGTATAATGGTGTCTGACGTGAGATTCACAGTAGGAGGCAGAGCAAGTCAGACAGACCTTAACAGCTTTGGCCCTTCCCTCACAGCAGATGTCACAGGGTATTCCTCTAGACCAAGATAGAGCTCCAAACCTCTTTCTGCACTGTGAGTGGAGATGGGTTTCTACCAGGCCAGTCTGGCCTCTGACACTGAAGAGAGAAAATGCATTTATTGATATATGAACAGAGGAAGCATACAAGTGGCCTATGAGTTGAATTGTGTGTGCATGGACTTCTGTGGGAATTTTGTACAAAAAAAAGCAATTCTGCAAGCTTGGATTCTTCAAGCCAAAGAGTCAAAGTGTCAGTCAGTTCTAATGGCAATGCTCAATTCATTGGACTGTTATTTCTCTATTTGATGACCACTAACAGAGTAAAAGTTATACCGCCTGTGAATACAGGGTATAAATCTTTAAATAGCCATTTATAAATCATAAAATACGGTGTTTAATAATTGCAATGTTTAATTTAACTTCAGTTGATTCTTAGATGAGCTTAGCCACATCACACTGTAGACCAGGTACAGTGACCTCACCTTGATTCCATGGGCTGAGTCTTTAAATTTGGAAAATCAAAAGGATTGGAACGGTTGGTCTGCACTGACTGAATACTGGAAACAGGCGAGTCAGATCTCATCACCCTGAAAGGGGTACATGAACACAACTGATCAACCAAAAACAAAATTGTTTCATTAATTCACAATTCAAAGAACAGGAAAATTTACAGAAAAATCTTACTGAAGTTTTCAAATTATGTTTTTCCCTGTTAGATAACAGGCAGTGCCCATCACAGAATGCATTGTTTTTGATTCCATAAAAGGGAACAAACACTATCCAAGCACAAACTTGTCAATAGATCCAATATATGCATTTACCTGTGTCCATAACACTTGATTTGATCCTAGCCTTCCAGAATCAATTAGTCAAACAACTCAGAAACTCTCAGGGTAGCCATGAATGAAAACAAAGGTCACCATTTTTTAAAATTAATTCCAAACATACTGCTAAAGCAATGAAGGAGTTTTTCAATGCCAATATCAGGTAAATCCTTGACTGGACAAGTCAGTCACATGATGTGAATCTAACTGACATTTGCATTGGCATTTCATAGGCTGAAGAGAGAACTTAAGGCAACAGCCTCCAAAACAAGCAGGAGCTGAAGATGGCTGCAGTACAGGCCTGGCAGAGCATCATAGCATCTTAGCATACGCTGACGTCTATGAGTCACAAACTTAAATCATTGCATACAAAGCAATCATTGCATACAAAGAATATGCAACAAATTTCTAATTACTAATGGCTTTCATTTACATAGCATTTATATGACCCAAACATTACGGTACCCTGAAATGGGAGGGGTGGGTGCTGTAATTTCTACATGTTGAAGCCAAAATGTATAAAAAAATACCCTTTAAAAAAAAGCTACGAATCTGCACTTTAACCACATGGAAATTCTTTGATTGAAAATCTAAACTTGTGGAGTAGAGAGCCAAATCAATCAATCCAAATCCCAAACATCATTTTGCACATTGTATATCTGTGTATGGGGATATACACACAGGTGACAAATTAAAGAAAAACCCTGAATAAATTGGTCGAGAAACACATCGAATGAAGATGCTTCCAAACAGGTGTACGGCATGATACGATTAAGCAATTAACATCCCATCATGCTCTGTGGCATGTGTAAAAATGCTGTTGACCTAGATTTTGGATCAACATGGCAAGAGGAAAACATCTAAGTGACTTTGGATGATGGTTCATTCGTGGGGCACGGATGGAAGGAACTTCAGTCAAAAATTGCTCAACTGGCTAGTGTTTTTCAATAGGAACAGTGACTAAAGTGGCACCTGCATTTACATCTATGGGAAAGACATCAGTAAATAGGGTCGGAAATTGTGGTTGAAAGCACACATTTAATGACCGTGATGCTTGTGCATTAGTGCAATACGTAAGGAAAAACAGGTGACTCAGGTGACAGAAAATGGCAATGCGCAACGTGATCAGACTGTGTCAGCAAGAACAGTCCTTAGACAACTACACAGAGAGGGGCATTAAAGTAGGGTTGCAGTGCATAAACCCCTCCTTACAAAGACGAATACACGTTTGAGAATTCAGTGGTGCAAAAACCATAGGCACTGGTCTACACAGATGTGGAAAAAAGTGGTCAGATGAGTCATCATTCACCATATTCTCGACCAGTGGGAAACTGCATGTGTGGCGTACACCAAGAGAACAGTACAGGCCTAAATGATTGACCCCTACAGCCAGTGAGTGGGTCTGGTGGCTCTGTTCTGCTATGGGGGGCATTTTCCTGGCATGGTTGGGTCCACTTGTCCTGTTACCTTATTGAACCTGTGTTTTGTAGTTGTCTAATGACCACGGTATGCACCTTTGTATGTCGCTTTGTATAAAATCGTCTGCTAAATAAATGTAATGCTGAGGGAAGGGTCACGGCAAATCAATACAAAGTTATTTTGAGTGATCACCTTTAACCTATGATAAAACATTTCTATCCAGATGAGAGCGGGCTCTTCCAGGATGACAAGGTGCCCATCCACAGGGCACGAGGGGTCACTGAATGATTTGATAAGTATGAAAACAAAGTGAATCAATTGCTATGGCCTTCGCAGTCACCAGATCTCAACCCTACTGAACACCTTTTGGACCGACACTCTCTGAAAGTGCTCTCCATGACCATCATCAAAACATCAAATGAGAGAATATCTTTTGGAAGACTGGTGTTTCACCCCTCCAGTAGAGTTCCAGAGACTTGAAGAATCTATGCCTAGGAGCAATGAAGCTGTTCTGCTGGCTCGTGCTGGCCCAGCACATTACTAAGACACTTCATGCTGGTTTTTCCTTTGTTTCCAGGCTTCTTCTTATGAATATTATCATAGGCTATTCAACAAGTTCATAAACTGGTGTACAGCCAGTATTTTAATTTGAAATTTGCCTATATATAAATAATCATTTGGAAATTTGTTATTTCAGCCATATACCTAAGGAATTTGAATTTGAGATCATTACATTACATTACAGGCATTTAGCAGACGCTCTTATCCAGAGCGACGTACACAACTTTTTTACATAGCATTTTACATTGTATCCATTTAGACAGCTGGATATATACTGAAGCAATGCAGGTTAAGTACCTTGCTCAAGGGTACAACGGCAGTGTCCTTACCTGGGAATCGAACCTGCGACCTTTCGGTTACAAGCCCAGCTCCTTACCCACTGTGCTACACTCCGTCCAGATCAAAAAATTAATATCAGACAAACATTTTGCCGATATATCGGCCATTATTTGACTTTTTTGACGACATTGGGATCGGTAGTTATGCAGCCGATGTGTCCCGTTTTTTAAATAAGTATAATAAACAAAAAAAACATTGATTATTTATCTGTCCGTTCGAACGTTGTAATTGCTATTTACTAGAATTATCCAGTAGAGGGAGCTCTAATACAACTGTGAACTGCAGCAGCTGACGCGCTACTTCTGTAATAAGACGTTTGTCACTCGTGCGTCATCCAATATTCTCCACTGCAAGACTTGTCTGCACAGATTCGATTGCTGCAAAAAAAGGTATGTATATTTAGTGAAAGTTTTTATTTAAAAGCGTTTATACGACCACTATGTTTATCAATCCTCATTATCAAGCGAGCGAGCTAGCTAACATATTTGGTTCACTTTAGCAAGCTAGCTAGCAAGCCTTTATGAAGTGGCAGTGAGCACATAAGCAGCGTAGGATCTACATTTCCAGAGGACATCGCTGTATTCTCAAATAAATAACCAGCCAAAATAAAATGGCGATTGAATGCATCACACGTTTGTTTTTAAAAAAAAAACTGAGATAATGATATTAGCTACTATATGATACTGCGTAAATAGCCAACGCGTGATTGCAAGCGAGTGTGTCATCTAGTCACGCGTCATCGTAGCAAGCTAACCAGACAGTAAAAACGCAGATGAAACACTTCTAACATGGATCATTTTAAGCCATGTTATCTAGCTTTGTCGTGATAACATGAGAGAAGGATTGCTGTTGGAGAAGTGAATCAACCAACACTTAGCGCGGGTAACCTGCACGAAAGCGCATTGTAGTTTTTTTCACCACCGAATTCTTATGGACAAGCCTCAAGTTACGTGTTTCATCCAGTCAATTTAGTTTCATCTAACGTTACACTTGATTCACTCATTAGCTCCGCTAGATAAAGTCTTACTCTTTGAGATCATGTAGTAGGAATAAAATAAGAAAATTCATTTAACTTACTGAGAATAAATTATAAGAAATAATGAGGCTATGTCAACAGCTAATGCGTTATTGCAAGTGAGTGTGTGTCATCTAGTCACGCGTCAGAGCGCATTGTAGGTTTTTTCACCACCAAATTCTTATGGACAGGGAAGCTCGCTAGATGAAGTCTTACTCTTTGAGATCATGTAGTAAGAATGAAATAAGAAAATATAATTCATTTACTGAGAATAGATACTAATAAATAATAACAAATCAATAACAACAACAACAATAATAATAATATTCATAAAAATACATTTTTGAAACTGGAAAAGTGATTTTTTTAAATGAATTTTTTATAGATGGCTGGAAAAGAAAGGAGTAAAAGCAACGTGTGGAGTTATTTTGAATTCACACCACTTGAAGATGGTGTTGATATATATATTTAATTTAATATCATCTTTTACATTTTTTTATCTATCAAAAAGTTCTTTGTGTTTATTTTTATTTGTTTGCTTATACGTTAAATGTTCTCAAATATAGAAACTTTGATAAAATATAAGTTTTTCAAATTGATTTGAAAATGTTGCACTTTCTGACAAAATATCGGTCAAAACATCGGTAATCGGTGGGCTAGGACTCTCCAACATCGGGATCGGCATTGGACCCAAAAATCTGGCATCGGTCGGGCTCTAATGCATATATTCTTTACTATTTAACAGGAACAGCTGTTTTTGTGTTGAGTCCTCCATTTTCAGCAGTGCAAAAGTAAGTTAATCAATGAACTTAAGTAAATCAAAGCAAGTCTAATATTTGGATGCATAGCCCTCAAATGCAATAACTGCATTAAATCTATTACACATACAGACCTGCCAACCTTAGGAAAATATTTTGAGTACCACAACAGTCAGTTAGTTCACATGCTTTCGCACCACTTCGCTTTGCATGCACACACAAGCCTTTCTTCATAATTCTAGTTTTGACTGTTGAAGTGATCAGGCAAAATTGTAGAATTTGGCCTGATTCTAAAATATCACTTGCACTGCACTGGGCTATATTATGATATACTTGCAAGTCAAAGGTTTGAGTACACTGCTTAAAACATTTTTTTCATGATTAATATTTCATTATATGATATGTGTGCTTATACAAACTGATAACCATAAGTGAATTGCATTCAATTATTTAATAAAAATTGAAATAATTAATTTTGTATATTATAACATATGTTTTCATTTTCAAGTATTTACAGAAACTTATGTTGCGATGTAAAACAGTCAATTATGAATAAAACCAAGTTTCTGTTCATGATTTCCATTTTAATTTAATAATTAAATAATTGAATCAGCTTATATAGGCACACATCATATAGGCCTAATGGGGAAAAAAAGTATTCAATTGAAAAATTATCTAGGAATGTAGGCTTTTGTAACTAGAGGTTTAGCTAAATTATTACCTGAAGCTCCTTGGTGGCTAATGTCAAAATCATAATTGCACAATATGCAAAATGCATGGTGCGGGAGTTTTGAGGGGCGGAGGCACGGCCTTTGCTCCTGATATTTTGCGAGGAACTTCTGGGGGGCATGGACTCGCTTCTTTTTAGTAGGTCTGCTGCTCTCAATTTTAATTTTTCAATTTAAATTGCTTTATTGGCATGAAATACAAATGTAATTATTGCCAAAGCATACATATATAATATGTAAAATAATAATATTAATTAATAATAATTAATATTAATTAATATTAATAATGATAAATGTAACAATATAACAATAACAGCATTGACAGCAACAGAAGTAAATCAATAAATATGTACAATGCTCTCACTCTCTCCTTGTTAGTATCCTCGCCATGTGACGTTATGATTATTTTCTAACTGCAAGGCTGGTCGGGTGACTGGCTGCAATAATAGGAATTATTTGCTACGTTAGCAGTCTATAGTCAAACACCTTTGCAATGGTCACTTTGCTCCAACAGCGTGTGCGATTCAAAGTTTGAACACAGAGTCTGCGTAGCATTTGAGTTACTGAAGCTAAATTACTCCATCAGTTATTCACGCGTCTTGTAACGAGGCTAAATCGTATGCAAGCTACTACTGCGGCTAACTATATACACAAATTTATCTCATTAGGATATACCCCTTGAAATGCATCATCTCGTAAAGTTACCGAACATGTTTTAACGTTTTATATGTGAACATTACGGTCACATTTTTGTGCTTGATTATTACTCCCCACTTCTCATTTTACCTCAGCAATGCAGCGTTACGCCTCGGTGGATAATAAAGTACCCCTGCGCATCAGTGGATGTTGAGTGGGTCGGGGAGGGGTTACAGAACCGCAAGCACAAGGTCGTAGCATCTGGTTCAATCCGAGGGATGTAGTTTAAATACCGAATAAATGTACGGTATTGTTTTGTATTAACTGATTGTTTTCCGTAATTAAATTACAATAATATATTTTTTGCGTAGTTCCAGCTGGCATTTCGTACCTGGGTATTTTGACCAAGAATTGCGTGCTTGGTACACAAATGCGTGCAGGTTGGCAGGTCTGCACATATGCAGTTTCTCACCTCTTGCTAACAAGGTCTGCGGCTTCATCAGTCGTTTCCTTTTCAGAGACATTTTCAGCCTCCTCTTCCCTTAGACTGAGGCTGATTTCAGAGGTAGTGTCCTCCTCTCCATCCAAAGATTGGCTCATTTTAAAGAGAAAAGGAGTTCTTGGAAGGTCATCCAATGTAACTGTTAACAGAAAAATAACAGACTTATTATTTCCCTTCAGTAACTGAACACACTATAAAGGGCTGGAACTTTTGCAGCTTTTAAACAATCAATGCAGCACTATGATGAAGGGTGGAAAATACATTTATTAGGACTAGAACATGTTCTGCTTAAATTCTCAGGTCTTCCATGATGGCCTCTGGCTCCAGGTACTGAACTTGAGCATCTAGCAGCGATTATAGCCTAACTATCGAGATTCTAAGTAACTGGAGATAAAACTTTTCTTTTTTGTACTCCACGTAGATCATAAACCCTTGAATATAAAAACGACTAATTGAATTCGATTGAGAAATGTAAAAATTATATTGGTTTTTATCCAGAAAAACCGCAGCTCCCCCATTTACTTGTAGGCTATTTGTTTTCAGGCCAGTCTTGCCTGGTCCAATATGGCGGCGACGTTGACCTACGATCCAACGGCCAATGCGGCGTCTATGTATATATGTCCATGGCTGCGTCCGAATCAAGCGGCCAAAACCAGACTTCATTTTTGAAGCTCATTTCCTGGTCTTGTTGTTCCTGGTTGCTCACTAGCGCCACTACGGTTGGCTCCAGTATAGGTGTTTTCATATCTGGTTTCCATGGAAGTCTACTGTATAAATGCGGTCAAAATACAAAGTCAATAATTTTTTCTCATGAGTACAAATAGTCACAATATGTGTATTTTATTTGTCTTATGACTGTCCATGGGTCGATTTAATGATTTGTGTCATTTGGGCACTGTTATAATATTTGTTGTGGACCAATGAGGTACAGTTTGCGTCACTTCCTGATTACTGCAGAGGACTAAGCTACAGTGGGGCTACAGTCTATGGTCACTGGGGTGGGAGGTGGCGCCTCTTGGCCTTGACATTGCGGCTCCGACCACGGTCCACCTGTGTGAAGTCAGAAAATGCAGGCATCCCATTTTGTAGTTCATTATGGCGTGTGCTATTTACAGCTGCACTAGACGACCATAAAATAATCCTCTTCTGAAGTTTTTCGGTAGCCGAGTCATTTTTACTATTTCCTTTAGCCCACTTAACCAAATAATTAGTTGGCAGAAAGCGTAATCAGCTAACGCTTATTTGCAATATGTGGTAGTCCAGTAGCCTATGCTAAAAAAGTTCGCAACTTCGGCTACCAAGCCATTTGACTAGCTAGCTAACCCTAACCGGCAAATATTCAATCTGTCAAACATGTTTGACGGCTTGTCAGTCGTGTACATTCTGTAAATGTCTACCTGGGCCATGCTTCACGCATGTGACAAAGCTAATATAATCTCGAGTTTGGGATAAACACTGCAAAATTTTCAGTTTCACGAAGCTAATTAACACGCAATTCCTTGTGCCCACTCTCACCAGCATTTTTTTTTTGATTCAGATTTGACTTTTTTTTTTTACTTCATCAGTTGTGCGACTTCTCCGGATACAGCGTTCACTGAACGAGTAATAGCATCCCATGTATCTTTTTTTTGTGTTCACTACTGTCGCTACTAAATATGACAGGTCATTTGCTGTTCACTTCCTGCAGCAGTACCTCCACTTCAGAACTACTGAAGTTTTTCTTATGTTTGGAGTCCGGCACTCCACCGTCTTTAGATTTTCATTTGGGCATTCCTGACTTCTCTCTCAACTTTTCTTTTCAGTTTGTGTGTGTGCACACGGCCCTGCAGTCTCATGCCCTTTTATGGGGATGCTATGCTAATTAGGAACAACTGGCATGCGCTTTCTGTTTACGAGGACAATGGGATTCATCATTATAAGAACACGGTTGCGAACAATTCTGCGGTTTAAGAATACGTCATGAATCTGACGTAGACTTTTCTTAGGACAAGAAATTTGTTCTTTCTCAAGAACAAATTTAAGAAAAAACTTAGGAAGATATTGGTGAATGAGGCCCAGTGTGTTTCCAATGTTCATTTTCTTTAAATAGTGGCAGACAGTACTTACTCATTTCTTGTTTCTGGCCATTTTTGTGCAGAGATTGAGCATCTGCCACTGGCGACTGTGGGGAAAATGCAGAAACACACTGAATCACATTAAACACTAGCCTATACGCTGCAGTTACATGGGTAGGACTGGTAAAGAGGAGTGAATGGGTGCATAACAGAAGAATCTACAGGCCAGGTGAAAGTGTGACTACCTGACAGGCACACACCTTCAGGAGAATAAGTGAGGCCTCTTACCTGTGTCTCACCCTGCTCTGTCTCCATAGAGACTGAAAGGTTTTTCCACTCTTCCTGCGGGCAGTGCCTCCCGTCCAAGTCTTCAGTGATTTCCTCTAGTTTATGTCTCTGCAATGCTTCTACAGTATAATGGTGTCTGACGTGAGATTCACAGTAGGAGGCAGAGCAAGTCAGACAGACCTTAACAGCTTTGGCCCTTCCCTCACAGCAGATGTCACAGGGTATTCCTCTAGACCAAGCTAGAGCTCCAAACCTCTTTCTGCACTGTGAGTGGATATGGGTTTCTACCAGGCCAGTCTGGCCTCTGACACTGAAGAGAGAAAATGCATTTATTGATATATGAACAGAGGAAGCATACAAGTGGCCTATGAGTTGAAATTGTGTGTGCATGGACTTCTGTGGGAATTTTGTACAAAAAAAAGCAATTCTGCAAGCTTGGATTCTTCAAGCCAAAGAGTCAAAGTGTCAGTCAGTTCTAATGGCAATTCTCAATTCATTGGACTGTTATTTCTCTATTTGATGACCACTAACAGAGTAAAAGTTATACCGCCTGTGTATACAGGCTATAAATCTTTAAATAGCCATTTATAAATCATAAAATACGGTGTTTAATAATTGCAATGTTTAATTTAACTTCAGTTGATTCTTAGATGAGCTTAGCCACATCACACTGTAGACCAGGTACAGTGACCTCACCTTGATTCCATGGGCTGAGTCTTTAAATTTGGAAAATCAAAAGGATTGGAACGGTTGGTCTGCACTGACTGAATACTGGAAACAGGCGAGTCAGATCTCATCACCCTGAAAGGGGTACATGAACACAACTGATCAACCAAAAACAAAATTGTTTCATTAGTTCTCAATTTCAAAGTCATATTTTCAAATCTTCAGCCAGCTTTTAGCACTGACTTAATGTAGGGCCCTATGGAATCTGTTTATAGCTTTTTTAAATTCTCAATTCTGTGATTCCATCTATGATTCTGTTATCACAGAAACTATAGGGCTCTACCTTAATGCTGCCATCAGTCTGTCGCTGGCCCGTGCCGGGCCCCCATCAAAAAAGATACTTGGCCGCCGGCCCCCGTCAAAAGATACTTGCCACCGGGCCTAACAACTTTTCTGGGGGAAACCCTGCAGTGAGTGGGTCTGGTGGTTCTGTTTTGCTATGGGGGGCATTTTCCTGGCATGGTTGGGTCCACTTGTCCTGTTACCTTATTGAACCTGTGTTTTGTAGTTGTCTAATGACGATGATATGCACCTTTGTATGTCGCTTTGTATAAAAGTCTGCTTAATAAATGTAATGTTGAGGGAAGGGTCACGGCAAATCAATACGAAGTTATTTTGAGTGATCACCTTTAACCTATGATAAAACATTTCCATCCAGATAAGAGTGGGCTCTTCCAGGATGACAAGGTGCCCATCCGCAGGGCACGAGGAGTCACTGAATGATTTGATAAGTATGAAAACAAAGTGAATCAATTGCCATGGCCTTCGCAATCACCAGATCTCAACCCTGTTGAACACCTATGGGAGATTTTGGACCGACGCTCTCTGAAAGCGCTCTCCATGACCGTCATCAAAAACATCAAATGACATCAAATCTTTTGGAAGACTGGTGTTTCACCCCTCCAGTAGAGTTCCAGAGACTTGAAGAATCTATGTCTAGGTGCAATGAAGCTGTTCTGCTGGCTCGTGGTGGCCCAGCACTTTACTAAGACACTTTATGCTGGTTTTTCCTTTGTTTCCAGGCTTCTTATTATGAGTATTATCATAGGCTATTCAACAAGTTCATAAACTGGTATAAAGCCAGTATTTTAATTTGAAATTTGCCTATATATATATATAAATAATCATTTGGAAATCTGTTATTTCAGCCTTATACCTAGGAATTTGAATCTGAGATCAATAAATGAATATCAGACTAACGTCTGATTATATTTCATGCATTTTGCATGCATATATTCTTTACCATTTAACAGGAACAGCTGTTTTTGTGTTGAGTCCTCCATTTTCAGCAGTGCAAAAGTAAGTTAACCAATGAACTTAAAAGTAAATAAAAGCAAATCTAATATTTGGTTGCATAGCCCTCAAATGCAATAACTGCATTAAATCTATTACACATATGCAGTTGCTCACCTCTTGCTAACAAGGTCTGCGGCTTCATCAGTCGTTTCCTTTTCAGAGTCATTTTCAGCCTCCTCTTCCCTCAGACTGTGGCTGATTTCAGAGGTAGTGCCCTCCTCTCCATCCAAAGATTGGCTCATTTTAAAGAGAAAAGGAGTTCTTGGAAGGTCATCTACCAATGTAACTGTTGACAGAAAAATAGCAGACTTATTCTTTCCCTTCAATAACAGAACACACTATAAAGGGCTGGAACTTTTGCAGCTTTTAAACAATCAATGCAGCACTGTGATGAAGGGTGGAAAATACATTTATTAGGACTAGAATATGTTCTGCATTAAATTCTCAGGCCTTCCATGATGGCCTCTGGCTCCAGGTAGTGAACTTCCCAAGGACAAAGAGAAGTTAGGAAATATAGCATGCATGTGTGCAGGTGTTTTTCTCTCTCTCTTACACATTGTCAGGAGTGCATATGGGTGTGCTTGGCCCTTCTTTCGTTCTCTCCCTTTCTCTACCAGGGAGGAACTGTGTCAGAATGTGACATGGTAACCAGCATGCCACGGTAGGTTCAATAAGTGGCATTTATTGACGCACACAGGGAGAGCTTCTCATGGGCAGTCCAAGAGAACTCTGGAGACCTGTCTGATACATCCATCTTCTATTGGCAACAATCAGAATCCCCACATGTTTGGCACGCCCATAGAATGTATCCACCGATTACTTCTCACCACTGTGATCATCAAATACAATTCTCTGCTGATTACCACATCTGGCCTTGAAGTGGCTGTGCCTGTCTGCACAATTGGTCATAGGATAGAGAGTACCACTCCAAACCTCTACAAAGCATTCCCTTGGTTGACATCGGGCGCACCTTTGTCCTACAGGGAATACCAGGCCTGCTGCAGCTGTGAGTCCCCACTTCTACCGGGACGCCTAAACCGTCCCCTCAGTTTTGGAGCGAGAGCCCCAACAGTGCCACATCACTCCCCCCTTTAGTTCAACAGTCCCAGGCTCTGTTAAACTTACCTTCATTTGGAGTGAATGTCCTGTGTTGTAAACGTCGGTCAGAGATAAGAAAGATATAGGGAGATGGATAGTTTTTACATTGAAGGTTATTTAATTATTCTAAGAACCCCAAAGACACCAGTCGTATAGCATTCCACTATAAATGCCCCCTTGCTCTTCGGCATACTGTAGTATTTTTGCAACACCTGCACCATTATCTACATGAATTTTTGCCACTGCCAATTCTCCTTTGACTTGCTTGAGGATCGGCTAAATTAACTGAATATTTTCTTGAATAGCTTGATTTGCCTCAACCACCACAGTACCACCATGGCATGAGAATGGAGGTCTCGGGAATAAATGGAATATTAAGCCCACTTATGGTGATGTCACTTACAGCCTCCAGGCAAAACGCAGGTTTTGTGGGGCAAACACGAGCCGTGGAATCCAGCGTAATCACAATGTTGATGATTTCAGATTTATTACACTTTCAAACGCTTTGCAAACAGAACCAGCAACTTAAACTTCCATGACAGTTTCTCATTCACTTAAACACGACTGCTTCGGCCAGGTAAACTACATGGCCAAAAGTTATGTGGACACCTGATATCCAACATCTCATCCGAAATTATGGGCAATAATATTGAGTTGGTCCACCCATTGCTGCTATAACCTCCACTATTCTGGTAAGGCTTTATATTAAATGTCTGAGCATTGCTGCAGGGACTTTCCTTCTATTCAGCCAGAAGAGCAAGCTGGCCAGAAAGTAATAAATGCATTGCTAGCGAACTTGACTAGGATTGTAAGCATCAAATAACCTTGATTGTAAGGCTAGCTTGGCTTGTTAGCTACCTACCGATGTTTTCTTGCAAGTCGTGTTTTGATTTTGAACGAATTCAAATGAACATAACCACAATAATTTTACAATTTAACATAGCTAGAAAGCAAAGGGTTAGCCTGAAACTATTTGGGGAAATTTGGACATTTAATATGTTATGTATTAAAATAACAAATCAAAACACAAATTTAATGTTGCAAGAAAACGTTGGTAGCAACAGCAAAGCTAGCCTTTATAAATGATAAATGATGGTTGCAATCCTGTTCGCTAGCAAGCAAATAGCAAGAAATCAAACTTGTTCTAATGAAAAACGTTTCAGCTAAAATTAATAATACATTCATTACTTTCCAGCCAGCTTGTCAGGTTAAAATTATTGTGGTTGTGTTCAGTTTAATTCGTTCAAAATCAAAACACGACTTGCAAGAAAACATTGGTAGGTAGCTAACAAGCAAAGCTAACATTACAATCAAGGTTATTTGATGCTTACAATCCTACTCAAGTTCGCTACCAATGCATTTATTACTTTCTGGCCAGCTTGCCAGGTTAAAATTAACTGTGGCAATTCCTTATGACAATGAATAATTTTTCACCACGTAAGTAATTCAGTTCATGTAAACCTAAGGTTGATGCACACTCCTCTCTTGAGCGTCTAGCAGCGATTATAGCCTAACTATCGAGATTCTAAGTAACTGGAGATAAAACTTTTTTTGTACTCCACGTAGATCATAAACCCTTGAATATAAAAACGATTCACTGAAATCGGTTGAGAAATGTGAACGTTATAGTGCTCTTTATCCTGAAAAATCGCAGCTCCCCCGTTTACTTCTATTTGTTTACGGGCCAGTCTTGCCTGGACCAATATGGCGGCGACGTTGACGTACGATCCAAAGGCCAGTGCAGCATCATTATGTCTACGAGTACAACACCCCGCCATCTCTTCTTCTTCTTCTTCTTCTTCAGTGTTGTTTACCGGCAGTTTGCATCCTTGAAAGTTGCATTACTGCCATCTTTCGGTGTAAGTTAACTCCTACAGTTTATTGGCTGTCATACTTTCATTAACAGTTCCGTTCACCGAAGATAGTTAATAAAACATCTCCTCCCCTGCCCACTAGCACCACACTCCAGTACATTCCTCAGTCCTGCTCCTGTTATCCCCAATCTTCCCATCTCCTCCATCATATCCTTCCTTTCCGCCCTATATTTATTGCAGTTAATGATAACGTGTTCTACGGTTTCTGGTACCTGACAGATTTCACAAAGACCGGTTGGATGTTTACCTATAAGATGAAGCGTGCTGCGTAAATTGCTGTGTCCTATTCTTAATCTTGATATTACAACCTCCTCTCTTCGGTTTCCTCCCCTCTTTCTTACACTGCCTATTCTATTTTGTATCAGATGTAAATGTCTCCCCCTTCTCTCCTGATCCCAGTACTGCTGCCATTCTTTATTGATATTTCCCCACACAATGCCCTTTCCCTCTGACTTTGATAACTTGATATTGATTTCAACACTTCCCTTTTTGACTGCTTCTTTTGCCAACGTATCTGCTCTCTCGTTTCCCGGGATATCTGAATATGCTGGGACCCACATGAATGTAACATTTTTCCCTTGCCTAACCACTCTTGAATTGGCAAACAAGATTTCATACAGCAGATCTTGGTGATTTCTGGCTGTACCTGCCTTAATACTTGCAATGGCCGACACAGAATCACTACATATTACTATTTTGTTAACCCTACCCCGTTCAGCCCATTCTAATGCCATCAATATGGCAAACAATTCCACAGCATACACACTTAAACAATCAGATGTTCTCTTGCTAATTCCCACTTGGTAACTAGGCACAGCAACTGCAGTCCCTGTCGCATCTGTCTGCGGATCCTTTGATCCATCTGTAAAAATCTGCACACTGCCTTTATACTTACAGTCCCTATAGTTATAATATTCACTGACTAAGTCAGCATTCTTATTACTATGCTTAATCTTAAGTAATTCCAAATCTACCCCCACACTTTCTAACTCCCAGACAGGTCTAACAGGCCACACCACAGTTTCGCCAAACTCTTTATCATATACTCCCATATCTCTTGCCACTTGATCTCCTGCCCATCCAAAACTTGCTTTTTCCATCCTCTCCTTCTCCCAGCTTGTCTGCAGTACCCTTTTTGTTGGATGACTATCTCCATGCCCCCTTAGATTAACCCAGTAGTTAGCCACCAGCTGTTTCTGACGCAACTACAGTGGCATTTCACCTGCTTCCACTTGGAGTGCACACACTGGGGAAGTTTTAACTGCTCCTAAACACACTCGTAAAGCCCGAGCTTGTATAACATCTAGGTCCGCCAGCACAGATTTTGCTGCTGATCCATATACGATACTCCCATAGTCTAATCTTGATCTAATTAAGGCTACATAAATATATTTCAGAGATGCTATATCAGCTCCCCACTCCAATCCTGCAAGACACCTCATGACATTTATCACTTTCTTACATCTACTAACAACATATCTAATATGCTCCCTCCATGTTAACCTCCTATCAAAATATACTCCCAAAAAACGAAAACTCACAACTTTCTCTAAATTATTTCCATACAATTTCAAATTGCATTCCCTGAGTTTCTTTCTTGTAAAGAGCATAGATTTTGTTTTTTCAACTGGAAATTTAACTCCCCACTTTGTTCCCCACTTTTCAACTTGATTAATTCCATCTTGCACTTTCTTCACTATGTGTTCAACATTTCTCCCTCTTTTCCACAAAGCCCCGTCATCTGCAAACAATGACTTCCCCATATCCATAGGGATATTCATAAATATGTCGTTTATCATGACAGAAAATAAAGTTGGACTTACTACACTTCCCTGAGGTGTCCCGTTTTCCACAACATATTTGGTTGATAACTCTGACCCTATCTTCACCTGAATAGTCCTTCCATCTAAAAAGTCCATAACCCAATTAAACATTTTCCCTCCGACTCCCATTATGTGCAGTTTGATTAGAAGTCCCTCTCTCCATAGCATATCATACGCTTTCTCAACATCAAAAAACACTGCAGCCACTGTCTCTTTATTTACTTGCGCTTTCCTTATTTCATTCTCCAGACACAACATTGGATCCATAGTATTCCTTCCTCTCCTAAATCCACTTTGATACGACGCCACCATACCTCCTTTTTCCAAAAAATACATTAACCTCTCATTTATCATACGTTCCATTAACTTACAGATGTGAGATGTCAAGGCAATTGGTCTATAGTTTCCAGGCCTGCTGGCATCTTTTCCAGGTTTCCTTATTGGAATAATTATTGCCTCCTTCCAGCTCCTTGGCATTCTCCCCTCTTCCCACACTTTATTATACAGTAACAACAATTTCCCCAGACTTCCTACACTCAGATGTTTTAACATGCTATAACATATCTCATCTTTACCCGGTGCTGTCTTTCCTGTTTTATCTAGTGCCCTTTTTAATTCTCCCATGCTGAAAGGTACATTTTGTCCATCATCACTACTATCCTTTCTGCATAAAGCCTCCATATTTTCAGACTTTGTTTTCTCTTTGCCTCTTCTTCCTGATAAATTATTGGAGCTATGTACCCTAACAAATGTATTTGCCAATAACTCTGCCTTTTCCTTATTTGTTACTGCAGTCTCATTTCCATCGGTCAGAGCCGGATAACTCCACTCCCTCCTGTCCCCTCCCATCTTTTTTATCATCCCCCATACTTTTCCCACCTGAGTTGTGTTTCCAATTGTACCACAGTACTTTCTCCAATGTGTCCTTTTTGTCTGTCTTATTATCCTCCTTACTACTGCCTGGGCCTGCTTGTACTGAATCAGATGTTGAAAATTATGAGTTCTTTTGACTAGTTTAAATGCCTTATTTCTATTTCTCACTGCTTCCTTACACTTATCATCCCACCATGGTACCACTTTCTTCTTCATACTACCTTTACTTTTAGGAATGGATTCGAATGCAGCTGTCATTATGCCTTGTTTTATTTTGCTGTCAAGTGACTCTATGTCCATTCTATCATTAACCTGACTTAAATATCTATCACTTCCTTCCAGAAATTTCTCCCAATCAGCTTTCCCAAGGATCCATTTCCCACCTGTGTTCTCTATGGTCAATGAGACAGCAATATTTATCTTACACCAGACTGGGTAATGATCACTCCCTATAGTACCTTCTTGGTACACTGTCCAATCACACACTGCTGCTATGTTGTTTGACACAAGTGTAAGATCAAGCACAGCCTCTCTCCCTGAATTAACATCTATTCTTGTACTACTGCCATCATTTAAACATACTAAGTTCTTTTCATCTAACAACTCTTCTATCACCTGACCATTAGCATCTGTTCTGTCACTCCCCCATAATGTGTTATGTCCATTAAAATCACCACACCAAACCGTGCTACTACCATTCTGCCCTTCTATCTCCTCAAGCTTGCTTAACTCTAGCCTTTTACATGGATTATAGTAATTCACAATCACTAACTCTTTCCTTTCAGCCCACACTTTTATTACCACATACTCTTGCTCATTACCTATACCTATTACTCTGTAAGGGATGCCTTGCTTTACAAAAGTGACACATCCTCCTCCTCCCCCCTCTGCCCTATCTCGCCTCACTGCCACATAACCATATGAAACAAAATCCAAGTTAGACTTTAACCAGGACTCTTGAATACACACAATGTCTGGTTTTTCTCTCCTACTGGCTACAAACTGCTTGAAATCTTGCCCATTAGCAACCAGGCTTCTCGCATTCCACTGAAGAATTAAAATTATTAGTACAATCAACCCACACATGCCGTTTCTTGACTTGACTGTACACTGAGTTCATCCCTTACTTCTTCCCATTTTAAACCTATCATATCCAAGTGGTGTACTGCTGCTTTGACAATAATCTGAATCCTTTCTGTTTTAGATTTTATCTCAGCCGTTGCATTTATCACTCCTGCTATGAAAGTCACCAATTTCTTCTTCTCTATCCATGCACTCTTATCTTGCTTTTCTTTTGCTACCGCTTGTTCCTTGCTACATCCTCCCTCCTTATTCTGTTTTCCCTGTCCTGCCATCTTAACTGCCTCAGCAAATGAGACTTTTTCCTTCCTCCTTATCTCCTGCACCTCCACCTCTCTTCTCAACACTTCACAACCCCAATAAGCCACACTATGATTCCCTCCACAGTTACAACATTTTGGTCTCACTCCCTCTCCACACTTCCCATACTCATGATCCCCACCACATCTAGCACACCTTCTCTTCCCTTTGCATACCTTAGCCACATGCCCAAATTCCTGGCAGTTAAAACACCTCATTGGCTTTGGTATGAACTCTCTAACTCTGTATCTCACAAATCCAAAGTATAATTCCTTTGGGAGAACCTTTGTTTCAAACTCAATCAAAACGATTGAGTTTGAGTCTCTTCTTTCTCCACCCCCCTTGTCATTCTTTTAGCACTTTTAACTAACCTATTCCGCACCCTCAAGTTCTCTACCAGTTGCTTCATGCTAACTACAAGAGGTAATCCAGAAATTACCCCCTTGCACCCACCACCCCTCTGCTCCCCCACTCTTACTACTTTGGCTACTTTAGCTTTTCCAACACTACTCATTTTCTTTGCCTTCTCCATCTGACCTTCATTGTCCCATCCTATAAGCAAGTTTCCACCTCCCAAAACTCTTGCATACTTCACTTCTCCAATTTGTCCTCTAATAGTTTTAGTGAGCTTCAGTGGATCGACTTTCTTTACTCCCCCCTCTCCCTCAAATCTCACCACTATATTTATCACTCGTGCCTTCGGGTCCTCCTCCTCCCTCTCGCTCCCCTCACTATCCGTTCCACCTGAGCTAGCTCCGTCCTCTTTTCTCTCTCTTTTACTTCTACTTTCCTTCATGCCTCTGTTCCCTCTCACCACCTGCCACTCACTCACCCCCCTCTTACCTTCCTCCATGCTGTCACCATCCGTCTCCCTCCCCGCCATCCTGTCAGGGATTGTACGGAGGAGCAGTGCAGGAATACGGTTCCGGACCTATGCACGTCGTCGGTCGATACTCCTACAAAAACTCCCCCCGACACCCAAACCTATTGCTACCACGTCCCGACGTCCGCAAAACAATGTCAATATCGTTTAATCACTCAAAATAAAGCCAAACTAGGTAAATAAACAAACAAAAACAAAACCAGCGTAGCGCAATGCACCCTTTCAGAGACAATTTTTTAAAATTTATTTTAAACTGTTGAAATCCCAAGCCGGGATGCGCTCGTGCTTCTCTAAATCCTAATCCTTTAAGAAGTGTCCGCACCTAACAGTCAAAAGAAAAAACAAAAACAAAACAAAAGCCATAAACTGTTTGAACTTCGCTCAACCAAAACACCACACCGCTCTTCCGGAACAGTCCTCCAGCAAGCACCTCCTCCACACTAGCTCACCTTCGACCCCACCCCCACCCTCACCTGCATGTGTTGCAATCGATCCTGAATCAATCATAAGCGAGAACGCACGGTTGCCAGGCAGCATTTCGAGATAGGTTTTGGAGCAGCTTCCATTCTACCAAGTGCTGCGAATTTTTTAACAGAAAGGTTACCTCGGCTGCTGTTTTTCATTGGGAAGAACACGAGTAGCCTAATACGTGTGAATTTCTGTAAAAATAAAGCAAAAATGACTACTCATATTAAAGACAAAATGAATGTACACGCGCTTCTAAAACTTGTTCAGTTACAACATTGCTACCAGTGAAACTGCGTCGTTTGAAGCCATAAGACAAAATGAATGTACACGCGCTTCTAAAACTTGTTCAGTTACAACATTGCTACCAGTGAAACTGCGTCGTTTGAAGCCATAAAATAGAAATAGATGGTATTATTCATTTTTGGTTTTAGTTTTAAACAAACGTGGATCACAGTTCAAATTCTGCTTTTTCAGATATCACGACCTCAATGTGTACAGTTAGGCCTATTTGTAAACGCAACCTAATCCTTTATATAAATAATGCAACAGCAATATAGTCTGATTGTATGTTTCTGTGATGGGAATGGGATATGAACGTTTTTAAAAGACAATTTAAAAGCGTCATTTTAATGTGAAATATCCCACTATTCCATACATGCTAAAGGCTGAACAATTTAATAGCTCTTTCCTGAAATGGTTTGTTCGAACTGTCTTCGTGAAGACAGATTCTCTACAGATAGGCTATTAGTCTTGCAGATATACGATCTCAAAATCAATGATCTCTGATAATTCGATTGCTATCCGGCCATCTATTTTAGCACATCGATGCTGTAGTTTAAATTATTTTATATCTTAGTCAAGTGCATTTATAGGTCGCGCGGGGTCCCATAACCTAGGTTACTAACCTACTTAATAATACTAATTTCTCATTTTTACCTTTAATCTTGTTTTTAAAAAACTATAAATGGCAAAGTTCTCTTCATGCAGATTTGACGTCTGACAATTTTTAAAGCTGACTCGTTTCCACTTCATCCACGGACATGGATTGGGATGGCAGGTATGCCATCCCGCCAAGTTACGCCTTGGCGGGGGCATGCCCCATACCTATACAGCAGCGAGAGTTTGGCACTTTTCAGGGTTCCCCACAGAAATAACCACAACAGCTACAGACACTCAGCCCTTAAAAACATTAAATTCTGTACATTCTGACCCCATTTCAACAGTCAGATTTCATAAACAACTTCACATGTCCACACAATAAAGCCCCAAACTAAGGGGATTTTGCGTTTTCTCCTTCTCCTTCTTCTTCTTCTTCTTCTTCTTCTTCTTCTTCTTCTTCTTCTTCTTCTTCTTCTTCTTCTTCTTCTTCTCATTCTTCTTCTCATTCTTATTTTTCCTGCCGCCTATCCCACTAATAACATGTCTCCCTATTGGACATTTTACCGACACCCGCCAAATCTTCATCTACACGACCCAATGAAAAACTCGCACACACACGCAAAATACCCATACCTTTTTACTCTGAAACATTTTCAGTACAAACAGTGACTCCGCCTGTAGCCTAGTGGGTAAGGTTACAGTCTTCGTAACCTGGGTAGTAGGTCAAGCCCAGCTAGAGACACGTTTCTTTAACCTGCTTTTACCCTCACTAATAATTGTCTGCTACTTCTCAATTATTGCTTTTGCACCATATCTACCCGCCGTTCACCGAACGTATACACTGCATTATGACGTACCGTCTGCACGTTGTTATTAACCAGCTACAATATTGCAAAGCCATATGGATTCAACGGGAGCTCTTCTGTGCTTACTGGCCTGTGTTCTTCTTTAAAACCACGGACAGGTTTGCTAATGATACTTCACACATTGCATAGCTATGTCATGGTGCTGCATTAACAAAGTCACAGACTGGTAACCCTCCGGTTGAAGGATCGAATCCCGCCTCGCCCTCAGGCAGATAATTTCCTCTTTTACACTACCGTTTTCTTACGCTTTTATATTTGCTTTACCAAAACTCACTCACGGCCACTCATATGCATTTCATAACGGCAAATGTATTCCTTTTATTAAAAAGTTACACCAGTTCACCAGTGTGCCATTTCTACTAACTATATTTCTTCACTTGGCTACCGTGCAAAATCTTCTTATCAGCAAACGCCACGTTTCTACATTCATGTTACCTTTCCCTGTTCTCTATCTAGCCACATACAAACAATTACTACGTATGTACGTTCTGCAACTCCCCATTAAAACATTACATTTAAAATCATGACTCACATATAAGTATAACCAGTAGTACTGAACATGAGAAAAGCACATTAGTATTATAGATTTCACTCGTTACTTAACCCTCCACCTTAACAGCCAATGCTTTATACAGACTCTTATATATACCATTCCATAAGGAAACTAAGCTCGCTCATGGTAACTTTATTTACTCCGCACTATAGTCTGTCATCATGTCAACCTTCCCCTACATGCCCATTCTGCTAAAAACATATTGTTTCAACTACGCAATTTCATAATTTCATCCTCATTTCTCTCACGCTGTTGTTATTTTCTCATATGCAAAGCCTACTGGGACATATGCGTCTGCTCCTATTCTCCAGTATCAAGTTTTCCGGTTCTAGCTTAGCAAAACAGCGAACAGGATTCCCACCTGCAGATAAGCCTATCACAACGCGTTATAAACCTTACAAACACTAAAAGTGCATCTCCACGAAATAACAGACAACGGAGCAGGACAGCAGGGTACACAAGTTGCGACCTAGGCAGCTCTAATTCTACGGGCTTGCTGATTCTTTTCTCAATCAAGGCTTGTTGGATGGCCGTCAAATCCGTGAGTACATACACTGGCCATATTTCACCTGCGTTTCTGTTGCGTTTAAAATTACACGCCACCGCACACTGTCACAGCCACTGTTTTACATATATAGCTAACCGAAACTGCTAAACAGTACACGCTCATCAGACTGTACAAATTCACACAAGGACAGCCATAATCCACAACCGTTTCTTACAGGGTCACTTCGCATTTCTCACTCTCATAATAAAACGCTTTGCAAAAAGAAATGGTATCTCATAAAAAAACACGTTTTCAACGTACAAAAATGCCAAGTTACTCAAAAGTATTGATATCAAAATGACGCCAAGTTACGGTACTACAAACAATATAGGCTATCTTGCCTCACCGAAATTAAATAAGATGTATTCCAAAGCAATGCTACCCAATATTTCCTCAGTTCTTTCAAGTCACTTGGCCCTGTGTTTTGTCATTTTACCATTTTACAATGTCATGCAAACTTTGTGTAAGATCAAAGAGTCAAATATTTCGAATTGCCTCATGGAACACATTGAAATTCATGTACAAAACTGCTGCTGAGTAACTACAGGAAGCATATTTCTCCAGAAAACATATGTTTACACTTGCTTCTGAACTGAATTTGAGTACATGTACAAGTTATTGTATATTTGCTACGTACAATAAATACTGCATGTAAAATACATATTGTACATACATACATAGAGAACTTCTTTATCCCCATGGGGACATTTCCCTCGCAGCATGTTACATTCACATTTACGAACACACAGTTATACCAAGACACATACTATCATTCACGCAACAGAAAGGCTGGGCAGCGAAATACATACATACCAATACAAATTGGACATATACACGGCTATTCAATCAATCTTGACTGTGAGAGAGCCATCCACACATATGTTTGGCCTGTCCATGTAGTGCATGCTTATACACACAGGGCCAAGTGACTTGAAAGAACTGAGGAAATATTGGGTAGCATTGCTTTGGAATACATCTTATTTAATTTCGGTGAGGCAAGATAGCCTATATTGTTTGTAGTACCGTAACTTGGCGTCATTTTGATATCAATACTTTTGAGTAACTTGGCATTTTTGTACGTTGAAAACTTTTTTTTTTATGAGATATGATATACCTTCAGGGTCCAAGTTGAACTATGCGGTTGTTCCCTGAACTTCGACCGGTACTTCTCTCTAGGGTTTTCGTCATACTTGTTCCTGGTTATGGTTATACATGGTTTTGTTGTACGTCGCTCTGGATAAGAGCGTCTGCCAAATGCCTGTAATGTAATGTAATATTGAAACCCCCGCACAACGTGCCGGAAAATCATCCAAACAATTCACGTTTATTTAGCGACCTTATATTTAGCGACTTTGTGACCTTCCTAGCGACGAAAAATCTTATCTAGCGACTAGCGACAAATTTGGCGACTTCTTGCAACTTCGGCAACCATTCTCGTTGTCGAGCAACAGCAAAAATCACGGTAGCATCCCCCCCCCCCCCCCCCCCCCCCCCCTGCCGTTTCATTTCATTCTACACAGAGTCATCAATCAAGGTCAAGCTTTAATACATGATATCATGGAGAGAAGTATGAGCATCAGTAATTCTCGGAAGAAGTGCAGCGTCAGTGATCTTTATATAGTTTCTTTTGCATCACATAAATAGATACACAGTTTCACCCACACCCAGAGTGTGGTTGATAAATTAGCATTAGACAACACAAAAGTAGCATAGACAAGACACAAGTAGCACAGACAGGACACAGCCTTGGTCTGAAAACAGTTGATTAAGCAAGACGAGTTACATTTGGTAGTACACCCAGAATATTTAGGCAATAACAAGAAGGCACACCTGGTTCATGTTATTTTACAAAAGGCACACAGTAATTTTCCACTAACAGTTTGCATTCTCTAAGTACAAATGTATTGTTCCTCCCCATTGGCGCCCCAGAAATGGTAAATTCCTTCACCATGCGCTGGGCTTCCTCTGCGGACGCCCTCTTCCACTGACGCGTGCCCACCTCCCTCACCCAGGTGCTGCCTTGCTCACTCATGACCGCCACTGTTTCCGTGCCATTCCGGCTCAGCAGCGGTCGCCGGGTGAACGGTGGCAACTGGATGTGCGGCAGCTCCCCCTGGGAGAAGGACCCGGAGTGGACGCAGAAGAGGAGCTCGCACCCATCGCTGATGCCGGCCGAGTGCTGCGTGAACCCCGTGGGACATCGGGAAAGCCCTCCCGCCATGGGGTTTCCCGCCTCGCAGCTAAACAGGCCACCGAAGGGCACGGCGAAGCGTGCGGCGACTTCATAGCTGGTGCTCAGGCAGATCTTCAGCCCGTCAGACAGCAGGCTGTAGGCGATGAACCCTGAAGGGAAACTCTTAGATTTGGTGAGGGTGTTCGCAAACTCTTGACTGTAGAAACCCCCGAAGAGGAACCCTGGGGTGCGGGGGATGGTGATGTTGTCAGCAGCGCACCAGTACGTGTCGACCCTAGCACGCTTCACACGGTAACGTCACCACACATGTTTTTGCACTACCTGAAAAAGAGCCTGCACGTTTAGCATGCGCGCCTGAACTCGATCCGGTTATATCCCTGCTCCCTCACCTCTGTCTGCAGCTGGGTCTGTTTGTAAGGCGGCTCGCACGTCATTGCCCCCGTCTGAGGGTTTTTCTGGGTTAAGGTCTCACACACCTCCTGGGTTTCACGATCATTGGTGAAGGGGGTGCACCGCTAGAACACCCCTCCCAGGTTCAGGTTTTCCATCAGGCCTTCACAGGACTGGTCATCCATGTTGGCCTGGTAGTTGTAGTTTGGGGAGCCAGGTTTGGTGCACCCAGGATGAGTGTTGACCGTATAGTAGTGCAGGATGGCTTGAGACACTGCATTGGCCAGCTTCAGCACGGTGGGATCTGGCAGTTCGGTGAGGGTTTCCTTGTTTAGGAAGAATGAAATTGGGAGTCCAGAACGGTCCTGGGCCACCAGGTTTTTTGATGCTGTCCTACCACTTCTGCAAAGTGATTCCAGGGTAGAAGGGTATCCCTCCCTGGCTGAGCATCAGGGAATGCGTTGTGCCTTTCTCATAAACACTGTCCAGCGCATCTTTGGTTGTGAAATTCAGTCCAAAGTCCACCATTTTAAAGAAAGAGGCACTGGCAGACAGAGATGGAACGTTCATTGCTCTTGTGCACAAAGGACGTGCTGATGTAGTCTTCTTTCCTCAGACTAGTGCCAGCATCGACTGAGATGAGGAAGTGCATGCCGTAGTCCAGAACCAGAGTCTCTGACAGGAAACTGGCCAAACGGGTTTCATTGTTCTCCAGAGTGCTGGCGATTTCAGTTACCCGACTTCTGAAGGCTGGGTCCAAGGTGAATCCAGGACGTGCTTTCACACTGTACAGAAAATTCCTCACCTGTTGGAGAATAAGTGGGGGAAGAGTAGGGGAAGGAGGAATTAAAAGAATTAGTGTCATTGGTATTGTAAATCTCATGGAATAATACTGTCCATTTCAGTTACACGTATGCAAATGCTGCTACAAGGTATCGTGTCGGATGTGTCAAAATAGGCTATAGCTCTATTTTCACACAATGCTTCATATTAGCATTCAAATGACCTCTATAACAGCAGTGACTTGATTCTTTTATTGTATGAAATAGTGCACAATTTTATGCATCAGCATGTATCATAATCCTTGTCTATTTACTGAAATACAGGGAATAGTTAAAAATGAGACTAATGTGCATTCATTATAGTGGCTTTTAACTACTCACAGTCACATGCAACTGCTCCATGCATTTCAATTTTAAACAGACAACAAAATGCCTCAAAATGCCTGCGACTGAGAGCATGTGTGTCCATAGTTCCATGGGTTAAATTCTGTGCCTGAAAATTTTTTTTTTTTTGAGGGGCGGGGGTGAGACAGTGAGACATCAGTAGGCTATGTGATAATTGTGGCAACAGAAAATAACTTGTCACCTGAATGTTAGCCCTTTCTCTCTCACCACTGCAAGATGTAAAATCAAAGATTTCACCATTCGCGTAAATAACTTTACATTTAATGATGACAGTGACATTTGTTTAACTTTAAATTACATAAAATGGACTAAGAGCCATTTTGTGACTCACTGATGGACAACTTTTGCGTTTTGTGATTTGCATTTTGTTTGGCATGTCCGATTAAAGATCCTAAAAGAAGAGCCCTATAGCTAAAGGCTATAGGAGAGAGAACAAGAAACAAAAGCTATGGAATCCTGCATGTCCTCACACTTGTGTCTGAGGAAAGGACTTTCTTAATCTGTCCTCATGAAATGCAGCTAACTTTAGATGCCTAGGTAGATTTTGGACTGTCTTTAAAGAAACATCCAGATTAGCCTACATGTTGACTGATGATCACTGGCATACAACGTCAAACGTAATTCTAGCTATTCCTGGTCCTGGCCCAGGAATCAAACAGATAGTCATCATAACTGCTGTTCAGTGACCGATTAATACTAACAATAATGGAAAACCGCTAACAAAAACTCGCACATACATGCAATAAGTTTTATACCCCTCAAAATTTCAATACGAAGCACATAAATGTATAGTTAAATAAATAACTACTTTGGACTCTCAGTACCACATTGACATGCCGGAGGCAAGGACACTTGGTTTTACTAAAGGACATTTATTTCACTAGCTATGTAGATGAGGGAGAGGAGCATCCCGGCAGACTAATCAAATTTAATTTTACCTTGTTTCTGGCCCACTTAATCCTGGGTAGCGATGTAATAATCGTTTTAGTTATATCTATAGTACAAAACATATCCTTCATTGGTTTGTAATTTATAGCCTATAAGTATTTTTTGTGTTCCTGTGTCTCAATGATCTTCCGTAGTTTTACCCCAAAAGGGGGCATAAACTAGAAAGTACCTGGATGTCCCACATGGGTCTATATGCTGTCCCTTGACATACCATTGGCATATTGCGTTGGATGGCTGAGCATGATTGGTTAAGACATCATACAAAAATCCATGTGTAGTGGATATATATTTTGTTGATCTAAAACAGCCGTACACCAGAAATCCAACGTAGTGCCAGAGAACTTTAAGCCATGTAGCTCTGACCTCAGTCCGGCTGTTGTAGGAGTCCTTCTTCACTTGGAGCTTCTCCATCCTCTGACTCTCTAAAGAGAATTTGCCCTGAAGCTGAGGGACGAATTTCACATCCAAGTTTATGGACAGTGCTGTGGAGCTGGCCTGCTCCACCCAGGTCTTGATGATCTCGGAGTTGATCTCCACTTTGCTGGACTTCTCTGGGATGGTAAATACCCCATCGGGCAGGAGATATGCCCCATCCTCTGTGATCTGGCATAGGGAGTAATTAATGCTCATGACCCGTCCCATGTCCAAATTCTGCAGGTTGTCCCAGCCACCACCGAGGTAGTACCCCCAAAACGGGAACATTCACCAATTTTCTACACTCATTGAGGCCATGGTCAGGTACAGCACAGGAAACACATAACAGGGTCAGAAAACTGAATCACTGTGAAATAAATTTCTGTCATGGTCATAGTCAAAAGTGAATCAGTAATTAGTGCACCTGCCCTTATATAGCCAAGAGCCAGTATCTGTGGGTGTGGTTGTTTTGGTTGTGAAGATATAACGAATTCAAGTAATGCAAGCATATAATCATAATAAACTTTAGAAGTCAAAGACATACTTCAAAAGGTTTTTAAGCATTTACCCCGGTAATTAAATCTGACAGTGGTACAGTGAACAAATTGAAATACCATTGTTACGTCCCCACGCGTGTGTACGTTTTTGTTTTGCTTTGTTTTTCCCTCTCTGTTTTTTCCATTCTCCTCCTACTTGCATCCCTTCATCTAGGTGTCCGTCTGCTATTGGTTCCCTGCACGTCACTTGCCATTCGAGCCCCGTTCCTGTACCCAACTCAAAAACACGACGATTAAAATCCCTTCCGTTCTCCGTTGCCAAGGCTTCATGCCATACACTTGCACAGGGCCGGCCCAAGCTTTTATGGGGCCCTAAGCAGAATTTGATTTGGGCGCGCTCGGCGCCACCAATACTATTGACTATTGTCAATGCTTGATCATTTGCACACCTACTGTAAATCTAACACACCCATTATCAATTTTATTAGTTGTAGCTGTGTTGCTTACCTCATACCAATGTCTGCCTGGCATGTTTTTTACCCTTGTATGGTTTTTAATCTTAAGGTAGCAAACTCACAGGAGTGGTCTGGTGTTAATTTGCACTTTAATAGCCTATTTAAAGTGATACAGTACTAAGTGGCATACTGAACATGGTGTACTAAAAAGTAACAAAATAAACCAGCAGACAATGTATTTACTGTAAACAAGTTAACCACTTTAATTTGCAAAACAATCAACTACAATTAAAACCAAATAACTTAGATAAACAGTACCTCCCCCAGTAAAGAAAAGCAGCATTTGTTTTTATTGTCATTCAATTGCATAGATCAAAATGAAAAGAGGTTCAGAGGCTCACCTGTTTATGACAATCATTTCAAGTTTTTAATGTTTTAACAAATTGCTGTTCTGAGACTCCAATGTAATGTGAAATCCGCAAAATCATCTGATTTTTAAATGTCATTAAACCATTCACAGTTCAACAAATATGGGAGATGTGTATCTTTATATTTAGGCCTACACCCTCCATTGATGAAAGTGTAGGCTTACACAACTATTGATAGTTATATTACAGATAATTCTGTCCTAAATGACAATGTGTCATTCAGAAAAACAAAATCTGTCATACAGTAACATAGTCATAATTAGTTAAAAAAATATAAAACATTTAATTGCTTTACCACAACACTCATTATGAAACTATGATGAAATACTATTATGAAACTTAACTTTAACAAAGAAATTGATTTTTGGGAAATTTTCTCTCATTTTTAACTTTTTATAAGAATTGCATTGGAAAAATTGCTACCATATTGGAGACAGTAACAGTAAAATGCTAAATATTTCATATATAGGTTTAAGGTATAAGTTTTAGGTATTATTTTTAAATAGTGTGACATTGACAGTGCCACTGTGTTATTATATGACATTATTATGAAATTGATTTTATTTGGAAAAAGAAAATATGTTGCTGAATGACATTTTGGAGGGGTGACATCTGATGAAACAGACCTGCCTAGTTTGCTTTTTTTCTTGAGGGGCACGTATGAAAATGCTAAATTAACACTTTAATTTACCTAAATAATGTTATAAATAATTTGTAATTTTTTTTGTTTTTGCCTTTTTGAACACCTAAAACATCTTTGGCCCATCTACTGAAACAGGTAAGATTTCATCATTGCTATGTAAGTATTACTGCTAAAAATATTTAGGTTATATACGTTATTTTTGAAATTGAGTGTCTTTAAATAGGTTAGTGGTATTTTATAATGCACTGTAATGTAAGCGTTCGTTGGTAGTCTAGTAGTTTTTGTGATGCATGCAACAGTGATGACGAGAGTGTTTGAACATTGCCAAAACGTGGTGGACGGTAGATTTGGACACAGCTGGGTACACTGCTTAGTTTTTGCTTCATAGATCTTTAGTAGTTCTACACATAGATGGTTCTACATATCCACCCTTAGATTTTATGAAATTGTGGTCAAGAAGTTTTTGATCCAGACCAGGACATACTTTAACCTGCTGTATGCAATCTCTCAGTATTTCATTGTGAATATAAAGTAATCTAAGCTAGTATTGTAAATGGTACAAATGTCTTGCTTTATTTAAGCCAGTCTCTCAGTGTTCATTTCTAAAATTGTTTGACAATGTTATTAATTTAATATTATAATAATATAATAATGTTAAATATTCTTTAATAAAGTAATTTGTTTAAGAAAGCAGCCTTCTGAGTACCTTTGCATAGTCATATCAGTGCAAAATCGGTGCACAGTCCACACAGAAAAGGTCTATTTTCATTCCAGCTCAAAGATTCACTATATCGGCCGCCATATCGGTAATCGGTTAATTTTCCCCTTCTAAAATCAGTATCGGTATCGGTCTAAAAAATCCCATATCGGTCGGGCTCTAATATACATACTGTAGTAGTATGTTGCATGTACATACAATGTGTTCCTCTCTGTGAATGTACATATGTCTACCAGGAGACCAGAGACATGGTTGAAATAAATGTTTTCAGCTAATTTATTTAGGCCAGTCCAGATCCAACATAGCATTTTATTAAACAGAAACATGATTACATGATTACATGATTTCCCTTAAAGTATAAAAAGAAATATACTCACAAATAAAAGTGGTGGTTACATCTTGATTATTTAAGCAAGCTTTTATACATCCCTACCATCTTTGGATAGGGAGGTCACTTTGTATGTTAGCAAACTATGAACATAAGAAAACTTTAACAAACTACATATTAAGAAAATGAACAAAAAAAATGTTTTAGCATCATTCAAAGGCAAGACTGCTTGTGAAGTGTATAAAAGCCCAAACTGTTCTTCTTGCTTCATTCTTATGTAACAGCTTCAACAAAAGCAGGAAAATACAACAATACAACAATACAAAAAAAATCAAGTACAAAAATAAGCACTGACCTTTAATAAAGGCACAATCTCGTTTTTAAGACAGAATAAACATTTTAAAAATGTTTTCTTAAAGGCCAGCAGCAGGGCGACTCACTCAATGGTTCTACTGGTTCCTCCTCGGAGAGGGAGTGGGAAGTAGAGCTGGACTCTTAGAGGAAGTAGAGAAGCCTCTAAATGGCCATTTTTCTCACTGTGCATAGCATAGATAGATCCACATTTCTAACAGAGACTACTGTTCACTAAGACCTTCATCAAACATTAAGATTTTTTTTTACAGACTCAAACGGTATTGATCGAATGGTGAAAACTCTAAATCGGGTTGCGGTTGCGCAGAGGCACTGAGGGAGTTACAGAATTAGAGCGGCTAGCTCATAGGATCGAGTACAGGCACAGTTACTTTCAAAGCATTGGTTTAAAAACAACGCGTGGCTATTTTAAAACCAATGTCCGTGGAGACGATTGCTCCTCTTTCAAAGGTACTGAGATATCGCCTTTTGCAGCCATGCTAGAGGCTTGTCTAGCATTTGTGCATGTGACCATTAGTAAGTAAATGCCTGGATTGCACATGCTTTTAAACAAAGGGTGACAATACCTCTGTTTAGCATTTGCTTGTCCTTCATTTAGCAAAGAGATGACATTTTTCTGTTGACTGCCTTTGAATACAAGGAGTAACACTGCAATATCAATCAATTTAATACCGCATTCATATAATTTTCATGAAATGACACAAGTTTCCTGTTTTTGGGAATTTTTTACATGTACACTCCAGGATTCCTTTTTCTTTTTTCCAGGGCCTGTGTCCGAATCCGCGCACTAGCCCATTATGGAGTATACAACCCCCCCCCCCCCCCCCCCCCCCCCCCCCGGCGTTTTCTGAGCCAGGTGTCCTGCTTTAACGGGTCTGGCTGTGCAGCCCTCCACAATCCTAGAGCTACTGGAGCTACTAGGACAGCTGTAAACCTCTGGCCATTTGGGCTTGGTGGGAGCATTACAGCGGGATTAAACATAAGCTTGAGTGAGTCAATCCTCCCTCACGCTCTGTCTCTCTCTCCCACCCTCACAAATATGACCTCCTTCCCATAGAAACTCACACGCACACCTGCACAGAAACAACACGAAAAAAACTATAGGTTTATACTAATGTGTTAGTGATGCCAATAAGAAAAAATTACCTTCAAAGTGTTTGTAAGTAGGTTAGGAGTGCCGTTAGAGGATCATAAGCTTATATTGTCCTCATTTAGCAAATGGAATTCAAATTCCTACTCCATCTTGATTATTTTGTTCTGCAGCTATTCACAGAAAAAGAACTACAGCACAACAATGTTTCTGCTGGAACAGTATTGTCAGAACTGTACTCCGGCAGTAAAGCTGGAAGGTGCATCTGGAAAATAAAGAATTTTACTCTGTTCAGCATCACTTATGAACACAGCCTGAATTATACATGCATACATACAGACAGACAGACAGACAGACATATGTATATGTATACATACATACACACATACATACAGACAGACAGACAGACAGACAGACAGACACATGTATATGCATACATATGTAATAAAGTAAGTACATGATGTGCACACATGAAACCCAGAACAATGTGACTGGCCGTAGGAACATTCTGACTGAGGGAGGGAGATGGGTGGGTGCGTGTGTGTTCCTGGAGTCAGAGTCAGACTCTGGAGGCCACAGAACTGCCCAGGCCCTGACCAATCCCTTCATTAGCTGGGGATTAACACCGTCTCATGGACTCGAGTCTGTGCGTGCAATGGGATATTTACCTGGAAATGTTGTGACAGGTAACCTGAAACTAACTCAAAAACTCGTTAGGACTGGGTGCACAACAAGGGCCAATCTGTTTTGGAATTTTGTGCCAACTCCTGAGCTTGATTTTTTAATTATTATTTATTTGTTCTGATGTTTACTGATAGTTGTGAGCTACAGCTGTAAGACTGCACACATATCCCGGGTGAAAACATTTTTCTCTGCAGTCTGATATTACATCTACCTCTCATTTCGCCATTTAGCACACACATTCACAGCTACAACAGCAGTGCGCCAGCTGGGAATCGAACCTGTGGTTACAAGTACGGCTTTCCAGCATGACCAACTGTCACATTAATTCTCCATACAGCCCTTCAGTTCTTCTTCAGTCATTTGTTATCATTAGTTACATGACTAGCATTTACCAGAATTTCTTATCCAGAGAAACGTATACAGCTTTTTGCATTTTTACAATGGATACTTTGCAAAAATACAAAAAGGTGATAAGAATGAATAAGATAAAAATATGAATAAGAATCCCTGCTAAATGTTAGTAATGTAACTAATTACTTCAGACTTCAGCTATCATACATTACACAGATATATATAGTGAAGCAATGCAGGTTAAGCACCTTGCTTAAGGGTACAATGGCAGTGTCCTACCTGGGCATGGAACCTGCAATGTTTATGTTACAAGCCCATTTCCCTAAGCAGTATACTACACAACAATCATTTGCTACACTCTTATTCTCATTGTTCCCTTTTAAATTTTCTTTCTTTCTCGCCCCTCATCTACCATCTCATCCAGCCATCCCCCCACCCCCCATCTCTCCACCTCTCTCCACCCCCCCACCCCTCCATCTCTCCACCTCTCTCCCACCCCCCCCCCCCCCCCCCACATTTCTCTGCTAAGATGGCTGATGCACCCTCAGCCCTGCCCTGCTGATGTTGCACGGAGAGAGAAGGGTGTTTTGGGGGGTTCTGGGCTGGGAAACAGGGCTGTTTTGGCTGCAGTTGTTATGGAGCTCTTGTTGTTGAGATGGTTCCATGGAAACACAGCTGTGAGAGAGGATGGGATGCTCTTGGAAAGCAGTCCAGATGAGGACAAGCTTTCAGAGATGCAGGAACTTAGGATGACTTGTTCCACTGTGTTCCTCTGTGTTCCCTCCCTGTTTAAACACATACATGGAGCTACAAATTATTTGATTTGCTTCACGCTGGACTATGTGTGCTACTTCTCTCTTTTTTGGCAGCTACTCCATTATTAGGCTTTTGTACATTTGCCTGCCTCACAGGAGACCTCTCAATTCAAGTAATTACAATCTCCCCTGCTTTCAGCAATGACAAACAAACTGATGACATCACTCGATTGGTGACATCACTACTGGTGAAATTATTATTCAACCCAGTCGTCCTGTAATGAATGTAGCCCTGAGAGGCGATGAGAGAGAGATATGACCGGAGTTACGACCACTCAATACAGAGCTGTCGAATGGTCAAGGCCACGAAGATAAGACATAAATATGAAGTGCATTGTGTATGTTTGTGTGTGTGTGTGTGTGTGTGTGTGTGTGTGTGTGTGTGTGTGTGTGCGTGCGTGCTTGCTTGTGCACATACAGTATACGGTTATTTGGAACGTGTGTGAGTGTTTGTGGATGTGTGGCCAAGTGGGTGAGTGCATGTGTGGTATACACTAAGAGAACAGTACAGCCCTGAATGCTTGACCCCTACAGTGTGGAGGATTGGGGGCTCCGTTATGCTGTGGGCGGAATTTTTCGTGTCATGGTTTGGGTCCACTCGTCCCCTTGGAGGGAAGGGTCTTTGTAAATCAATACAAAGTTATTTTGAGTGATCACCTTTATCCTATGAGGAAACATTTCTATCCAGATAGGAAAGGTGTCTTAAAATGTCTTCCGGGAAGAAAATGCCCCCATCCCCAGGGCACGAGGGGTCAGTGAATGGTTTGATGAGTATGAAAATGATGTGAATCATATGCTATCACCACATTTCAACCCAATTGAACCCCAATGGGAGATTTTGGACCAACATGTTAGACAGTAGTTTCCACCACCATCATCAAAACAGCAAATGAGGGAATATCTTCTAGAAGAATGGTTTTCCATCCCTCCAGCAGAGTTCCATAGACTCCATGCCAAAGTGCATTGAAAAAGCTTGCACTTTTGACCTTAAGTACCACTCCTTTTCTGGTGGGGCTTGTGGTTTGGCCACCCTGCCCGCCTTACTTATGGATAATTGGGTTTACCTTACTTTACCGTACGTAGTTTACAGGTTAAATTTACAGCTTCTCTTTATGTTTTACATTTTACTTTAATCTTTGTCATCCCATCTGTATGGTGCATGTGCCACAGTATATGTGCATGGTATGGGTGTGCTTTGGTTCTGAGTAAAACCAGATTTATGTGATCTCATTCAATGCTTGCTATGTAATTAATTGCAATTTGCAACATAGCCAAGCTATGCGATTTGTGATTATGACACAAATCTAAGCAAGTCTGTGCTAGGTTTAATGAAGTACAGCATACAGTATGTGTGCATTGACACGTTGACAGTTATGCATTGCTCATCAAAGACCTGCTCAGCACGATGGGAAAATACAGTAGGGAGATGCCCACCCACCTCCCCAAACTGCCTTCCACCTGTGGATCCGGCAGACTCCCACACCAGGAATTCTGGGAGATCAGCATGTGCCTGAATGATGTCTATGTGCTGACCCACTGTGACCCATGGCTATTCTGCATACTTACGTGAGACTACTGTATTTACAGTGTATGTGTCTGTACCACCGTACAGAGGGGGGAGGCAGAGAGAGAAACGGAGAGGAATGGGGGGGGAAACGGGGGGGGGGGGCAGGTACGACAGTGAGAGAGAGAGTGACAGAGAGAGAGAGGAGAGATAAAAAGAGAAAAGGGGCAGAGTCAGTGACAGTGGTACTACAAATTCTACACCTTTGAAGAATTTCCTAGGCCCTTGATATATAGGTCATAGGTCCCACATTATAGTCTAGGAACCACAGCGGCTAAAAGTACCACTGTGGGGGGGAAGGACCATCCATCCGTCCATTATCTATACCCACTTATCCTGAGCAGGGTCGCGGGGGTGCTGGAGCCTATCCCAGTGTGCATTTGGCAAGAGGCAGGAATAAACCCTGGACAGGCCTCTAATCTATCACGGGGCTACACACACCACAGGGCTACCTGCATGTCTTTGAGCTGTGGGAGCAAACCTGAAAACCGGAGCAAACCCCCACAGACACGGTGAGAACATACAAACTCCAGACAGAAAGAACCCGGGACCTTCTTGCTGTGAAGTGACAGTGCTGCCCACTGCACCACCGTGCAGCCCGGGGAAGGATCAGTTCCACAGAAAGGTGCAATAATGCTGACGGTCCACGATCTGTGAGTTCTTGCATCTGCAGCCAGGAGCTGCATGCACAAGCATGCACACTTGTGTTTGCTTGCATGCGCACATTCGTGGCTTGGGCATACGCACACACTCAGGTTTTTAACTGCGAGAGCCGTTCTATCCCAGCGCGAAATTCAGAGCCTGCTTGCTGCTCCTTTCAAGGCCAATGCTGCCCTCTGCTGTTTGCTCAAGGACAGTGAACTCTAGGGATCCTGAACTTTAGTGGGGGTTGGAGGGGTATTTTGGGGGACCTCGAGGAGCTCAGTTTCTGACAGGACAGGTGGAGGTTGCTATTTCTTGTGGAGAGCCAGACTCAGCTAGGCTGGTGGGGGACTGAGGAAACAGGTGCAGGTGACAATGAGGAACAGGCACTGATGGGCTGCAGCTGAGGAGGGTGTCACGGCTTTCTATAGATCCCAAACATTGGTTAATATCTATATGAGTAATGTTGATTGTATGCTATTTACCTGTATATGAAATTTAGAAAGTTCTGAAAAAGTACAAGGTATAAGGATTGCTGCATTATATTAGGGGAATGCTTTTGTACTATGTAGTTGTAGATGGTTTCTACTCAAATGTGAGCTAAAAGATGTGTTTGATCTTGAAAAGTAGGTGTATAGTTACTTCTGATCTCGAAATTGCAAGTGTTTGTCAAGTGTAGCAAGAATGTATCAATAAACTGTTTTTGAGAAACAGATGCATTTGGAAAAAGGAAACCAACTTGAGCTGATCCATCAACAAATTCAGTGTAGTATTTTTATGGACCACTTTTCCCCCCAGTGGTGCATTGTGAATGTGCATAAATTTGTATTTTACAGACCACTAAGGTGAACCTTAGATAGCCTCGATGAAAGATGACACTCTCATTCCTCTCAGTTTCTATGGCAGTGTGAGGATAGCTGATGAAAGAAAGATATCTTTGATGGGAAAGATGCTGACAAACCTCATTACAGGGAAACTTCCCTCCGCTTTCCTCTGGATCACCTCCCAACCAGCAGCAGCCAACCAGATCCCTCTGGACTGCATCCACTGGGTGAGAGCGAGTCATGGATTTACTGATTTGCAGAAGTAGGTGTTCTTCAGAAAAAGGTTTGCAGATCTGAAAACGGCCTAAGAAACTCTCTTGGTCAAAGTTACTGAAGAGCCCAGTGGCACATTCTAGTCTTCTGTTGGATATCTGCCTCTGTCCTTGAGCAGATGTTGAGGAAAGCAGGGAGTGGATACCTTAAGATCCTTATGACTCTGACACAAGAAACTGCTGTCCACATTGTAACATGGAAAAACTGAAGTCAGTGCTGCAAGGCTATCCACATACAAATCCCAACACAAATTTTGGTCAGTACTGCCATGGATTATTAAACACATTTGAATGGAGGCTTTGTGTGGAGATCAGCTGCTGACCATCTTAGTGCCAATTTTTCATCAGGCAAAAACAATGTGCTTTACAGTATCACCAAAAGTTTTGTTTTTTCCAAAATCATTAAGAGTTATGGTTTATTGTGTCCTTCTCTCTCCAGGTTGTCAGGATGTCGATACAGAGTCAGGCTATGCCTCCCTGGCTTCAGTCCTGCACTGAAACTCTTCCCATCTGAGAAAGCTGGATCTGAGCTATGATCACCCAGGGGAGTCTGGAATGACAGCACTCTGTGTTTTACACTCCTTCCACACTACGTTCACACAGCCTCTCTACCCTGGGCTCAAGTTTGAGTACATGTGACTGGCCTTCTGGATGATCCTCTCTGTCCCCTGTGTATCTTCATGCCCTGTGCTCCAGTGTATGCATATACATACAGTCCGCACTACGTTTTCTACACCCTCTACCTGGAATTGCCTACAAAAGTAATGTAAACTTCAGGATCTAGTCACTCTTAATGAATTTAAAGAAATTGTAAACCCTGTGGCATCAGAGTCTGTTCATAACCATAACCACTTTAAATCTTTCATTTGAATGTATTGCTCCTTTGTACAATCATTACATAGCATTTTTTGGTTGACTCTGGTCTTGATGAGAGTTTTCTTCTTGTGTCTGAACATATATGTACTGTCAATGAAGTGAGGATTCATTAAAACGTTTATTTTCTGAATCCAGCAGTTTTAACAGCTAATGCCCTCATTTAATGTTTGGTACTCTGAATATTAAACACAAATACATCAACAGTTAAAACATCTCACTTATACAACATGCAAATATATATATATATTGATTTTATTAAATTTAGTAATTATCTAAAAACATCAATTACATATTAAATGGTCAAATTTGTTTATAGGTGTTGCAACCTGTTGGATCAACCTTTATCAAAATGTGCAACACACAACCATCCATCCATCCATTGTGAGGGTGGGTGGTAAGGACCACATGCAACTACAGTGAATTTAAAAAAAGGTTTCTTAAAGTTTACCCACCGAAGTGGAAACCACTAGGTCTCAGAAAGAGACTTAAGGAGGGGGATAACAAAAAGAAGACTCAACTCCCAAGGGAGAATATCTCAGCACAAAGTAAATGTCTCGGCAGGAGAACGAAACTAAGGCGTAAGGAGTGAGTGAACTTTAGGAAGACTGCAGTGCAGTCTGAAGAAAAGAAAAAGAAAAAAATGCCTTGTAAATGGGGAAGGCAAAAGGCGTTTAAGGAAAATAAAGAATTAAAGCTAGGTGACTAGTAGGACAGGTGTCTTACTACTAGTCAAAACAAAAGCTAAATTCAAAAATCCTATACCTTTTTCTTAACACAGTTTCTCTAAGAGAGCTTTTCTCTGTACCGCTTTCGTGTACGTAAGTAAACACTAAAGCGAAGAACAGATCTCACGTGAGTGTATATAAGCCCTCTCAATCAGGTGCAAACAATCAGTCGTAATCAAAGGAAATCACAGAGCGCCCTCAGGCGGTTCTGAAGACCACACTCAGTTCCCAGAATAAACATTCAGTTTCTTCAACAGGGATCCTGAGTAGCCGATTAGCACGAAAAGGCGTCGATTAGCACAAACCACGATGCCGAGTAGCAAACGAAATATGGAACCATGACATCCATCCATCCATTTTCTATACCTGCTTATTCCTGATCAGGGTCGCGGGAGGTGGTGGAGCCTATCCCAGGCCCGGCCATCTATTAACCCATTTTAGGATATGGAATCCAGTGTAGGTGAGGGTCAAGGCTTTGTACCGGTTGCTGCCAGGATCCGGTTCAAAGCCCTGAACCTCACCTACACTGCAGTCAACAGGACAGCCCCTATCTACTTGCAGGACATGATTCAATCCTATACGCCTGCTCGACCACTCCGCTCTGCAGCAGCAGGGCGCCTTGTGCCCCCTCCCACCCAAGCAAAGGGCTCACAGAGCTTCTCCACCCTAGCTCCCCAGTGGTGGAACGAACTCCCTGTCCCTCTTCGAACCTCTCCCTCACTACCCATCTTCCGCCGTGGTCTGAAGACTCATTTCTTCAGACTATACCTGGACTAACTACCACCACTCTGTATATTTCACTCTAAATCCACCCCCCCTTCATAACACTCGTTACATGCTCCCCCATCCCAGCACTTTTTGGTAATTTGTATTTGTCCTAATACTGTAGCTTCTTCTTCTGCCTAGTTGGCTTTGCAGAGGTTAGCTCAGAATAGTGTTCGCTGTGTGAACTGTTCTTGGCTAGAAATAGCTGTACAAAATAAGTATTGTATCTTATTGAACCTGTGTATTGTAGTTGTCCATGACCATGAAATGCAGTTTTTGTACATCGCTTTGGATAAAAGCATCTGCCAAATAAATGTAATGTAATGTAATGTAATGTAATGAATCCTATGAGTACATGTCAGTGTGAAGTTTGCATGGCCACCCTTGTTGACATACACAAATATGCACACAAATACACAAACACACAAATATACACATCTAATGGCTACCCCCAGTTCCTGCTCGCTGTGTCTGATCTCTAGTCCACACTGTGCTGAGCTTTTTGAAGTTTCCTAGAAATTAGAACAGGAATTAGAGTTCCCACAGTACTGTTGCCCTTCTTGGCCAGGTATATCTTGGAAAAGAGATTTTAATCTCAATGGGACTAACCTGGATAAATAGAGGTTAATAAAATATTTTAAAAATTCTTGGGTGTACATGTAAGTACACTGTACTAATGTGTGTCTGCATCTGTATGCAGTGTACATTGTTGTGTTTTCAGTACTGTGCAAAAGACAGAGGCCCCCATTTTGTTTCGGCCCTCCGGTAGGCCCATGCAACGAGTGAGGATTCATTTACACTGACGTAGTCGGTAGTATATTTCCCCCCGTTAGTTCAAATCTCGGCGCTCGAGGGGAAATACCGACAAGCTTGTCGGTACACATAGCCTAATATCATACCACACATAGCATGTTCCTTTGGGTATTAATAATACATTTAAGTATTGGCTCCAGGGGAACATCCAACAGGCGTTGGTACACATAACCACTGATCCACGTAAAAAAAAATAGACGGCCCTCAAGCCCAAGGGCTTGACTGGACGAAGGGCTTCCTCCAGGTGGTCGTACACATAGTCATCACGTCATCATTGAACACGTGCTTCACATCACAATGCTCTTACTGCTGCTGCGCTATGGCTTCTACGCAGCTGCGTTACTGCCCACCGAGCGTCCTGCGTCCTGCTGCTGCTACTACTGGCCCTCTGGTAGGCCCATGCAACGAGTGAGGATTCATTTACACTGACGTAGTCGGTAGTATATTTCCCCCCGTTAGTTCAAATCTCAGCGCTCGAGGGGAAATACCGACAAGCTTGTCGGTACACATAGCCTAATATCATACCACACATAGCATGTTCCTTTGAGTATTAATAATACATTTAAGTATTGGCTCCAGGGGAACATCCAACAGGCTGTTGGTACACATAACCACTGATCCACGTAAAAAAGTAAACGGCCTCAGCCCGAAGGCTCGACTGGACGAAGGGCTTCCTCCAGGTGGTCGTACACATAGTCATCACATCAGCCGGAGACACTTATTGATAGTACGTAGGCATATGGTTGTTTTGGGGTTTGGCTGCTGGCCTCCCGGCCTTATCCACGCGGGCTGCGTGGTTGGCGGGAGAACTCCAGAACAGAGCCATACCGCCAAACATAACTGTATTGCCTTTATTGTCAATAAAGTTCTACTTGATGACAGTGGTCCTGACAGAAATGGAGCATCGCGTAGTTCTGGCAGGCCACGAGAGTCAAGCGCTCCGGCCGAATCAGCTGAGGGCTCAGCTGAGTGATGTTCGCCTATCACAGTACATTCACTAACAGGGCGGTCTATTTAAACAGCCTCCTTCTACTCATTCGGCTGCTCCTCCTGCATGCAAGTGCTGCACGTTGCTTCGTAAATCCCCTCCACCACCCCAGCTCCATCCTTATGCATCAAGAAATTGCATTTTTCCTTCCTATGTGTTAAGAATTTGTATGCTCCATCCCCATGCATCAAGAAATTGCATTTCTCCATCCCTGTGTTAAGAAATTGCATTGCTCCATCCCTATGTGTTAAGAACTTGCTTTGCTGCTGGATCTGTTCTGTGTGTACCCCTCTAGGGGGGTTTGGCTGCTGGCCTCCCGGCCTTATCCACGCGGGCTGCGTGGTTGGCGGGAGAGCTCCAGAACAGAGCCATACCGCCAAACATAACTGTATTGCCTTTATTGTCAAAGTTCTACTTGATGACAGTGGTCCTGACAGAAATATTTTTAAAATTCTTGGGTGTACATGTAAGTACACTGTACTAATGTGTGTCTGCATCTGTATGCAGTGTACATTGTTGTGTTTTCAGTACTGTGCAAAAGACAGAGGCCACCATTTTGTTTATTCAATTTCCATTCAAACCAGCCAAAACAGAGCAAATAATTTTTTTAGTGTCACAATTATGTAGGAAACACATATTTAACAGAAAATAAAAGAAAAGCCTCCACCACAACATATAGTATCAGATCTATCAGTATTTGCCCACTCTTTCTTTTGTGTACCCTCATACCACCTTGTCTTCCATCTTTCGAAAAAAAACAAGCTACAGCTGTGTCCTCCCAAAAAACGTTGTTATCAAAAGTGTCAGTGATGTTATTTTAGAACCTTGGGAAAAGTGGCTATAACATTCAAACAAAAAACTACCTAAACACACCTTAGCTGCCTTGCAGATTTCTTTGTTATGTGTATATAAAATGGCAAAGAAGATATCTTTAATGAGATTAGACATAATTCAACCACATGAGAAAAGTGAAAGTCAAAGGAAACAGAGTTTCAAAAACTGGAGTTCAAAAAATTATCACAAGATACAGAGAAAATGGGACTCCTAACAACTGGTAGACCACCAAAGCTATTACCATTCCAAAACAGTACTTCAAATCTTTTATCTATGAGTTATAGAAGAAAAAAAAAATCAAGTTTCAATCTTGCGTCATATCGGAAGAAATCTACAGGCATTTGTGTGCATTCTCAAAACTGAAACCTGTATGCAAGAAAACTAATGGCAAAATCCAAAATGGAAAGATGTTGATTGTTCAAGTATCCAAGCCTCGGAGGCAGCAGAGGCAGAAGTTTGTAGGTGTACCTCGGGCATCAATTACAGCTTTGCTTGAAATTTACTGTCGGACTCAGGGGCGTTTTTATGTTGATGACCTGTGTGTACAAGCAGGTTATTGCCTGAATTTAATTTTACAAGTGCACAATATTAATGAAAATTTCATACTGAAACTATTTGATTTTCATAAAACTGTACAACATTCCTACACTAACCCTGCTGGTTTTTGGACCTCTTTGTTTTGTTCTCTATAAACTGTAGAATTCTTCTTATTTTTTTTTCCATCTCATCTCTCTGGCATAAATCTGTTTCTTTTTCTGTGTAACATTTCTGATTGTTCTCTCTGACTCTTCTCTCATTTTCTCCTCCTTGGCTTGTAGCTGTTGGGTGTATTTTTATCCAAAGCATGCATGAAATAATCCCCTATTTCTCTCCCTCTCTGCTCTGATCTCTTGCTCTAAATTCTTCAGCCTCACCTGCTCTTCTCTCATATTTCCCTCAGCCGCCTCCCTCTTTTTCTTCTCCTCCAATTGTATCTTTTAGATTGTATGTATTGTAAATACTGCTGCAGGAACAATTATTCCAATTGCTACCAATACCAGTACTGATATTATCTGATCAAAATGTATCTTCTTCCTCTTTCTCTCCTCCTCTGCTTGTATCTGTCTTTGAGCCTGTTGGATCATCATAGTGGCGTGATGGTATCCTGTCATTTTGAGCAGAACTGCCTCAATCTTCTCCAGCAGTTCTGTGACCTGAGCGCGGTTGTTCTTCTCTTTGTTGCTGAAGATGTGATATCCACCACCGCAGCTGTTGACAATTTCCTGAAGACTTCTGCTTTCTCTCAGAAACTCCTCTATTGGTGCACTCAGCTCATCTCCTCCAGTGAAAAGCACCATTGAGTACTGCAAAGATTCTTCCCCAAATTTATCGTGGATCCATTTTGAAATGGCCCTCTCTTCCTCTGTGAATCTCCCCAACCTGATCACTATCAGGAAGAAGTGGTTGATGCCTTCTGCCGTTTCACAATTGATTTCATCATTAGAAAGAGATGTGTGAAAGATCCCAGGTGTGTCTATTACAGCAACATTCCTCCCTGCCACCTCTCCATTCTTTTTCTCACACTTTAAGGTCAAAGAGTTAGGGGAAAGCCCCTCTTTAAACACCTCTCTCCCTAGGATGGTGTTTCCAGTTGCACTCTTTCCTGCCCCAGTCTTTCCCACCAGCACAATCTTCAGATCAAGAAGTGCTGGTCTCCCTCCAGACTCTGTGAAAAAATACAGTCATTACAGAGCAGGAGAGAATGATGGGGTGCATCACGGTGTGTTATAGTCTCATACACTTACATTCCATATCTAATATCAAACAGATTTTCCTGAATTACATCTGCTCATCACACTGATTTATCCAGTCCTGTTCTTTTGAATACAAATTTATAATTACCTTTTAGAGTGAAAATGATAAACATGGCCAGGACACACCCACCCACAAAAATGAGTGAGCCCTTTACCCATGACCCCAAGACAGGGCTTAAAATACACACTGGAAAACAGAAACAAGCATTAGGTCAAAGAAACTAAGAAAATAATTACACATTTTTGAAGGTTAATCACAGATTACTCATCTTAATTCAAAGATTTAAATTATAGCCTAGATCAATATGTTCAAGGTGATGCATTATCTTCACAATAACATTGTGGGAAAAGAAAATTGTTCACGGAAAATTAAGTGATATAAATTATGAAAACCTCTGAACTGATCACATTTCTTGTGATATGGACATTGTACAATACGCTATAGCTTTCATGGGCTTATACGAGTACACTGTTAAAGGAAAGCGTTTTGAAAGGCAAAGTGGTGGCACCTGAACTGTCAGCACTTTTGAGTGTTTGAAACACAAAGTTCAAAGTGCAATGATAGATCATTCTCAAAAATTTCTGAAAAACTGTCATCTTGTCTTTCAGTGCAGAATGCATGAAAAATGCATAATTTGTTTATTCAGTGACAGTACACATCAGTCTGATTTATGTGTAATAGTACCCTAGTCTGACTTGATTTACTGCATGTATTTCAGTCCATTTCTGCAAACATGCTTCCAGACTATGGAATATCCTGCCTGAACATTTTCATCTCTATTTAGAAAATAAATTCAATGCAATCTCTTATGAATTGTCACGCATTTCTGCTTAGGTACATAAAATAGGCATACACTGTTGTTAACAGGGCCCAAAATGTATTTCATGGATTTTTTGTTTGTTATATTATTTCAGTTATCTTGTAACATAGACTTGTTAGCTCCAAAGCTACACATTCTAAAAGAAAACAGATACTACTTACTCATTTCTTGTATCCAGCCTATTTTATTCAGGGACTGAGCATCTGCCACTGGTGACTGAAGAAAAATGCAGAAACACATGTAAAGTCGCTTTTCCACCACATGGTACCGGCTCAACTCGACTCGACTCTACTTGACTTTTTTGGTTTTCCATTGGGCAAAAGTTGTGGATAGTACCTGGTACCTGGTAATTTTTTGGTATCACCTCCTCCGAGGTTCCAAGCGAGCTGAGGCGATACCAAAAGGTGACGTGAAAACACTGCAGACCACTGATTGGTCAGCTACCAGGTTAGGTTATCTTCTTGCGTCGCCTTTGAGCAACCAGAGTCATCTTGTCGTCTGAGCTCTGATGTAGAATTTCCCAAACTCTCCTGTTTTTTTCAGCAGTCTTTTGTATTGCTGCCTTCAGCCTCTTCTGAAACAAAATTTGTTTCCTTGCTGTGACAAACAGCCACATACCGAGAATCAAGAACACCATCCCTTCAATAACCTCCATTGTTCCTGTGTGTGTCGCTATGAAGATGAAGTCATGGAAGTTTCATGCGGCGTCGCTATGACGACCAGCTACATTGACAGGGGTACTATCTGCAGTGGAAAACGAAGTACCTGGTACCAAAAGCGAGTAGAGTTGAGTCGAGTTGAGCTGGTACTAGAGACTGCAGATACATGGACACAAGGGCATAATTTATGGGGGGGATAAGGTTGAGATTAAACACATTAAGGTGTTTAATCTCATCCTGTTGACAGGTTTTTCCGTCTTCAGTGATCTCTGGTTTATGCCCCTGCAGTGCCTCTACACCCTTATTGTTTCTGATGTGGACTTCACTGGAGGCACAGCAAGTCAGACCGAACTTCACAGTTTTCACCCTTTCCTCTGTGTCATTGCAGTTTGTATCTGTAGATGTTGCTCCATCCCTCTGCATCGTGGGGTGAAAGAGATTCCTAACTGGCTAGTCTGGTCTCTGACACTGGAGAGAAAAAATTCCTATCACTTGGAAATGCACACGTTATGAACGACCCAATCAAAAACTCGCATACGCACTCAAAATACCCATACCTTTTTACTCTGAAACATTTCCAGTTTTAACAGCTAGTCTGCTGTGGCCTAGTGGGCAAGGTTACAGTCTTGGGAACACAGGATCCTAGGTTGAAGCCCACCTAGGAACATGTTTCTTTAACCTGCTTCTACCCTCACTAATAATTGTCTACTACTACTCATTTATTGCTTTTGCACCATATCTACCCGCCGTTCACCGAACGTATACACTGCATTATGACGTACCGTCTGCACGTTCAGTTATTAACCGGCTACAATATTGCAAAGTCATATGGATTCAACGGGAGCTCTTCTGTGCTTACTGGTCTGTGTTCATCTTTAAAACCACGGACAGGTTTGCTAATGATATTTCACGCATTGCATAGCTATGTCATGGTGCTGCACTAGCAAAGTCACTGACTGCTAAACCTCCGGTTTAAGGACTGAATCCCGCCTCGCCCTCAGGCAGATCATTTCCTCTTTTACACTACCGTTTCCTTACGCTTATATTTGCTTTACCAAAACTCACTCACGGCCACCCATATGCATTTCATGATGGCAAAGGTATTCCTTTTATTAAAAAGTTACACCAGTTCACCACTCTGCCATTTCTACTAACTATATTTCTTCACTTGGCTACCGTACAAAACCTTCTTATCGGCAAACGCCACGTTTCTACATTCATGTTACCTCGCCCTGTTCTCTATCTAGCCACATACAAACAATTACTACGTATGTACGTTCTGCAACTCCCCATTAAAACATTACATTTAAAATCATGACTCACTCATAATTATAACTAGTACTGAACATGAGAAAAAGCACATCAGTGCAATGGAGTTCACATTACTTCACCCTCCACTTGAATAATTGCTGCTTTCTACAGACTTTTATATATACCGTTCCATAAGGAAACTAAGCTCGCTCATGGTCACTTCATTTAATTTGCACTATAGTCTGTCATCATGTCAATCTTCACCTACATGCCCATTCTGCTAAAAACATATGGTTTCAACTACGCAATTTCATAATTTCTCCTAATTCCTCTCACACTGTTGTTATTTTCTCATATGCAAAGCCTTCTGGGACATATACGTCTGCTCCTATTCTCCACTATCAAGTTTTCCGGTTCTAGCTTAGCAAAACAGCGAAGAGGATTCATACCTGCAGATAAGCCTATAAAAATTCCTTGTAAACCTTACAAACACTAAAAGTTCATCTCCACGAAATAACAGACAACGGAGCAGGACAGAAGGCTACACAAGTTGTGACCTAGGGAGTTCTAATTCTACGGGCTTGCTGATTCTTTTGTCAATCAAGGCTCGTTGGATGGCCGTTATATCCGTGAGTACATACACTGGCCAGATTTCACCTGCATTTCTGATGTGTTTACGCTTACGCCACCGCACCCTTTGTCACAGCCACTGGTTTACATAAATAGCAAACCGATACTGCTAAATGGTACACGCTCATCAGACTGTACAAATTCACACAATGATAGCCATAATCCACAACCGTTTCTTACAGGGTCACTTCGCATTTCTCACTCTCATAATAAAACGCTTTGCAAAAAGAAATGATATCTCATAAAAAACACATTTTCAACGTACAAAAATGCCAAGTTACTCACACATACAAGACATACACCGCCTATAACTCATTCATTCAGACTGCCAAAATCCAGACCTGCCATTAAAAGTGTTGATATCAAAATTACGCCAAGTTACGGTACTACAAACAATATAGGCTATCTTGCCTCACCGAAATTAAATAAGATGTATTCCAACGCAATGCTACCCAATATTTCCTCAATTCTTGCAAGTCACTTGGCCCTGTGTTTTGTAATCTTACCATTTTACAATGTCATGCAAACTTTGTGTCAGATCAAAGTGTCAAATATTTCGCATTGCCTCATGGAACACATTGAAATTCATGTAGAAAACTGCTGGTCAGTAACTACAGGCAGCATATCTCTCCACAAAACATATGTTTATACTTGCTTCTGAACTGAATTTGAGTAAATGTACAAGTTATTGTATATCTGCTACGTACAATGAAAAGTGCATGTCAAATACATATTGTACATACATACATAGAGAACTTCTTTATCCCCATGGGGACATTTCCCTTGCGGCATGTTACACTCACATTTACAAACAGACATTTATACCAAGAAACATACAATCATTCATGCAACAGAAAGGCTGGCCAGCGAAATACATACATACCAATACAAATTGGACATATAGACGCCTATTCAATCAAACTTGACTGTGAGAAAGCCATCCACACGTATGTTTGGCCTGTCCATGTACTGCATGCTTATACACACAGGGCCATGTGACTTGCAAGCTAACTGAATGGTGATGGAGTGTAACTTTAAATAAGATTAGATAAACTGTGCCACTCTGAAATGCCTGATTTTAGGATTTCATAACTTCCACCTGTTTTCATGTCTTGTGTCATTTTGTTATTCTGAGTATATTTGCGAAATACAGTACAGTTACAGCTGCATGATTTAGTAACACGTTTTGTGCACAAGAGAGGATAAACCACACAGCATGACCACAAACATGCTCGCACGGCACGCATTCACTCACACGCAGGCGCGCAAGCACACGCACAGACTAATTTGTTACATATGTTACGTCTATGCTTCGCATATGGCAGATAAATCTCAAATTTCCCAGTGCATTTTGCCTTTCATTTAGGTGTATTTGCCCATAATACCGGTGACGCCAAATCCTATTCCCTTTTTACGTTCTGAGCAGGCTAATCAATAACATGCAAAAGCAGGTTACTGAATTTCTTTTTAATTTTTTTTTTTTTTTTTGCATTTCTTAAAATTAGCAGCGTGCCACTACCACCCATTTAAAACAACCAGCTAAACAAACGGACTACTGTCCGTGGCATTACTAAAGAAAAGAGGACACTTATAACATCACTAATCTTAGCGACATGCTTCAAACATTGCCTATTTGTAAGTTGTCTTTCTTGACAAACCATAGTTAGACTAGCTTGCTTGTGGGCTAGTAGCCTAGGATACCGTAACCTAGTCTAAAGTTGGCAAATCCGATATAAACCGGTTTATTCTATTTTGAGCATCGTAAGTGTTGTTTCAAGTGTGATTTTGTTTTATGACAGTACAAAAGACTATACAGTAGGGAAATTCACAGTGTTACCTGTTATCTATGGATGTCAGTACAGCAGGGTGCATCCATAACAAGTGGGCAACTGTGTCGATCAAGAGAAAATAGCAGCGCCGGGTACTGTAGATGACGGGTCGCGATTTACGCATAACGTTAAAACTGCGGACCCGTGCATATATATATATATATATATATATATATATATATATATATATATATATATATATATATATATATATATATATATAATTACTAATAATATATTATAATTATATTTTGGTTGGTGGTATTTATAATTTGTATTTTATACAAATTATAAATACCACCGACCAAAAGGGCAGGGGCTCCCCCTTGAGGTCTATCTGTGCACGTGCCTTAAGACATATTCGGTTTTTAAAACGCAGCCTGCGAGAAGACAGGGACTCAAAAGAGAAGTGGGTTCATGGTAAATAGCAATGTTTATAAAATTAGTTTTCAATTTTATAGACTTGTTGCTATTTAGGCTTATGTAAAAAAAAAATTAAATTAAAAAAAAAAAGATTTAAAAATAAAGCCAATGTCTGAACTATTTTGCGTCGGTGGTTCAGAGAAGCAAGTGCACAGCAGATCTTTTCACAAGACTGACTGCGCACCAAAGCTTTCTAAGTGCGCCGTCTTAATAGACGATTAATTGTGTAATGTCCTACACCGTTCCTATAGTCATTTCTCATAGGTGCATTTGCTTCTTAGAAGCCCTTTCAATCAGCTACCAATACAATTCTGCTACAAGTTAAATTGTATCCTTTAAGACATAAAATGGAAGTACCTTTAATCCTCTGCCTTTAATCCTTCTTTAAAAAGTGATCAATGATGGCGATCTCTTCTTTGAAGGTAGATAGTGGTGTCTGGCTATTTTTAGAAATAAAATTTTGTTTTCACTTCATCCAAATGGAAACCCTCACACAAAGTTTGCTAGTGGAAAGGTCTTAGAGTCTCCTTTATGTACCTTTATTTACCCGTAGCCTAGCTACTGGAATGGGAAAGAGGATGGAATGTGTGCTGCAAAATGCAAGTAGCTAATTATAGCCTTGTTGCATAACTTTGATATGACAAGATTGTTTACCAACATATAATGCATGAAACTAGGCAATTGTCTGTAATTAACAGGTGGGCAACTAATGCCTGAGAACAATGTACACTTCTACATCAGCTGACTCATTTGGAAAGGACAGGTACAGCCAATAAACTCAGTGGATAGGCCTATATCGTTTTGCTTTCTGTGCAATATTTGCAACGTTTTTCCGGTTTGTTCAAGAAGTCCCCTAGTGTTTGTGCAGCGCCTTGTTCAGTAAATCAATAGTTAGTAATCACCTAGCTCGTAATCTTGATCTGTCACATTCCTTACAAGCCCTATGCATCGCAAATTTCTGTTTGGACAATACTTGAAAATCTTCTTGATGACTCCACAAAACTGCTAGATCAAATGCCATTCGCGAGTAGGCCTGCCACATTAAGGGCCCTGGTTGTAAAATTAACATGCCCCCGCCAAGGTGTAACTTGGCGGGATGGCATACCTGCCATCCCAATTACATTTGGTATCAAACATCTGAGGATTTAATTTTATCTTTCAACATGCATCTTGCATATCTGAGACAAATTTAGACATTTTTGAAATGAACCTCAAATATCAATAGTCATGGATTGATACTACCTGGGACTGAGCTGTAATTTATACAACCATAGGTGCCAATTTATAAGAATGATTGTGGGTGTTCATCTGACAACAAACAAATCTCCAGACACTGACAGAAAAACTTGCCAATGTAAATATAGTAGGGCCTATACTGTCCAGTCAGAAAATGATGTGTACACTGAAAGCCACTCAAAATTGAATAGTTTTCGCAGGCAAGTACGAACTCTCTGGTTGAAGCCCCCATCTTCTTTGATTTTGAGCCCTCTCTGGGCTGGTGCATAAACAAAAGTGACAAAAGCTTTCAAATGGACGGCATTTATATAGCGCTTTCATCCAAAGCACTTTACAATTGATGCCTCTCATTCACCAGAGCTGTTAGGAATTAGGTGTCTTGCTCAAGGACACTTCGACACGCCCAGGGCGGGGTTTGAACCAGCACCCTCCAACTGCCAGCACAATCGGTCTTACCTCCTGAGCTATGTCGCCCCATGTTTCATAGATTTTTGGCATTGTATCTCCAAGATACATGCTTTCCTTTCTTACTCACCCAGTCTAGCTGGTGTTGTGACATTTCATCTTATATATCAAGTTGTGAGTTGATAGGTTTCAACCGTTTCAACAACTTATTTTATTTATTTATTTATTTGACATATCACTATTATGTGATGTAAATGTGCCAGATTTAGCTAGATCGCTAATTTCCATCTGTTGTCCCTGGGCAGGCTGATGTTAACACATTAATAACAAGCAGACCAGACTAGAAGCCATAGTACAACATTAAAAGCACATAAAAACAGACACACAGAGCTTGTAAGCAGGCATGAGCAACACAGAAGCAGGCACATGCAAAGGAACAATGGAGCACATAAGGAAAGCATATACAGCATAAAACAAGCACATACAGAAGGTACTAAAGCATAAAAAAGCACAAAACAATGCATCACATGATGACATGCAAATACTCCACAATATTACACAACACACATGCAGTTTAGTAGTGACTTAACAGCCATAATATATATTGGGATGGCAGGTATGCCATCCCGCCAAGTTACGCCTTGGTGGGGGCATGCCCCATACCTATACAGCACCGAGAGTTTGGCACTTTTCAGGGTTCCCCACAGAAATAACCACAACAGCCAAAGACACTCAGCCCTTAAAAACATTAAATTCTGTACATTCTGACCCCATTTCAACAGACAGATTTCATAAACAACTTCACATGTCCAGGCAATAAAGCCCCAAACTAAGGGGATTTTGCGTTTTCTCCTTCTTCTTCTCATTCTTCTTCTTCTTCTTCTTCTTCTTATTTTTCCTGCCGCCAATCCCACTAACAACATGTCTCCCCATTGGACATTTCACCGACACCAGCCAAATCTTCACCTACACGACCCAATCAAAAACTCGCAGACACACGCAAAATACCCATACCTTTTCATTCTGAAACATTTCCTGTTGCGACAGCTAATCTGCTGTGGCCTAGTGGGCAAGCTCCCGGTCTTGGGACCATGGGGTCGTAGGTTCAAGCCCAGCTAGGAACATGTTTCTTTAACCTGCTTCTACCCTCACTAATAATTGTCTACTACTTATCAATTATTGCTTTTGCACCATATCTACCCGCCGTTCACCGAACGTATACAGTGCATTATGACGTACCGTCTGCACGTTCAGTTATTAACCGGCTACAATATTGCTAAGCCATATGGATTCAACGGGAGCTCTTCTGTGCTTACTGGCCTGTGTTCTTCTTCTTTAAAACCACGGGCAGGTTTGCTAATGATATTTCACGCATTGCATAGCTATGGCATGGTGTTGCACTAACAAAGTCACAGACTGGTAAACCTCCGGTTGAAGGATTGAATCCCGCCTCGCCCTCAGGCAGATCATTTCCTCTTTTACACTAACGTTTTGTTACGCTTATATTTGCTTTACCAAAACTCACTCACGGCCACCCATATGCATTTCATGACGGCAAATGTATTCCTTTTATTAAAAAGTTACACCAGTTCACCACTCTGCCATTTCTACTAACTATATTTCTTCACTTGGCTACCGTACAAAACCTTCTTATTAGCAAACGCCACGTTTCTACATTCATGTCACCTCGCCCTGTTCTCTATCTAACCACATACAAACTATTACTACATATGTACGTTCTGCAACTCCCCATTAAAACATTACATGTAAAATAGTCATCATAATTATAACTACTACTAAACATGAGAAAAGCACATCAGTGCAATAGATTTCATGTTACTTAACCCTCCACTTTAACGGCTCATATTTGATATCAACTGTTATATATACCATTTGATAAGGATACTAAGCTCGCTCATGGTCACTTCATTTACTTTGCACTATAGTCTGTGATCATGTCAACCTTCACCTACATGCCCATTCTGCTAAAAACATATTGTTTCAACTACGCAATTTCATCATTTCATCCTAATTTCTCTCACACTGTTGTTATTTTCTCATATGCAAAGCCTGCTGGGACATATGCGTCTGCTCCTATTCTCCACTATCAAGTTTTCCGGTTCTAGCTTAGCAAAACAGCAAAGAGGATTCCCACCTGCAGATAAGCCTATAAAAATTCCTTATAAACCTTACAAACACTAAAAGTGCATCTCCACGAAATAACAGACAACGGAGCAGGACAGAAGGGTACACAAGTTGCGACCTAGGGAACTCTAATTCTACGGGCTTGCTGATTCTTTTGTCAATCAAGGCTCGTTGGATGGCCGTCAAATCCGTGAGTACATACACTGGCCATATTTCACCTGCGTTTCTGATGCATTTACACTTACGCCACCGCACCATTTGTCACAGCCAGTGTTTTACATATATAGCAAACCAAAACTGCCAAACGGTACACGCTCATCAGACTGTACAAATTCACACAAGGATAGCCATAATCCTCAACCGTTTCTTACAGGGTCACTTCGCATTTCTCACTCTCATAATAAAACGCTTTGCAAAAAGAAATGAAATGATGAGGGCCAAGTGACTTGAAAGAATTGAGGAAATATTGGGTAGCATTGCTTTGGAATACATCTTATGTAATTTCGGCGAGGCAAGATAGCTTATATTGTTTGTAGTACCGTAACTTGGCGTCATTTTGATATCAATACTTTTAATCGCAGGCCTGGATTTTGGCAGTCTGAATGAATGAGTTATAGACGGGGTATACCTTGTATGTGTGAGTAACTTGGCATTTTTGTACGTTGAAAACGTGTTTTTTTTTTTATGAGATACATACATACTGTGGCAGGCTCACGGGTGTGGGGTTTCCACGTCACCAATTCAATAACTAAACACGCACACGAAACACAACTAGAGTGCAATTGGGGGATTTATTAGGGACATTTACACAAGGAGGGAAAGGGGGGGGAATTCAGCAACCAATTCACAGTCCACGATCCGTTCTCGTTGTCCTTTTTCCGTATTCCAGGGGTAATCCAAAAAACCTGGTCCTCAGCCAAAACAGTTCGGTACACAGTGGGGTTTGTCAAACAGTCCAGGTCAGGTCAGGTCAGGTCAGGTCAGGTCAGGTCAGGTCACAACAGGTAATCACACAGATATTTAGCTTCCTCTCACTCTCCACAACACGCGTTTCCCTCACAGTACTTTGCACTGTTTGTGCAACCTGCTTCCCCTTTTATCCCCATGCACTTAATGGCTTAATGAAGCCCAGGCTTGCCTCGTTGGGGCAGGAAGTCCATATAAGGCTCGGGGGTGGAGCCAGCGGGCTGCAACATATCTGCCCTCAATTACCACTCCCCTCACCTCTCCCTGCCGTCTGCCACAATACATGTACACACACACACACACACACACACACACACACACACACGCACACATATATATATATATACACATATACATATACGCAGTATACACATATAAACAAAATTTAAAATACTGACAGCATATTTAGATATCATGTTGACATTGTTGATTACCCAATAACCAAATATTTACATTTCGGGTGAATGTGCCAATGTTTGTCAGGTCTCTCAAGTCTGCACGCAGGGTGTTCCAAATATGTGATGCTTTAAAAGAAAAGGCTGATTGGCTAAAAACGCTTTTCCTTAATGGTATTATGCAATCCCTTCTTGTGGATGCCCTAGTGGACCTACTTGTAGTTTTTTTTCACAAACTCTATCAGGACAGGAGGAGCGAGACCATTAAGGATTTTAAAAACTAAACGAACTGTATATTTCAATCAGAGCTGCGATATCCCATAATGCTGCACGGTCCAGTTCACTTCAAATTTCACCATATCTTGCTGTAATATTGCCAATCTGGCATTGATTTCACAGCAATATTCTGGTTACACTGTGAAATAGTATTGCTACATCTTGTAAAATCCAGGTAACCATTTTACAGTAACATCCTTATTACAATATTTTATGGTGAAATATTAATGTTAACGCTTTAACATTGATATTTCAATATTTTAACGGGCAGATAAACAGACAGGAACGCAGGCAGGAACACACAGGCGAAACTCACAGACGGAAACACAAGGAACCAGCACCCGAGTCAGAAAAGCAAGGAACTTAAATAGTCACAAAGCAAACAAGACACAGGGGGGCACAATTCACAATCAACCAGGGAGGGAAGGGGAAAACGAGACATGAACCCAAAACAGTGATATAATAATTGAAAACAATTATATAGTTAACCACAGGGGAACGAGCAGGACACAAAACAGAAGTGCTGCCATCTGGCAGCCCAAAAGGGAAAATCAGAGAAAGAGGCAGAATCCTGGCACAATAATTTACTGTGGAATATTGTTGTTAATTCTGGTAAAAAAGTCAGGTAGCATTGTATAGTGGTTATGGAGCTGGTCTTGTAACCTAAAGGTCACAGGTTTGATTCCCAGGTAGGACACTGCTGTTGTGTGTATATATATATATATATATATAATTACTAATTATATATTATAATTATATTTTGGTTGGTGGTATTTATAATTTGTATTTTATACAAATTATAAATACCACCGACCAAAAGGGCAGGGGCTCCCCCTTGAGGTCTATCTGTGCACGTGCCTTAAGACATATTCGGTTTTTAAAACGCAGCCTGCGAGAAGACAGGGACTCAAAAGAGAAGTGGGTTCATTGTAAATAGCAATGTTTATAAAATTAATTTTCAATTTTATAGACTTGTTGCTATTTAGGCTTATGTAAAAAAAAATTAAATAAAAAAAAAAGATTTTAAAAAAAGGCCAATGTCTGAACTATTTTGCATCGGTGGTTCAAAGAAGCAAGTGCACAGCAGATCTTTTCACAAGACTGACTGCGCACCAAAGCTTTCTCAAGTGCGCCGTCTTAATAGACGATTAATTGTGTAATGTCCTACACCGTTCCTATAGTCATTTCTCATAGGTGCATTTGCTTCTTAGAAGCCCCTTCAATCAGCTACCAATACAATTCCGCTACAAGTTAAATTGTGTCCTTTAAGACATAAAATGGAAGTACCTTTAATCCTCTGCCTTAAATCCTTCTTTAAAAAGTGATCAATGATGGCGATCTCTTCTTTGAAGGTAGATAGTGGTGTCTGGCTATTTTTAGAAATAAAATTTTGTTTTCACTTCATCCAAATGGAAACCCTCGCACAAAGTTTGCTAGTGGAAAGGTCTTAGAGTCTCCTTTATGTACCTTTATTTACCCGTAGCCTAGCTACTGGAATGCGAAAGAGGATGGAATGTGTGCTGCAAAATGCAAGTAGCTAATTATAGCCTTGTTGCATAACTTTGATATGACAAGATTGTTTACCAACATATAATGCATGAAACTAGGCAATTGTCTGTAATTAACAGGTGGGCAACTAATGCCTGAGAACAATGTACACTTCTACATCAGCTGACTCATTTGGAAAGGACAGGTACAGCCAATAAACTCAGTGGATAGGCCTATATCGTTTTGCTTTCTGTGCAATATTTGCAACGTTTTTCCGGTTTGTTCAAGAAGTCCCCTAGTGTTTGTGCAGCGCCTTGTTCAGTAAATCAATAGTTAGTAATCACCTAGCTCGTAATCTTGATCTGTCACATTCCTTACAAGCCCTATGCATCGCAAATTTCTGTTTGGACAATACTTGAAAATCTTCTTGATGACTCCACAAAACTGCTAGATCAAATGCCATTCGCGAGTAGGCCTGCCACATTAAGGGCCCTGGTTGTAAAATTAACATGCCCCCGCCAAGGTGTAACTTGGCGGGATGGCATACCTGCCATCCCAATTACATTTGGTATCAAACATCTGAGGATTTAATTTTATTCTTTCAACATGCATCTTGCATATCTGAGACAAATTTAGACATTTTTGAAATGAACCTCAAATATCAATAGTCATGGATTGATACTACCTGGGACTGAGCTGTAATTTATACAACCATAGGTGCCAATTTATAAGAATGATTGTGGGTGTTCATCTGACAACAAACAAATCTCCAGACACTGACAGAAAAACTTGCCAATGTAAATATAGTAGGGCCTATACTGTCCAGTCAGAAAATGATGTGTACACTGAAAGCCACTCAAAATTGAATAGTTTTCGCAGGCAAGTACGAACTCTCTGGTTGAAGCCCCCATCTTCTTTGATTTTGAGCCCTCTCTGGGCTGGTGCATAAACAAAAGTGACAAAAGCTTTCAAATGGAATGGTAAATGGACTGCATTTATATAGCGCTTTTATCCAAAGCACTTTACAATTGATGCCTCTCATTCACCAGAGCTGTTAGGAGTTAGGTGTTTTGCTCAAGGACACTTAGACACGCCCAGGGCGGGGTTTGAACCAGCAGCCCTCCAACTGCCAGACAATCGGTCTCACCTCCTGAGCTATGTCGCCCCGTGTTTCATAGATTTTTGGCATTGTATCTCCAAGATACATGCTTTCCTTTCTTACTCACCCAGTCTAGCTGGTGTTGTGACATTTCATCTTATATATCAAGTTGTGAGTTGATAGGTTTCAACCGTTTCAACAACTTATTTTATTTATTTATTTATTTGACATATCACTATTATGTGATGTAAATGTGCCAGATTTAGCTAGATCGCTAATTTCCATCTGTTGTCCCTGGGCAGGCTGATGTTAACACATTAATAACAAGCAGACCAGACTAGAAGCCATAGTACAACATTAAAAGCACATAAAAACAGACACACAGAGCTTGTAAGCAGGCATGAGCAACACAGAAGCAGGCACATGCAAAGGAACAATGGAGCACATAAGGCAAGCATATACAGCATAAAACAAGCACATACAGAAAGTACTAAAGCATAAAAAAGCACAAAACAATGCATCACATGATGACATGCAAATACTCCACAATATTACACAACACACATGCAGTTTAGTAGTGACTTAACAGCCATAATATATATTGGGATGGCAGGTATGCCATCCCGCCAAGTTACGCCTTGGTGGGGGCATGCCCCATACCTATACAGCACCGAGAGTTTGGCACTTTTCAGGGTTCCCCACAGAAATAACCACAACAGCCAAAGACACTCAGCCCTTAAAAACATTAAATTCTGTACATTCTGACCCCATTTCAACAGACAGATTTCATAAACAACTTCACATGTCCAGGCAATAAAGCCCCAAACTAAGGGGATTTTGTGTTTTCTCCTTCTTCTTCTCATTCTTCTTCTTCTTCTTCTTCTTCTTCTTCTTCTTCTTCTTATTTTTCCTGCCGCCAATCCCACTAACAACCTGTCTCCCCATTGGACATTTCACCGACACCAGCCAAATCTTCACCTACATGACCCAATCAAAAACTCGCAGACACACGCAAAATACCCATACCTTTTCATTCTGAAACATTTCCTGTTGCGACAGCTAATCTGCTGTGGCCTAGTGGGCAAGCTCCCGGTCTTGGGACCATGGGGTCGTAGGTTCAAGCCCAGCTAGGAACATGTTTCTTTAACCTGCTTCTACCCTCACTAATAATTGTCTACTACTTATCAATTATTGCTTTTGCACCATATCTACCCGCCGTTCACCGAACGTATACAGTGCATTATGACGTACCGTCTGCACGTTCAGTTATTAACCGGCTACAATATTGCTAAGCCATATGGATTCAACGGGAGCTCTTCTGTGCTTACTGGCCTGTGTTCTTCTTCTTTAAAACCACGGGCAGGTTTGCTAATGATATTTCACGCATTGCATAGCTATGGCATGGTGTTGCACTAACAAAGTCACAGACTGGTAAACCTCCGGTTGAAGGATTGAATCCCGCCTCGCCCTCAGGCAGATCATTTCCTCTTTTACACTAACGTTTTGTTACGCTTATATTTGCTTTACCAAAACTCACTCACGGCCACCCATATGCATTTCATGACGGCAAATGTATTCCTTTTATTAAAAAGTTACACCAGTTCACCACTCTGCCATTTCTACTAACTATATTTCTTCACTTGGCTACCGTACAAAACCTTCTTATTAGCAAACGCCACGTTTCTACATTCATGTCACCTCGCCCTGTTCTCTATCTAACCACATACAAACTATTACTACATATGTACGTTCTGCAACTCCCCATTAAAACATTACATGTAAAATAGTCATCATAATTATAACTACTACTAAACATGAGAAAAGCACATCAGTGCAATAGATTTCATGTTACTTAACCCTCCACTTTAACGGCTCATATTTGATATCAACTGTTATATATACCATTTGATAAGGATACTAAGCTCGCTCATGGTCACTTCATTTACTTTGCACTATAGTCTGTGATCATGTCAACCTTCACCTACATGCCCATTCTGCTAAAAACATATTGTTTCAACTACGCAATTTCATCATTTCATCCTAATTTCTCTCACACTGTTGTTATTTTCTCATATGCAAAGCCTGCTGGGACATATGCGTCTGCTCCTATTCTCCACTATCAAGTTTTCCGGTTCTAGCTTAGCAAAACAGCAAAGAGGATTCCCACCTGCAGATAAGCCTATAAAAATTCCTTATAAACCTTACAAACACTAAAAGTGCATCTCCACGAAATAACAGACAACGGAGCAGGACAGCAGGGTACACAAGTTGCGACCTAGGGAACTCTAATTCTACGGGCTTGCTGATTCTTTTGTCAATCAAGGCTCGTTGGATGGCCGTCAAATCCGTGAGTACATACACTGGCCATATTTCACCTGCGTTTCTGATGCATTTACACTTACGCCACCGCACCATTTGTCACAGCCAGTGTTTTACATATATAGCAAACCAAAACTGCCAAACGGTACACGCTCATCAGACTGTACAAATTCACACAAGGATAGCCATAATCCTCAACCGTTTCTTACAGGGTCACTTCGCATTTCTCACTCTCATAATAAAACGCTTTGCAAAAAGAAATGAAATGATGAGGGCCAAGTGACTTGAAAGAATTGAGGAAATATTGGGTAGCATTGCTTTGGAATACATCTTATGTAATTTCGGCGAGGCAAGATAGCTTATATTGTTTGTAGTACTGTAACTTGGCGTCATTTTGATATCAATACTTTTAATCGCAGGCCTGGATTTTGGCAGTCTGAATGAATGAGTTATAGACGGGGTATACCTTGTATGTGTGAGTAACTTGGCATTTTTGTACGTTGAAAACGTGTTTTTTTTTAATGAGATACATACATACTGTGGCAGGCTCACGGGTGTGGGGTTCCCACGTCACCAATTCAATAACTAAACACGCACACGAAACACAACTAGAGTGCAATTGGGGGATTTATTAGGGACATTTACACAAGGAGGGAAAGGGGGGGGGGGAATTCAGCAACCAATTCACAGTCCACAATCCGTTCTCGTTGTCCTTTTTCCGTATTCCAGGGGTAATCCAAAAAACCTGGTCCTCAGCCAAAACAGTTCGGTACACAGTGGGGTTTGTCAAACAGTCCAGGTCAGGTCAGGTCAGGTCAGGTCAGGTCAGGTCAGGTCAGGTCAGGTCAGGTCACAACAGGTAATCACACAGATATTTAGCTTCCTCTCACTCTCCACAACACGCGTTTCCCTCACAGTACTTTGCACTGTTTGTGCAACCTGCTTCCCCTTTTATCCCCATGCACTTAATGGCTTAATGAAGCCCAGGCTTGCCTCGTTGGGGCAGGAAGTCCATATAAGGCTGGGGGGTGGAGCCAGCGGGCTGCAACATATCTGCCCTCAATTACCACTCCCCTCACCTCTCCCTGCCGTCTGCCACAATACATGTACACACACACACACACACACACACACACACACACACATATATATACACATATACATATACGCAGTATACACATATAAACAAAATTTAAAATACTGACAGCATATTTAGATATCATGTTGACATTGTTGATTACCCAATAACCAAATATTTACATTTCGGGTGAATGTGCCAATGTTTGTCAGGTCTCTCAAGTCTGCACGCAGGGTGTTCCAAATATGTGATGCTTTAAAAGAAAAGGCTGATTGGCTAAAAACGCTTTTCCTTAATGGTATTATGCAATCCCCTCTTGTGGATGCCCTAGTGGACCTACTTGTAGTTTTTTTCACAAACTCTATCAGGACAGGAGGAGCGAGACCATTAAGGATTTAAAAAAACTAAACAAACTGTATATTTCAATCAGAGCTGCGATATCCCATAATGCTGCACGGTTCAGTTCACTTCAAATTTCACCATATCTTGCTGTAATATTGCCAATCTGGCATTGATTTCACAGCAATATTCTGGTTACACTGTGAAGTATTGCTACATCTTGTAAAATCCAGGTAACCATTTTACAGTAACATCCTTATTACAATATTTTATGGTGAAATATTAATGTTAACGCTTTAACATTGATATTTCAATATTTTAACGGGCAGATAAACAGATAGGAACGCAGGCAGGAACACACAGGCGAAACTCACAGACGGAAACACAAGGAACCAGCACCCGAGTCAGAAAAGCAAGGAACTTAAATAGTCACAAAGCAAACAAGACACAGGGGGGCACAATTCACAATCAACCAGGGAGGGAAGGGGAAAACGAGACATGAACCCAAAACAATGATAGAATAATTGAAAACAATTATATAATTAACCACAGGGGAATGAGCAGGACACAAAACAGAAGTGCTGCCAAATCTGGCAGCCCAAAAGGGAAAATCAGAGACAGAGGCAGAATCCTGGCACAATAATTTACTGTGGAATATTGTTGTTAATTCTGGAAAAAAGGTCAGGTAGCATTGTATAGTGGTTATGGAGCTGGTCTTGTAACCTAAAGGTCACAGGTTTGATTCCCAGGTAGGACACTGCTGTTGTACCCTTGTGCAAGGTGCTTAACCTGCATTGCTTCAGTATGTATCCAGCTGTATAAATGGATGCAATGTAAATGCTATGTAAACAGCTGTATAAGTCACTTTGGATAAGTGCATCTGATAAATGCCTATAATGAAAAATGTAATGAACATTTGCTAAATGCCTGTAATGCAATGTATCTTGTATTATTTTAAGGCAAATGTAGATACATCATTGAAATCAAGCTCAAAGATCAGTAAGCATTGTTTGAAGCTACCTGGGAGTTGTAATTTACAACACAACCAAGGCATGCAGTCTTGGCAAGAATACCTAACGGGTGAAACAGAATTTTTTCCACAACAAATATTATGTGCAAAACATTGCCTGATTCTTCTTATGACTATGACGTGGGCTGTCAGCTGACAAAGTCAGATTTTCTTTGTGCAAGTCACATGAATGCCCATACTACTGCCATTTCATATGTGGGAAGATTTTACATTCCATCCAGGTTACATTCCTTCCTCTCAACCAATGAAGTAGGCAGTATGGGTGTGTTGTCCAGTTGCACTCAGATCAACAAGTAACATTTTATAATAAAGAACTGAATTATATAGGAAAACAACATGTTGTAGTCTACCAAAACTAGCATTATTTAATTTAAATGGACACATGATAACCCTGTTTTATTTGTAATGCAAATTTCAAAATGAGCAAAAATGTTAAATTTCTCCAAGGGCACAGTGACAGCTCATCCAGTGAGTCACAAAAGATCCCAGAAGACCATCCAAGTAACTGCAGGCCTCTCTAGCCTGTCAGTATTCATGATGCCAGAATAAGAAAAAGTGTTATATTTGAATAATGAGACAGAACACTGGTTGCAGGCTACTCAGTCTTGCTTTTACTGTTGTAGTAAACACCTCCCAACCCCATGCACATTCAGCAGATCTCATGTCATTACAACATTCAACAATCACTGACAATATCTGACATTACGGGGAAAGCTCAGCAAATTAGAATAGTAATGAAATTATATAACTGAACAAAGCATCTTATGACCTGATACAAGAAGAGAAAGACCGCTGCTAATCAAAAGAAACATCAATGCTCATCTCACATTTTCATAAAAATGTAGAATGCCTAGTCATGTGTCCTTGAGCTGAAGCAGAAGCGTAATTGGGTTATGCAGCAAGACAATGACCAAAAACACAAAGCAAATCCACTTCTGAATGGCTGAAAACAAGCAAAATTGGAGTTTTGGAGTGCTGTAGTCAAAGTCCTGGCTTGAACCCGATAGAGATGTTGTGGTAGCACCTCAAACAAGAAGTTTATCCAAATAAGGCACATAAAGGTAAGTCAAGTTTTTCTAACTTTGTGTGTGGGGGTTTCCATTTGGATGAAGTGAAAGTAGAAGTTTATTTGAAATAGAACAGTACATAAATAGACAAGGATTGGTCAGATTCGGCATCTGCACAAACAGGTTTTAAAATAAACTTTCATTTTGACTTAATCCAGATGGAAACGCCCATGCACACGCACGCACACACACACACACACACACACACATGCATACACACACAGCATTATAAATAACCATGATGTGGTGTCAGAGGAAATAAGGACCCTTTGCTAGAGCCTGTACTGGATCCTTGTCACAGGGACCCAAATGCAGACTCAGGATGCATTAAGGCTTAATCAGGCTAGTAATATCGATAACTAAATTAAATTAAAGTACCAAAATTATTATTATTATTATTATTATTATTATTATTATATCACTGTGTGAGTAATTTCTCTCTATAACATGTGATCATTTAGGTTTTGTTTGACACCCCTGATGTAGAATGTGGAGAATTGGAGAGAGAGAGAGAGAGAGAGAGAGAGAGAGCACCCACACAAACAGATAAAGAAATAAACAGACACCTCACGGGTTCTGGGCAAAAACAATGAACTACAACAACAAACAAAGATAACAAAGACAAAAGAACGTAAAACAGAGCAATCACTTTTCAGTGTGCCGCTCATAGCTGGCCCGCTTTTTACCGGACCAGCTCCTCCTGCGGTTGACTCTCTGTCCCTCACAGGTTCCGACAAACAAGACTGAAACTGAACGGAAATCAAAATTTTCTCTCTCGGTGTTTGCTCCCGGTCTCGGCCCCGAACTGTGGAGAGCAACACACCTTTAAGCACCAGGGCTGATTAGTTAACACAACTCAGGTGCGTGTGCTCTGTCCACCAGCCGGCACAGCCAAGGCCAATCTGCTTCTCCGGTGGACTGAATGCTACACACCTCCAACCAATAGTGCCAGACCTGGCTAAACACATTCCCGAACCAGGGAATAAAGGCGCACTAGCGCACGCTAACTCTGCTAACCAGGAACCCCATGTACAGATTTACCAAGTACAAGAACATGGACAAAAAACACGAAGTGACTTTATTCCCTTTGCCCCAGTGTGTGTGTGTCTGTGTGTGTGTATGTATACAAATATAACGGGCAGTGGGTAGCACTGTTGCCTCACAGAAAGAAGGTCCTGGGTTCGAATCCGGCCTGAACCTTTGTGTGTGCAGTTTGCATGTTCTCCCCGTGTCCGCATGGGTTTCCTCTGAGTGCTCCGGTTTCTTCCCACAGTCAAAAGACGTGCAGGTAGGCTAACTGGAGACTCTAAATTGCCCATAGGTATGAGTGCGCGAGCGAATGGTGTGTGGATGGTGTGTGTGCCCTGCGATAGATTGCCAGCATGTCCAGGGTGTATTGCTGCCTCTCACCCAATGCACACTAGGATAGGCTCCAACCCCCCCGCCACCCCGCCCCCCCACCGCATGACCCTACTCAGGTATATGTATATATATACTGTACTAGTATGTCGCATGTACAGTACATGCAATGTGTTCCTCTCTTTGAATGTACATGTATCTACCAGGAGACCAAAGACATGGTTGAAATAATTGTTTTCAGCTAATTTATTTAGGCCGGTCCAGATCCAACATAGCATTTTATTAAACAGAACAATTTTAGTTATCCCTTATTCTTTAAAAGTTACATGATTTCCCTTAAGTAAATTATAAAAAGAAATATACTCACAAATAAAAGTGGTGGTTACATCTTGATTATTTAAGCAAGCTTTTATACATCCCTACCATCTTTGGATGGGGAGGTCACTTTGCATGTTAGCAAACTATGAACATAAGAAAACTTTAACAAATTACACATTAAGAAAATGAACAAAAAATGTTTTAGCATCATTCAAAGGGAAGACTGCTTGTGAAGTGTATAAAAACCGAAACTGTTCTTCTCCCTTCATTCTTATTTAACAGACTTCAACAAAAGCAGGTAAATACAACAACACTGTTTAAAAAAAAAAAAAAATCAAGTACAAAAATAAGCACTGACCTTTAATAAAGGCACAACCTTGGTTTTAAGACAGAATAAATGTTTTAAAAATGTTTTCTTAAAGGCCAGCAGCAGGGCGACTCACTCAATGGTTCTACTGGTTCCTCCTCAGAGAGGGAGTGGGAAGTAGAGCTGGACTCTTAGAGGTAAAGAAGCCTCTAAATGGCTTTTTTCTCACTGTGTAGCATAGATCCACATTTGTAACAGAGACTACTGTTCACTAAGGCCTTCATCAAACATTAAGATTTTTTTTACAGACTCAAACGGTATTGATCGAATGGTGAAAACTCTAAATCGGGTCGAGTGAAGAATAGATAAAGAAAAGATAAAAAGAAATGAAGCGGTTTCGCAGAGGCACTGAGGGAGTTACAGAATTAGAGCGGCTAGCTCACAGGATCGAGTACAGGCACGGTTACTTTCAAAGCATTGGTTTAAAAACAACGCGTGGCTATTTTAAAACCAATGTCCGTGGAGACGATTGCTCCTCTTTCAAAGGTACTGAGATATCGCCTTTTGCAGCCATGCTAGAGGCTTTTCTAACATTTGTGCACATGGCCATTAGTAAGTAAATGCCTGGATTGCACATGCTTTTAAACAAAGGGTGACAATACCTCTGCTTAGCATTTGCTTGTCATTCATTTTGCAAAGAGATGACATTTTTCTGTTGACTGCCTTTGAATACAAGGAGTAACACTACAATATCAATCAATTTAATACCGCATTCATATAATTTTCATAAAATGACACAAGTTTCCTGTTTTTGGGATTTTTTACATGTACACTCCAGGATTCCTCTTTCTTTTCTCCAGGGCCTGTGTCCGAATCCACGCAGTAGCCCATTTTTGAGTATACAAGTTGTACGTAAGTTGTATACTCAGTAGTAGGCAAGTGTGCGATTCAGACAGCCTTTTCCCCCCAATATCTTTTATTTTGTCTTAAATCCCATGTATGCAGCTATAACATGAGCTGCCACTTGGCCAAACTGAAATAGACTTTGGTTGGACTCTTCCCTCTTTTTCTCCTCCTCTGCTCTGATCTTCCTCACAGACTCCTCCCTCTTTCTCTCTTCCTCTGCTCTGATCTCTCTCTCAAACTTCCTCAGCCTCTCCTCCTGTTCCCTGATCTTTTTCTCAGCTTCCTCCCTCTTTTTCTCCTCCTTGGCTCTGATCTTTCTCTCAGACTCCTCCCTCTTTTTCTCTTCCTCTGCTCTGATCTTCCTCACAGACTCCTCCCTCTTTCTCTCTTCCTCTGCTCTGATCTCTCTCTCAAACTTCCAAACTTGCCTCTCCTCCTGTTCCCTGATCTTTTTCTCAGCTTCCTCCCTCTTTTTCTCCTCCTTGGCTGTGATCTTTCTCTCAGACTCCTCTCTCTTTCTCTCCTCCTCTGCTTGTATCTTTCTTTCAGCCTGTTGGATCATCATAGTGGCATGATGGTATCCTGTCATTTTGAACAGCACTGCTTCAATCTTCTCCAGCAGCTCTGTAACCTGAGCGCGGTTGTTCTTCTCTTTGTTGTTGAAGACGTGATATCCCCCGCCACAGCGGTTGACGACTTCCTGAAGATCGCTGCTTTTTCTCAGAAACTCCTCCACTGGTGTACTCAGCTCATCTCCTCCAGTGAAGAGCACCATTGAGTACCGCAAAGCTTCTGCTCCAAAATGATCCTGCATCCATTTTAGAGTGGCCCTCACCTCCTCTGTGAATCTCCCCAGCCTGATAACTATCAGGAAGAAGTGGTTACTGCTTTCTACCATTTGACGTTTGATTTGATTACCAGAAAGAGATGTGTCAAAGATCCCAGGTGTGTCGGTAACAGTAACCTCTCTCCCTGCCACCACTCCACTATGTGTCTCGCATTTTAAGGTCAGGCCCACAGGGGAAAGCCCCTCTTTAAACACCCCTCTCCTCAGGATGGTGTTTCCAGTTGCACTCTTTCCTGCCCCAGTCTTTCCCACCAGCAAAATCTTCAGATCAGGAAGTGCTGGTCTCCCTCCAGACTCTGTGGAAAAAACACAATCATTACAGTGCAGGAGTCATTCATCACATTTCACAACTGAGATTAAAGTAGCCTGTGGCTACACACAACAAAACAACAATGTCAATTACAATTACTGTGAGAGAGAGAGAGAGAGGGAAAGAGTGAATCCCATTATAAAATCCAATGATTAAACTACTACCACTGGCACAGAGATCATTTTTTCATTAAGTAGTATTACTGAATCAGCTGAATAATTGATCCGAGTAAAACCTGGAACAGCTCTTTTTACTTCAGTCCATGTTCCAGATCTAGAGGGGTTCCGGGTTTCCAGTGCATTTATCCAACTAACTCGGTAATCATGCTTTGTGAACAAGGACCCATATCTGACTAAAAGCCTTCAAGTTATTAACTAGCTTGTAGTATGCGTGCTCAACTCAGTGTCGTGCAGCAGCTAGTCCCGTTAGCACTGGATCTATAGACCCAAACCCATGTAAGTTCTATCGGGTAATCCAGAAAGCAAGTATAGCCATTCCAGACATGAAATTGAACAATACATGTACGTTGTTTCAGAACTCAAAGGGAAACACTCCCCTAGTCCTGAAAACCATAGCTTTTACAAGTCAAATAGACCCACTAACCTAGTACTCCCAAAAAATAAATGTGCACGTGTTCCCGATTGTGTGTAGGATCCAGGTCAGAGAGAGAGAGAGAGAGAGAGATCTTACAGGGGTGCATTGTGGCATGTCACAGTCTCATTCCCTGTACATAAGTATCAAACATTCTGTACATAAGTATGAAACACAAATTTTCCAAAATGACATTCACTTAACACACTGATTTAACCAACCATGCAGCCCTGCTCTTCTGAGCCCCCGTGGTACAAATTCATAGTTACCTTTGAAAGCTATGGCCAGGACACACACACAGATTATGAAAATCACTGAGCCTGTTATACACAACCCCTTCTGAAAGATAGCTGGAAAACAGAAGCAAGCATTAGATCAAAGAAATTGAACAAAATAATTACACAGAGCAATTTAAAGTTAAACCATTTATTACACATTTAAATGAAAATGTATGAATTATGGCCTAAATCAATTCTTTTTAATGTAATGCATTACCTAACATCACAGGTAGTGCTGGGTATAGTTAATACATTTTTGATATGGACAACGATACATTGACTTTGAAACCTGTTCCTGAAAAATACTTCAAAAGATGACTTTTGTTTATTAATTAAAACATTGAATACATGAAAGGCACGCATAAGCAATATCTAAGATTACATAGGCCCCAGTTGAAGTCATTACACCACTAAGAATATGAATTTATACAACTGTGCGAGGCGACTAACGTTACAAGTTAGCCAACTGTTTACGTTAGCTATCTGCTAAAGTCCCAGTCACAGTGTCATCCTCAGCAGTCTCGGATTCTGAAGCATGTGTAGGTAAACATGAAGGCTGAGAGGACTCAGCTGGCTGTGGTCCAGTGGTATTCTCAAAATCAAACACTGTTCTGCTCTCTGCTCATAAACTTATGCTGGGTGCAGTCAAATGCTTCAATAAATAATAGGAGCCAGATTTGCACACATAAAATTTCGCAGCAGCGCAGATTTGCAGGCTGACGAGGGTACGCAGGTGCGTTTGCAGTCTGCCTGAAATTAACGTCTTATTTACTAAGGCCACAACTATTCCCAGATTTTTCTTTTTTTAAAAAAAATAATAATAATGGCAGACAGTACTTACTCCTTTTTTGTTTCTGACCATTTTGGTGCAGAGATTTAGCATCTGTCACTGGCGACTGTGGGAAAATGCAGAAACACACTGAATCACAGTAAACACTAGACGCTGCAGTTACATGGATATGACTGGTAAAGAGGAGTGAATGGGTGCATAACAGAAGTATCTACATTCCAGGTGAATGTGTGACCACCTGACAGGCACACACCTTCAGGAGAATAAGTGAGGTCTCTTACCTGTGTCTCGCCCTGTTCTGTCTCCAAAGGCACTGAAAGGTGTTCTCTCTCTTCCTGCTGGTGGAGCCAATTGGGGGGAAAAAAGCATCTATTGGAAAAAAGCTTCGGAAATCTGCCGATGGAACTCCTGGGCAAAAGAAATCCCTGGGTTGGCGGGCTAAAGCACGTTATCACTGCAGCACTCTATAACTGTACAGGCTATGTATAATTTTCACTCACAACTCAGAAAGGTTCCTCAAGGGTCCATCTGCACAAAACAACCAACTCCTGCAGGGAGGGTATTATACAAAGTGGGAAAAAGGCTAAATGTTTAGAGATAAGTTGGGCTTTTTTCCAGCCAGATTACACACAAGTTAACCGATTTTGAAAAAGTTAACCGGCAAACTGCTAAATAGCCTACTACTCGGTGAAAGCCCTAAGCTTCCAAAAACATCAATATGTTGGGCCACCAATTCTTGGAAAATTGTTTACATCCACATTTCCCAACCCTTTTCCTTTTGTGGCACACTTTCCAAATTTGCAGAATTGCCCAGAGCATGCCGTGCTGATGCTGATGTAACGTGTCAACAGTAGGCCTAAATTTTATTTTGGGGTTTTGATTATGACATTTATTTGGGCTTTTGTGAATGGAATTTGTTCATTAAAGTTCTTAAAATTCATTTGATCTTTTAAAATTTTTTTAAGAACAATTTTTCACAGGGCACACCTGAGTGGCACACTGGCTTACTTCCTCAAATGCAAATGCTGTGTTATGGCACTGATTGTTGCCAGAGGACAAGTAGGCCCAAATCACTGGTGTGCTCCAATTAGTCAGCAGGCATATGGGGTGCCATTTGCAAAATGAGACACATTCTGTAATCCTGTTCAATTTTTACTCATTTAGCGTCACCATATGTAAAGAAAATGCAATACAATTTTCAAATGCCACTTTTTCAAACATTCAGGGAGAAGTTCATGTAAAACATTGTAATCACTTTTCCAAGAGCAATGTTCTACATTAATGCAAGACTGAAAAAATATATGTCATATATAATTATAAATGTTAAATGTAGAAATATGCTTCTTGGCGACAGCCTTTATGTGAAACATCAGTTTTTTTGCCTGGAGGAGGTGGTGGTCAAGCTACACAGAAAAAGAGCCAAAATGATGGTGAGAAATGTGAGACATTTACACCTAAAAATCATGCTTGTTTTAAAATAATAAAACCATATTCTGTACCTGCACTGCCAATATATAGTCTGCAAACTGACCACTATTTCAGCAAAATAACTGTACAAATTCTCATTAAACTACCAGGCCCCGATGCATTACACCACAACCACAACAAAATCTTAAAACATGAAATCCCTAACTGCAGACATTGTATATTAATTCCTAACCGTATCACAGTATAACATATAAGAAACTCCTAAGAAAGGAATACCAACACCAATTCCTATGACACCCGATTCTTTATTCTCTAACAGGAGGTAGATTGTCACACTTAAACATGGCAATTTCATAAAAGCAAAGAACAATCCATTATATGCCGTTAAGCCTACGACGTTAACATAAATCTAATAATACAACCCTCTGTAGTAACATGAAAACATCAAAAATGTAGGCTACTTACGTACGGGGACCCTGCCAACCCCACGGTGTGAGCGTCGAAAACTCAGGGTGGTTTGAGCTGTCAGCCTGGTTCATTGATGATTCGTCCAGCGGGAAATCTGAAATACACGTTACATTACACCGCTGAGCGCTAAAATACACAAGCGTTTGCAGCAATATATTACAAAACACTTTTATGAGCATCGCAGTAATTAGCACGTTAGAAAACATGGACAATCTCTCTAATTTAGAATCAAAATTTAAAACTCAAAAAGTTATATGCTTAAAAGTAAGAGTTTTACACATAACCTACTTACTATCATCAGTGTGGATAACGAAGCACATGTCTTCGACTGTTGCAAGTTCTGGAAATACATCCTCATCCACCTCTATGCCCAGATCATCGGTGACTCTGACCACTTTATCCTCTGGGACAGAAAACTTCTGTTTCACTGAAGCATAAAAAAACAACAGTTAAGCCGCGTTTCCACCAAATTACCCGGAACTTTTAGTCCCAGGAACTACTTTTCCAGGAACTAAAAGGTTCCTTCAAAAGGCGCGTTTCCACCGCAGGAACTTTACCCCGGAACTAGGAACCTTTTGAGGAACTACGTGCGTTTCCACCGCAGGAACTAGGGTCTAAATTTAGTTCCGGGGGCTTTATTTTACCTCCAAAAGGTTCCTGCTCGGGGGGTAGTACTTTCCGAAAGTACAGGAACCTTTTGGGTGGAGCTTGCAGCGCTGAACATTTCTGATTGGTCGAGGACACGCAGCATTTTTTTGTATTTATTTTCAACCGCCATGTTTGAAAATATGCAGCCGCAAACCAATTTATTTTCATAATAACTTCAAATCAAACTTGTATGTTATGCGGCGCAGTAGCCTAGTTTTAGTTATAGCCTGCCAACGTCTTGGAATTATAACGTGTGCTCTTCTGTTCTTTTCTTGCTTTAGTATTCGTTTTATAAAATGCTAAGCATTCGTGCTGGGACAGCATATTACGTACCAAAACATTCAAACGGATTAATTCGGTTGCTGAATATTTTCTTCCGGATTTTCTTTGTTAGTCCGTTGTAATCAAAACGTTTGATACAGTTATGTGAGGTAGGCTATGCGGTAGTTCTGCGTAATTCACATTGTTGATACAGTAAAAGCAAACTGGAAATCACCTTCCGCACTTTTTGTCAGAGAAAAATAACAGGTTAATTCAAGTAATCGTCGCTTTAGCTTTTTCTGACTGCCGTAATTTTACTCTGCCATTCTTCAATTCCACAAAAAGACCAGGAAGACTATGGACTAATTTATGGTGCATGGTTCGCATCTGGAGGGCACACTTCGCTGCTCGGCTAGCAGTAACTTCGAAGGAAAGCAAACGGTGGCTGTACCACTGCTAATTTAAATTTTCACGCAAGTCCGAGTTTTCGTTCTATTCTTGTCATTTTGCGATTAGCCTATATGGAATTGACAATGAGAAAGTACTCAAACAGCAAATTGTTTACAACGTGTGCATGTTTTCTGCTGTTGTTGCCAGTTATATTGGAAATGTGAATGCATTCTGTCGCTTCGGATGTCAAGACATGAAAGTGAATGTTCGCATAAAAACATAATGAATGTGCTTGAGAGGATATATAAAACAGTTACAATCTGACTATTGGCCTGTTATATCCTTTTTGTTGCATAACAACGGTAAAAGTTCAACTACCAACGACAGTTTTGCTTGACAACGGTAAAATATGCCCAAACGGCTGCAGAAGAATATTTCAATTCCAGGTGATTAAATTGATAAAAAAATCAATAAATACAAAAGTAACCATATATAGTCATTGTTGGTAACCCGTTGTATATAAGTGGAATAAACCCCTCCGGGCTGTCCCGGTTATTAGAAAATAATGTAGGCTACTTCGGTGGTAGTATGGGGTTACAGAATAAATCATAGGACAGATGGACCGACGACAACGTCGCTATTTTACACGTCAGCGAACTAATTTGCCTAATCTTCGCGGAACTTTAGACCCCGGTGGAAACGCAGGCAACCATTTTTTGAAGGAACCTTTTAGTTCCTGGAAAAGTAGTTCCTGGGACTAAAAGTTCCGGGTAATTTGGTGGAAACGCGGCTAAACAATGGTTGCCTGCGTTTCCACCGGGGTCTAAAGTTCCGCGAAGATTAGGCAAATTAGTTCGCTGACGTGTAAAATAGCGACGTTGTCGTCGGTCCATCTGTCCTATGATTTATTCTGTAACCCCATACTACCACCGAAGTAGCCTACATTATTTTCTAATAACCGGGACAGCCCGGAGGGGTTTATTCCACTTATATACAACGGGTTACCAACAATGACTATATATGGTTACTTTTGTATTTATTTTTTTATCAATTTAATCACCTGGAATTGAAATATTCTTCTGCAGCCGTTTGGGCATATTTTACCGTTGTCAAGCAAAACTGTCGTTGGTAGTTGAACTTGGACCGTTGTTATGCAACAAAAAGGATATAACAGGCCAATAGTCAGATTGTAACTGTTTTATATATCCTCTCAAGCACATTCATTATGTTTTTATGCGAACATTCACTTTCATGTCTTGACATCCGAAGCGACAGAATGCATTCACATTTCCAATATAACTGGCAACAGCAGCAGAAAACATGCACACGTTGTAAACAATTTGCTGTTTGATTACTTTCTCATTGTCAATTCCATATAGGCTAATCGCAAAATGACAAGAATAGAACGAAAACTCGGACTTGCGTGAAAATTTAAATTAGCAGTGGTACAGCCACCGTTTGCTTTCCTTCGAAGTTACTGCTAGCCGAGCAGCGAAGTGTGCCCTCCAGATGCGAACCATGCACCATAAATTAGTCCATAGTCTTCCTGGTCTTTTTGTGGAATTGAAGAATGGCAGAGTAAAATTACGGCAGTCAGAAAAAGCTAAAGCGACGATTACTAGAATTAACCTGTTATTTTTCTCTGACAAAGTGCGGAAGGTGATTTCCAGTTTGCTTTTACTGTATCAACAATGTGAATTACGCAGAACTACCGCATACCTCACATAACTGTATCAAACGTTTTGAGTCAATTACAACGGACTAACAAAGAAAATCCGGAAGAAAATATTCAGCAACCGAATTAATCCGTTTGAATGTTTTGGTACGTAATATGCTGTCCCAGCACGAATGCTTAGCATTTTATAAAACGAATACTAAAGCAAGAAAAGAACAGAAGAGCACACGTTATAATTCCAAGACGTTGGCAGGCTATAACTAAAACTAGGCTACTGCGCCGCATAACATACAAGTTTGATTTGAAGTTATTATGAAAATAAATTGGTTTGCGGCTGCATATTTTCAAACATGGCGGTTGAAAATAAATACAAAAAAATTCTGCGTGTACTCGACCAATCAGAAATGTTCAGCGCTGCAAGCTCCACCCAAAAGGTTCCTGTACTTTCGGAAAGTACTACCCCCCGAGCAGGAACCTTTTGGAGGTAAAATAAAGCCCCAGGAACTAAATTTATACCCTAGTTCCTGCGGTGGAAACGCACGTAGTTCCTCAAAAGGTTCCTAGTTCCGGGGTAAAGTTCCTGCGGTGGAAACGCGCCTTTAGTGACAGACAACTAGTGACACACAAGAAATTTTAATATTATGAAAACATTCCCCTAATGAATTTGCACAAAACATACATACCTTCGTTGATGAAATTTGAAAAGCTCAGTTGGCCGAGTTTCATATATTTCTTTCGGACTCCACGTTTTACCTTTATTATCATCTTCAGCACCTAGAAACCGTTTTGAGAATCATTCTTACTGGAATTAAATGTTAAAAATTGTTTACATTGGTTGCTTCATTCTTCGTAAATATAGAATTTCAACATTGTGCCAACCAAACCAATAACGTGAGCCAACCAGCCCGAATATTTATTTATAGCTGAGACCTTAACTTTTCATTAGCTACTGGCTAGAATATTCTAATATGAATTATGCCACATTATGCCCTCAGAATCCATTATCTCTGAAAATTCGATTCTGCCATCTGGTTTTTTTTTTTTTTTTTTTTTTTTTTTTTTGCAGTGCCATAGTCTGAACTGAAAAGGAAGACAATAATATCTGACAGAAATATAAGACAGCAATATTTTCCTTGCTCTATCGAGCTCCTCACAAGCGCCATAGCAACTTTCTGCTAGGACAATACTTTAGAATCTGTTTGTCATCTCCCACGAACTGGTCACCTTTTCAGAAATATCTTGGTCAAATGTCATTCGAGTGCCTAACTGCATTCGGCATGCATCCAGCCTTTGCCAATGATTTAATTGAACGCGACCATAATAGCTTAATAGCTTTCAATAGCTCCTGGTTAGAATGTTCTAATATGAATTATGCCCGAGAAATACGCCAAAAATTTGAAGTGTGGCAACCAACCTCGTTCTCCAATACTGAGTGATCTTCACCGAACGTAACTGTTTAACTGAATACTGCAAACCAATTTGATTGAACAGCCTAATGCGAATGAATTTCTATGAAAAATAAAACACAGCCTACGCCTATGACTACGCCTACTTACTTACAAATTAAAGACAACACGTGGTTTAGCAATAGACAATCCCCTAGTCCTGAAAACCATACAGACAATCTTCTCATAAGCCCGAAATCAATACTATTTCATTTTAACAACTGAATGTCTCGTTCCGAAAATGGTTTGTTCGACCTGGCTTCGTAAAGGTAAATCTAAAATCGTTTCAACCTCACTTCATTTTACCACGCTTTGAGATGGAAATCCTCACGTGCCGGAAAACCTTGCAAAATATTCACGTTTATTTAGCTACCTGATCTGGAGCCCACTGCATGCTAATAAACAGAAGGAATATGGAAGTACAAATAAAATAAAAGTGTTACAGCATAAAAAGTACTGAATACTTCAGCAATGTTGCTGAATAATTTTGCAGTTTTACTAATACGAGTGAATAGTCTGAACTGAAGAGGAAAGTGTCATGGTTCTGTGTTTCTGTCTCTGTTTTTCCTTGTTGGGCAGCCAGATGGCGGCACTTATGTTTTGTGTCCTGCTCGTTCCCCTGTTAATTGTATTATTGCTTTCAATTATTTTATTATTGTTTCTGATTGTGTCTCATTGTTCCCACCTGTGTCTTGTTATCCCCTCCTTTTCTGGTTTGATTGTTCTTTGAGTTCACCTGTGTCTTGTTACCCTGTCTATTTAAGTTCTTTTTCCCCTTGGCTTGGGTGCTGGTTTTGTGTGTTTGTTTTGGAATATATGTAGTCTGCCTGCTTGTGTTGTGTGTTGTGTGTTGTGTGTTGTGTGTTGTGTGTTGTGTGTTGTGTGTTGTGTGTTGTGTGTTGTGTGTTGTGTGTTGTGTGTTGTGTGTTGTGTGTTTCTGTCTTTGTTTTTGACTTTATGTACCTGCCTGCTTTGTCCTGCTTCCGTTTCGTGTGTGTGGTTCTACCCGTGTACTCTGCCTGTGTTCTGCCCTGCCCGTGTTTTGAGTTCCTCTTGTTTTCTGTTCTTAGATATTTTGGAGTTTGTTTTTTTGCCTGTCGTGGCCTTTTCTGTTCCCTGTTTGTGTTTGCCTTTTTTTGTAGTAAAGTCTTTATTTTTGTTTACCTCTTGAGTTTTGTGTGTTTCACGCCTGGGTCCAACCCCCTCGAAACCCTGACAGGCTATATCTGACAGCAATATTTGGTACTTAACTAGCAGTGACTTTGCTCTATCGAGCTACTTACAAGCGCCATTGGTTGCAACTTTCTGCTTGGACAATAGGCTACTTGAATATGCACTGAACAAAATATCAATTTTGAAGATTTTATTGAGTTCAAAGGTAATAAACCTAAATCAGTCAACTGAAATAGATTCATTAAGCATGTATCTATTGATTTCATGTGATTGGGAATACAGATATTCATTTGTTAGGCCCAGATACCCCAAAAAAGAAGATACCATGAAATGAACAGAATACCAATCAGTATGTTGTGTGACCACCATTTGTCAAATTGTTGATTGTAGCCTGTGGAATATTTTCCCACTCCTCTTCAATAGCTGTATGAAGTTGTTGGATATTGGTGGGAACTGGAACACACTGTCATATGTGCCGGTCCAGAGCATCCCAAACATGCTCAATGGTTAACATGTCTGGTGAGTATACAGGCCATGGAAGAACTGGGACATTTTCAGATTTTTGGAATTGTGTACGGATCCTTGCAACATGGGGCCGTGCATTGTCATGCTGAAACATGAGGTGATGGCAGTGGATGAATGGCACAGCAATGGGCCTCATCTGCGTGGTCTGCGGTTGTGAGGCCTGTTGGACGAACTTCCAAAATCTCTGAAACGACACTGGAGGCAGCTCTAAAGAACATTCCTGCAGTCAGCATGCCAATTGCATGATCTCTTATCTCTTGAGGCATCTGTGACAAAACACACACACACACACAAAAACTAAACATTTTAGGGTGGCCATCATAAGGAAGACCTGCATAGTGATCATGGCTTTTAATCAGCATCTTGAAATGCCACACCTGTGCAGGAGATGATTTATCTTGATAAAGGAGAAATGCTAGCTAACAGTGATATAAACGAATTTGTGGGCAAAATTTGAGAGATAAGATCTTGTGTGCACACAACAAATCTTTGAGGTATTATTTAAACGCATTAAAAATGGCTGCTAAAATAAAAGTGTTGCGTCTATATTTTTGTTCAATGTATGTTTGTCATCTTCCACAAACTGATCAACTTTTGTAAAATTTGCGAGTGCCACATTAAGAGCATGTTAAACATATATTAATTTGTATGCTTTCAACACATAAACTGCACTAATATGCAGTTGTTGATATCAACCTCAATGATCAGAAGCCATTTTTTGATGCTATCTGTGCTGAACTGAAATTTACGCCACCAAGGTACACTGTTGGCAAAATAACTTTTGCATCAGACATGAACAGTTTTCCTTTCAGAACAAATACAATGTGCAAAACACAACTGTCTTCCCCTTCTGAGATCATAGATATGCAGTACGCTGACACGACCCGCTCTTCTTTATGCGAGCCAGCAGCCTTTGGCATGGTACTACTGCCATTTTCGAGTATTTAAAAATGCACACAATTTAGCATTGTCAGCTTTTTCATGAATATTTTTTATTCAAAAATGCATTAACCAAATCTCAGCTATCTCTGCAGTTACCGTGTGTGAATAAGCGAAATTGGTGGGCATATTAGGCCTATATGGTGTCCGCGAGCTTCAGCTGCTCCATGCTCCATTTTGAAGAAGAAAAAAAACCCAAGGCTTTAATGAGTACCTTCGCACCCATTGCTCAAAGACCCAAGTGCACATTTCGCTCCGTAGCCTGAACAAGGGTGCTGATGGTGCATAGTTGTGCATAGTCGTCATAAGGGTGGTGATGGTGCATAGTTGTGCATAGTTGTCATAAGGGTGGTGATGGTGCATAGTTGTACATAGTCGTCATAAGGGTGGTGATGGTGCATAGTTGTGCATAGTTGTCATAGTTGTCATAAGGGTGGTGATGGTGCATAGTTGTGCATAGCCGTCATAATTAAGTGGATAATTATGTTTATGCTTTCTATAAAGTTCAGAAAGGCTTTTTCATGGGCATATTTAAGAAACACGTTAATTATCATAAAATAGAATAAGTGAAAATAGATTGTTTAAAGACATTTTTTGCTGATAGCCTTATCGTTTTTTTTTTTTTTTAAACATTATTGTCGATTGCAATATAAGTTCTGGCTTTAAAAAATGATCAATGGCAATGTTCTCTTTTCTGAACACATGCAGATAATGGCATCTATTATAAAGCTAACTTTCATTTTCATCCACGGACATGGAAACCCCCACACAACGGCACTTGTGGTAAATGAGCATACAACTTTTTTTACACATAATATTTGCAAGCTAGTCCAAACGCGCGTACATCCCCATGATATCAAATAAAATAAAATAAAAACAGTTTGGATGACACACACACACAGATATTGGAGGCTCATGTGAGAAGTGGGGATTCTTGAAGTAGTGATGGATAATGCTGCCCCATCAATATCACTGCCCAGTGTGGTGAATGTTGCTGTTATCATTGAAGAGGAGGTAGTTATGGATAACATGGGAGACTTCTCCAACGCTTCGGGGCTAAAGGTAGCCCTGCCTAGCCCATAGGCTACCTCAGCCGAGATGTCAACACGCAGTCATTTACATGCTGTAAAACTGTCATTTATTGAAACATATATTTCAAAGTACATTTGTACAGTAAATGCAAAGAAGAAGAAAAAACAGTGGCATAGGACCAACATCCCAAATAGTGTGTAAGTGATATTGTTCAGTGGTTTCTTCATGAGCGTTGTTCAGACTTCTAAAGGAGGTGACTTCCTTTTTTGATACGTAGAATTAACAGATCTAGAAGACGACTGTTTAACTTCCGTTTAAACCGCCATATTGGTTTTTTATGTAGGCTGAGGCATTTCTAGATTTTTCTTTTGGTTCCCTGAAGCTTGTCTTGTGATTACAAATTGGGGATATTGCCTACAATTGAAATAGCACACCGCGGGTAATGAGCTTGAATCTAACGGACTACTGAGGGTTTATTTTAGACGACAAGCAGACCCTCCGTGTGCTTTCAGAGAGGACTGTTCATGTAGTTTCTAAAAGAGTACAACGTTTAAAGGGCAAAAAGCCATCCACTGTACTAATGATCTATGTGGATGTACAGGGTCAGCTTGATCCTGATAGTCTGCTGTGACCAATAAGACCTGGAATATATCAGACTGACAGGCATGTGAACAATTAGAAAAACGGGGAAGAAAAGGGAAGGGCAAGAAACAGATCTAATGGCTGAAATCCAAGTGACCAATCAAAACAGGTACAAACAAAGAGGCGGCAGGAAACGGGACGCAGATTCATTCATCTGATGCTCCTGAAAACAAAAAAAAGCAGAAACATTTGTGAGACCTGCTGTTATTTTTATATGAATTAAGAAGTAACCAAGGACACACTGACACATTGAAATATTTAGTCAATTTTAGGAGCAGAGCCCTGTCAGCAGGAGAGCAAGTCAAACACGGCGCCCAGTGGAATAAGAGCAGAGCCTCACCTGGGACTGCAACCTGTTATTTTAAGATCTAAATCCGCTTCACTAAATACAGCTTTTTCCACCTCATACCCATATTTTTTCACATTTTAGCCATTTAGCAGGTGCTGTTATCCAGAGTGTGACTTATACAGCTTACACTCTTTTTACACACAATCCTAGATATTTACTGAAGTAATGCAGGTCGAGTACTTTGCTCAGGGGTACAATGGCAGGGCCACACCTGGGATTGATACCAGATCCTGTTCTGTTTGGGCAGCCCTGGACTGGGGAACCAGCCTACGGAGCATTTACACCAGCAGCCGACTCTGACTCAAACCTTCAACCTCGGTGCCGAGAGGCCAGTTCCTTAACCATTATACTACACTGCCCCCCCCCCCCAACACTGTCTCTGCGTGTGCTGCTGGTGAGGGGGGCACAATGCGGGCCGTCCTGTTTCAGGATTTCATGCCAATTTCTACTCTCATGTAATCAGCCCATTTGATTCCTTGAGATGATTTATTTATAAGGTTATGAAATATAGCTGCAGACTGCACGTGTGTTCTTGCTCAAAGTATTTTATGGTGGCCTGATATAAGAAGGGAACCAGTGCCGGTGTATAACGGTGTTTCGAAAACCCAGGATACACTCCTGCCCTCCAGGAATTAAGTTGTGCCTCTCTGATTCAGTAAAACATATACTGTTCCATGGCTGCACCATCGTGAATGTTACTGTGATTAGCTGACTGGTCATGACATGCTAATATCAATAATTTCCCACTGTAACATTGTTCTATGCTCTATAGCGACTGAGTGAGAAAGTGTTTGTGCTCACCCGCGAATGCTAAGGTGTCCTCTCTGGCCACCTTCTCCCCTGAAAGGTAAAAACTGAGTGTTACCGGTGCGTTTCACTGTGAAAGCACATCACAGTTCACTGTAATTGAGCCTCCTCAATATTTGAGGAGGAGAGTGTACAGATATCCAAACAGGATCAATCAGACCAATCAATCATTCAATGAAATGCTTTTATATATGTTTCCTGAAGAAATGAAAAAAAACAACAATAAAATGCTCAGGCATCAACAAAAATTGTTTTATGAAGTCTGAAAACATCAAGAGAAATCATAGGAAAAATATGTATCCTCCAGTATTCCTAACCAACGTACAAATTACAGTTACTCTAACCTCAAGCGCATGCATACTACAGCAAGACAAACCCAGCGACATACTACAGCAAGCCAAACCCAACGACATACTACAGCAAGCCAAACTCAACAACATACAACAGTAATAGGCCCAAAGTACATAAAGTACAGTCCCAATACATTTTCAGGTTTGTCTCCAGGTGAAATGAAACTGATAATTCTGAGCAGAGGCTTACAGGAGATGGGTCCAATGGTCAGGGGATTCTCGAGGGAGATAGAACGGGACACCCTGGACCTGCATGCCTGTGAAGAGAGAACAACAAAATTTAAGAAAATTTGCACACTGTTACTGTTATGTCAAGTTCTCTGTGCTAGCGGTCAATCTCTTCCCCTCTTCTCTTTACAATATGTAATGGTGGTGGTGTTGAACCCAATAACAGAGAAAGGCAGCTGGAGGCTTGGATTGAGTTGCAAAAAATAATACAGCCTGAGTCAAATCAGGATTTGAACATACAGTAAACTTAGAGATCTCAAAACAAAAAACGAAATACTCAAGTCTGTGAATAACGCCCAGAGAGCACCCAATCAGAGGCTAGCAAGGAGCAGCAGGCATGACGGCTCAAGACTGAGTGAGAAGCAAAACTAATTAGCTCTCGAATTGCCAAAAGGCGAACACATAATCAGAGTTCATGATGATTATGCCACCCTCTGGTGACCAAATGGAGGCGATGCAGCTTGAATCCTCACAATACAGGAGGAATACCATTTAGCCACTGCTAACAGTTCATATTTTTCTCAGTGATGTAAGCAGCAAATTCCTTGTTGTAATTGCATTTTCTTTCTGTAATAGAAATATGACACCTCAGCTCCATGAGGAACTAGGGTTGCCAGATTTACAATTTGTCTAAACCGGACAACATGCGCAGGCGTAAGCTTAACTGCAAACAAGATGGGGAGCTGGGGCTGTTGGAATCAATGGCATACCGGGGATGGGGAGGGGTGGTTTTGAGAAAAAAATTTTTGCGGATTTTTTTCAATCAGTTATTCTGACTGGACATTATATTGTATGATCGGGGCCACAAACTGGACCTGTACAAAAAATTTGAAAACCAGACATTCTAGTCGAAACTGGGCACCTGGCAACCCAAAAAGGAACACAGAACTCACCTGGGAGCAGCCGGCCTGTGTGGGGTCGCACATGCTCAGACTGCAGTGCAGGTAGATGTTGTCATAGTCACCAGAGAATAAGTTCACCAAGGCAGTGAAACGGCCAGGGAGAGAGGGTCCGCTGTCCTCCACCTTCACCAGGCGACTGTTGCTAGGACACCTGGCCGGAGGGGCACGAAGGTGGGAAACGACATTTACAAAACACACACACTCATACACACATACACACTCTCACACACACACATACACACTCACACACACACACAAGCACACAAACACATACACACGCACATTTGCACACACTCACATACACACACATGCACACACACATACGTATATTTCCTCATGGTAACATACTTCATATTCCGATTTCACATGCTGAGCTACGCAGACAGTGACTGAGCAACTTTCTGATCTCGCGCAGCTGACACAGACGGATGGCAGATGCCTACTCGACGTGATGTCACTACAGCACTGCAAGGTGGTGGTTTCCCTAGCGACCGAAACCCTACTTTTCAAGATGATGCTACAGGAAATTACCCATCACCCCAACCCAGCACTCCTGCAAACACTCCTGTTTATAATGACCAGGATGACCTGTTGATGATGACTGACCTGTTCCGAATCAGGAAGAAGGGCGCAGGGTGATTTGAGTCAGCAGAGGGCGTGGAGTAGCAGGTTTCCAGAACGACAGCAAACCTGTCTGAAGCTGCCTCCTCCACAGACACGCCCACATGGAGGGGGGAGCCAAGGGGCAGGACGACCGCGCCCGCGGAGTAGGGGTCTGTGTAGTTGCCGTTGCGGTAGAGAGTCATGGCTGCCCTGGACCTGGGGCCCACCCCCACCACTGCCCCCTCCACTGACCTAACAAGCACCATGGAATAAAACAAACTAGATGCATTTCCCCCTGAAAACACGAGCTTGCTGAACTAGACACATTTACCAAAGATGCTCACGAAAAGGGCTCATCTGAAAATAACTTATGAAAACTTTACCTGTCATTATTATTTTGCACAGAAAAAAGGAGCACACATAAACGGGGCAGAAGCTTAATTGATACATTATCTACTCTAGGTAATACTACATTGTGAGATTGTTCATTGAGATTCGGTTAATATGGCAATTACTTATTTATTCATTTATTTATTGAGTGCAGTATTAGTACCAGTAGAAGTAGTAGCAGTAGTAGTAGTAGCAGTAGCAGCAGCAGTAGTAGCAGTAGCAGTTAGCAGCAGTAGTAGTAGCAGTAGTAGCAGTAGCAGCAGTAGTAGTAGTACTAGCAGCAGTAGTAATAGCAGTAGTAGTCTCGGTAGTAGTAGTAGTAGTAGTAGTAGTGATAGAAGCAGCAGCAGTAGCAGTAGTACTAGTAGTAGCAGTAATAGTAATAGCAGTAGTAGTAGTAGCAGCAGTGGCAGTAACAATAATAGTATTAGTACCAGTACTAACAGCAATAGTATCAATAGCAGCAGTAGTATTAGCAGCAGTAGTAATTGTAATGGTAATAGTAGTAATAGCAGTAGTAGTTTTGTAGTAGTAGTAGTAGTAGTAATAGAAGCAGCAGCAGTAGCAGTACTACTAGTAGTAGCATAAATAGTAATAGCAGTAGTAGCAGTAATAGTAATAGTAGTAGCAGTACTAGTAGTAGCAGCAATAGTAATAGCAGAAGCAGTAGCAGTAGCAGTAGTACTAGTAGTAGTAATATTGCTCACAAATGGGGACCGACGGCCACATCCAGGCTGGCCTTTGCATCCAGAGGATACACGCAGGAGAATGGAAATCTCTCTGGGATGGAAAAGTTTCCATTCCCCACGGCAACAGGGTAAACAAATAAACTGTTGGAATAAATGGCATGGGTGCTGTTTGTCTGTTGGAAAAAGAAAAGGGACGTAATAAGAAGGACTGAAGTAGAACAGTCACGTGAGAGATTTATTTTTTATGAAAACCAAGCAATTAATGTGAGCGATTAAAGCACATATTGTGTATATATAGAGATATGCATACAGTATATTGCCACTGCAAAGAAAAGGGTTGTAGCACATATTCTTTGCTCTGTTGAATTTGTTTCACACCAATGGCGGTAAGGGCATGGCCTTACCCTCAGCTGGGTCCCGCAGCTCCCCACTCTGCGAAGCACCGAAAACCATAAAACGCCGTTGTGTTGCACATACGCGGTGCAGCGGAAGTTAGCCAGGTGTGCGCTCGACGGGTCCAGCCCTGCATCTTCCAGGTGAGCTCTGCGTAACCCAAACTGCATGGTGCTCTGCCCACACACCAGCTCTGGGGTGTGCGACTCTGGACGATGAAAAGAAATGCTTTTTTTAATTTATTTTTTTACGTTACATTTCAGGCATTTAGCAGACGCTCTTACGCGACATACACAACCTTTATTTTTTACATAGCATTTATACTGTATCCAATTACACAGCTGGATATATATATTTGTAAGATACTGTAACATTGGAATTTCGCTATGGGATCACTGAAGTATCTGTCTATCTATCTATCTATCTATCTATCAGAAACATGGATAGCATGTTGTTTTCTCTTTTTTCTGAATCTCAGCTTTTTAGTTTACTAATAAATAAATAGATAAATGAATTGATGGCTGTGTGAAACATGGAAACTGGATATTTAATTACAGCTTTTTTTGTTGATAATTTTGAATATAGACCGACAGCTTAAGCAGGTGAAATTAACAGCAACAAAAAACTGAATTGCGAGGCAGTTTTGTGCCAAGCACACAAGCCCCATTTGTAACACAAGGCAGCAGTGAAACTAAAATGTTTTCATTTTCCTCTTACCTGCGCAAACCACACCAGCATCTTCATTGTGACCACAGTTGTGTACCCCAAACCCAGGGTGTGGGCACTCTGACAGAGAGGATTCACTCCCAGAGCACATCACATCATCCAACCAGATGGGCCCGCTGCCCAGTCCAAAGTGGGCAAGGTTTGGAGCAGCCAGAGCTCTGCCACAGCCCACCTGTCTACACACCACCTCAGCGTCGTTTATGTCCCAGAAGTCATCACACACCGTTCCCCACTGGCCATCATGGTAGATCTCCACTCTGCCAGAGCACTGATTTTGCCCATCCACCAGTCTGATCTGGGAACTGTCTGTATAAAACATATTTGTAAAAGAAAAAAAATAAGAAAGAAGAAAACTCATGAAAAGATTCACATCCTTGGCTGATAATGAAGACTTTCCTTTACATCAGCAAATAAATTCTACGGTTTCCCATTTTTCTTAAGCAAATGTTTCTTCGTCCATTTTTTTTTCAGAAAAATATGAAGATATAATAAAATGCTTAAAAATATAATCAGTAATCATATTGAGCTGACATCGAGCTTTATTAAAAAAAAGGGGTAGATGTAGTTTTGCAAAATAATTTTAATATATAATTTTGCAAAACACAATTACAACTTAAAGAACAAAACAGCAAAAAGTAAAGCAACGTTTGTCAGTACAAATTAACAAATACAATAATGCAAAAAACCGTGAATAGGCCTACAACGAAAGATTCCAGTACTTTTGGTCATTCAGATTGACAACAATTCTGTCCAATCAGGAACGAAACTGTCAGTACCTACTTTCCCGGTTTGTGGAAGGTTGATTTGAGTGTTACAGTTTGTAGTCCTAAAACCCGAAAGTAAATTCGCATTTTTGAGTCATGGGTTCCCTCGGCAGATTTCTAATGCTTTTTTCCTCGTAGGGATTTCGTTTTCTGCCGAAAACAAGGTAGCCTATTTGATGAACGTAAGCCTAAGAGAGTTTCACGTTTTGTTCTACGAGGTAAATTACACCCATTAATATCCCAACCGTGAATTTCGAAGCTGTTATTTGCTTTTAAGAAGTAAGTTGCTAACAAGTTGCTATATTGGAACTACAACAATGGTCGCATTTTTGCAACTGCCTTAACGGTTTCGAAATTCACGGTTGAGATATTAATGGATGTAATTTATCTCGTAGAACAAAACGTGTAATTGTTTTAGGCATACCTTACCCACAGACCTTATTTTCGGCAGAAAACTAAGTCCCCATGGGAAAAAAATAATTGGAACTCTGCCAAGGGAACCAATGGCGGAAGAAACATCCGGGTTAGCCTACGAAAGGACGTCATGACTGTAACACTACTGCGGGTTTTTTTTGTGTGTGTTAATTTTTCAATTTCTTTCGACAAATGTTATTTTGTTTTACCTTTTGTTGTTGTGTTCTCTAAACTGTAATTGTGTTTACTAAATTATATTGTGGTTTCAGATGTGTTTCAGATTTTGTTTTGTGAAAAGTCATTGTGTTTCTAAATCTGTTGTGTTTTTTGAGTTGAATTTTTAAAATGTATTATTTTTGTGTTCTTGTCAGATTTGCTCATTTGTCTTGCCCTTCAAGGCCACCGAAGGTATGTCCTCTTGTTCATCTTTATAACAGTCAACTGAAGGTAATTAAGAAAACGTGACAGACGATCTCCTACCTGAGCAAACCACACCAGCGTCTTCATTGTGAACACAGTTGTGTACCCCAAACCCCGGGTGCCGGCACTGTGCCAGGGTGGATTCATTTCCAGAACACATCACATCATCCAACCAAATGGGCCCGCTGCCCTGTCCAAAGTGGGCAATGCCTGGGGCAGCCACAGCTGTACCACAGCCCACCTGTCTGCACACCACCTCAGCGTTTTTTATCTCCCAGAAGTCATCACACACCGTCCCCCACTGGCCATCATGGTAGATCTCCACTCTGCCAGAGCACTGATCACTTCCATTCACCAGTCTGATCTGGCCTCTGGCTACAACACACAGGTGAAAAGACCAAACTTAGAGGTGTTTTTTTTTTTTTTTTTAACTGCGAGATAGATTCAGATGCTCTGAGCTTTTTCACCCACCCTGTATCTCACACCTCCAGTTCACTTTGTCCTCACTCACACAGGTTTCACCCTCTCCACAGGTACCACACACTGCGGTGTTGACATCTAAAAGAGGACAGATTGCATTTTAGGCAGTGAGCAGTTAGACATTTAAGACATTGAGCAGTCACTTATGTAGAATGACTTATACAGCTTGGATTCTTTTTCACATACAGTTCATTTATAGCTGAATATTTACTGAAGGAATTCAGTGAGAGGCAATGTCGGTTTGTACTGTGGATTCGAATTAACAACTGTAAAATAGCATTTTTTCCTAATGTGCTTTTCGTGTTTGAAAATACAATGTGGAATTCTGTGTGTCTTCCAGAAAAAGTCTACACACCACCTCAGCGTTGCTTATGTCACCAGAAGTCGTCACACACAGTTGGTGATATCCTGTGCTTGGTACGACAAGATAATGGAACTTGTGCTGGCTAAATTCCAGACCTCTGTCGTCATGTGTCCACTGTTTACCATAAATGGACTTCCAAACCATGAATGTTCCAAACCAGCCAAAAGCAATACTACCTCAACTCAAATTACAAAGCAAGACATCATCACCATCAATTATTCTTGCATTAGGAACTAGTATCCAAATGAATTATTGGAAAAGAACATACAGACCCCATATATTCTGTTAGGTGTTTCGCTGCAGTATTATAAAATGGATTGTTTCGATCATGGATGCTGATTATGCAATAAGCTCATTATGCAATAACAAATAACACATCTATGAATCTGCTTGATCTTGGGTAAAGTTTTACCTTAAACCTGTTAACACGATACCACTGGATGTTTACTGAAGAATGTCTGCTGAATTGCTGTGCTAAGTAATTTTTTTATCATTCCATGCACAAGTAACCATACCTGCACAGTAGGCCAAAGAACAGGCAGATGTGTCGACAAACTTATAGACAAAGAAATTTCCAGGACAGGCCTTGACGTGGATCTGGTTGGACTGAAACCAACAACAGTCATGGTTCCACTTCCCGCAGACGCGGCTCCTGACGATTCCATCCGTCAGTTCTGGGTGGCGGTCTGGGAGCCAGAGCGGAGCGTGTGTCCCGCACATGCTCATCTCTACGCACCTCTCCGGCATCTGCACGCTGGCATTCCCCAGGAACAGGCGGTACCAGCCTTGCCAGTTGCCTGTTCTGTCACACGACGCCCTGTCTGACATCCTGTGGTCAGTGGCTCGCCACGGATCATCCAACACCGAGTAGTGCCGGCAGGGGTCCAGGCATCGGCGGACCCCATTAACGAGGAGGCAGTCCTGTCCCGCGGGGCAGGTCACGGCACCGCAGCCGAACGACACAGACCGCTGGTCCGAGCTCGGGTCGGAACCGGGGTCGGAACGCTGGTGGGAGTCCGGTTCGGAATCGGGTTGGGCGCTCGGGTCTGCGCCGGGCTCCCGGAGTTTCCCCTCCCTGGGCATCACGCAGCCGAATGAGCCGGGCGTGTTCTCGCAGACCAGAGGGGAGGTGCAGGCCTCGGGGGAGGTGCACTCGTCGATGTCCACGCAGCCTTGCTCCGAGGACCAGCGGTAGCCGGGGTGGCCGCAGCATGCGGCGGCGCCGTCGCAGGCCGTGCGGTTGTAGCAGGAAATGCCGTCTCCCACGAAGCCGGCCGCGCAGCTGCACGTCGGGGTCACGTTTTGGTCCCCCTGAGAGCTCTGGCACGCGGCGTCCATGCTGCACGCCTCGCAGTCCGTCACGAGCAAAGCTGCAAAGGCAACAACAGCCCTGAACATCACCTGTATCAAAGACTCACTTAGTAGTGGAAAAAAAGTTTTTTCGAAATATTTTCGAAGTCTGGAAACCTCTAACGTTGACGTTCAAACGCTACAGTATATATGTTAGTTTGGGAGCGTTACAAAACATGGCTATGAGATGGTACCAATCAGGAGCAGACAACTGGAATTCAAATGAGAGTAAATTGCTCAATTGCTCAGCTTCATTTTTCCAAAGTTTGTCTATTTTTGAGGTGACTACTCTGAGCTCTGTTTTTCATCACCCTGTTCACAGCCCTCTAACAAAGAGCTGACTGACGACTCTATTTTCTTTGCATGTTAGCTGGAAGAATCTGACCATGTAAAGGCAGTGGTGAGATGCTGCATTACCATACCAGTGCTATCAGCCGTGATGGCCAATATCAAGAAGAACAGCAACGCAGCTCTTGAAGACATCGTTCCAAGACCAGTGACTCAGCAAAACCTTTCAGAAAACAAAAACACAAAGGTAACTGAATGTAACTAAAATGTCCAAAGAATATATTGTAAATAATATTTTGTACATAGTCCCTGAAATTTACTGGAGCAAAAGTAATTGGTCAGCTGGCTGCTCGGCTGTTTCTTGGCCAGCTGTGTGTCTTTTCACACAAAAGAAAACAAACAGAAATTCTGAAGTTGATGCTAGGTGTGGAATTTGGTTTTGGAGTCAGTTACTGTTGCTCTCAACTCAAAAAAAAAAAAAAAAAAAAAAAGTGTCAATTTCAGTAAAGCATCATGAGGCTGAAAAATAAGAATAAATTGATCAGAGACATACCCAAAATACTGGATGTGACAAAATCAACTGTTTAATACATTGTGAAGACGTAAAAACACACTGGTGCTCAGTACGCTCAGTAATAGCAAATAACTGGTAGACCATAGAAGGCCACTGTAATGGATGACCAACAGATACTTTCAATTGTTAAGAAGAACCGCTTTTCAACTGTTGAACCCATCAAACCACCGAACCCCCGCCACCCTCATTTGTGAAACATGGTAGAGGTAGTGTTATAACCATAACCATGTATGCTGCCATTATAACTGGCTCATTTGTCTTCATTGTTGATGATGTGACTGCTGACGGCAGCAGAAGGATGCATTCTTGTGTGTAGAGAAACATCTTATCCATTCAGATCCAATTAAATGCCTCAAAACATAATGGACGGCACTTCACCGGCAAAATTGCCCCAGAAACAAATGGGAACTGAAGATTTTAAGCTTATATGCACTGTTTCATTTGTAAAACAATTTGCTGGTGTACAGAGCCAAAACAACAAGAACTGTGTCATCGTCCCAATACTTTAGCATTTAATTATATGTACACATTAAAGTGCAGAAGTATTGGGACAATGGCACATTTCTTGTTGTTTTGGCTCTGTACACTTGCAAATTGTTATTATATATATATATATATATATATATATAAACAGCAATAATTTCTACATACTGCGAAGTGATGCAATATTTATCTATTTTAGTTATCTATTCAATATCTATTTAGATTATTTCATTTCTGCAAGGATAAATCGGTTTCATTTCACTTTGTTTTTGTGTTCTGAATTCTAACATTTTTAACTTACACATTTTCCTATAACATATCACTAATCCCTTGATACAATTTGTAAAGAATATATGATGATTACTATTCACTTACCAATCGGTTGCACAAGGTGATCTGACGTGTGATTTAAAGCTTGGGTTTATATACCTCCTGCAGTGGTTGAACCACTGTATGTGTGAGGACATTTCTAGGAAGTAATCAGGAGATGCAAGCCATCATAAACATTTACTGAGCATGATGTTGGTCATATAGTTATTTATCAACATACCTCATAGTGTAATCTACAGAATTTTTTTTATCCAACTGAAATTACACAAAAAATCTAGGTTACTCAAATCCATAAAACAAATGTCTTACTGGAAAGTCTAATAAAAAATTAAACATTATAAAGAGGTTAGAAGAGTGTTTGAACTCAGCTTACATAACCAAAAGGAGCAGAGAAATGAGTTTTGGGAATGTACCTATTCTTCTGTCATTCTCCTCTGACCTCTGCCATCAACAAGGCATTTTCGCCCAGAGAACTGCCGCTCACTGGATATTTTGTCTTTTTCAGACCATTCTCTGTAAACCCTAGAGATGGTTGTGAATGAAAATCCCAGTAGATCAGCAGTTTCTGAAATACTCAAACCAGCAGGTCTGGCACCAACAACCATGCCACGTTCAAAGTCACTTAAATCACCTTTCTTCCCCATTCTGATGGTTTGAACTTCAGCAGATCGTCTTGACAATGTCTACATGCCTAAATGCATTTAGTTGCTGCCACGTGATTGGCTGATTAGATATTTGCGTTAATGGGTGCAGTTTGCAGTTGAACAGGTGGATCTAATGAAGTGGCCGGGGAGTGTATATATATATATATATATATATATATATATATATATATATATATATATATATATATAGGATATATATATAGGATATATATATAGGATTTATATTGGATCGCGCACAAATCTACTGGATTTAACTGAAATTAAGAATAGTTATTCAATCAAATGCTCTATAAACTGGATGGCTGTCAGTGTTATAGTTCATATCTGATCACCCCAGCCGCAGACTGTTTGCCCTCCTTCCCTCTGGGACGCTACAGGAACCTACTTTCTAAGACCAGCAGGTTTAGGAACAGCTTTCTCCCCTCAGCTGTCACCTTGCTGAACTCTGCACCACGGTGACAGCCCCCCCCCCCCCCCCCCCCCCCCCCCCCCCCCCCCCCCCCCCCCCCCCCCCCCCCCCCCCCCCCCCCCCCCCCCCCCCCCCCCCCCCCCCACTCAACTTACTCCAATGGCTGAACCTTGCACTGCCGCACCTTGCTGATAATATATTTAACATATTTATACCTATCCACTGTCTATACTGTTTATAACTGTCTATACTGTTTATACCACATTGCATTCATATTTATCATATTGTATTCATATTTATTCACTTTCATACTGTATATACCTTAGCTTTTCATTCCATATTCTATATTTATATTATACATATGTACATACACCTTACTGCACTTTACTGCTTCTTTTGCACTTTCGGTTAGATGCTAACTGCATTTCGTTGTCTCAGTACGTGTACGTGCAATGACAATAAAGTTGAATCTAATCTAATCTAACCTAATCTGAGTAGCACTATTGACAATAAGAGGTCACAGGATCATCCTATACATTCAGAATTTCTTAATCCATTTCAAGGAAGGGAACTTAGCCATTTTAAACAGTGTTCTGAAAACTAGAGACAAAAGAGCAAATTAAATTAAGTTAGATAATAGCTATTGCATGGAGAGCAGTGTGGTTTAATGACTGGGCTTGTAACTCAGTGGTAGTTGGTTGGACTGCCTTTGTATCTTTGAGCACGGTAGTTAAGATGAATTGCTTTAGTAATCCAGTTGTATAATTCAATTTTATGTAAAATGCAATCTGAATGAGTCACTCCAGATAAGAGTGACTGCTAAAATAATGTAATGTCACGCGAGCCGTACAAAGACCTGCCAACCTGCACCCATTTTGTGTACCAACCACGCAATTCTTGGTCAAAATACGAATGTACGAAATGCCAACTGAAACTACGCAAAAAAAAAAAAAAATCTAATTTAATTACGGAAAACAATCAATCAATACAAAACAATATCGTACATTTATTCGGTATTTAAACTACATCCCCCGGATTGGACCAGATGCTTGTGGTTCTGTAACCCCTCCCCGACCCACTCAACATCCACTGATACACAGCGGTACTTGATTATCAACCGAGGCGTAACGCTGCATTGCTGAGGTAAAATGAGAAGTGGGAGAGTAATAATCAAGCACAAAAATGTGACCGTAATGTTAACATATAAAACGTTAAAACATGCTCGGTAACTTTACGTGATGATGCATTTCAAGGGGTATATCCTAACGAGATAAATTTGTGTATATAGTTAGCCGTAGTAGTAGCTCCACACGATTTAGCCTCGTTAGGAGACGGCTACGGTGTGAATAACTGATGGAATTATTTAGCTGCAGTAACTCAAACGCCACGGAGACCCCCTGTTCTAAAATCGTGCACACTCTGTTGGAGCAAAATATCAGGAGCAATGTCGGTACCTCATGAAATTGTATTTTGTATATTGTAACATGAAAACATGTTACAATATACAAAATAAATTATTTCCATTTTTATTAAATAATTAAATGCAATTCACTTACGGTTATCAGTTTTTATAAGCACACATATCATATAATGCAATATTAATCATGAAAAAAAATGGTTTTAAGCAGGTGTACTCAAACTTTTGACTTGCAAGTATATCATAATATAGCCCAGTGCAGTGCAAGTGATATTTTAGAATCAGGTCAAATTATACAATTTTGCCTGATCACTTCTACATTCAAAACTAGAATTATGAAGAAAGGCGTGTGTGTGTGCGTGTCTCTTGCAGACTGTCATGTGCAAAGCGAAATGGTGTGAAAGCATGTGAACTAAGCATTACACTGACTATTGTGGTACTCACAATATTTTCCCAAGGTGGGTAGGTTACATTCCCACCTGTTACGTCCCAAATCTGCCCACAACAGAATAACAAGCACAACAAGAATGGGAACAACATAACATCCCTTGTGCCCATAACAAAACAAAGTGCAAAAGAAATTTCCCCCAACATACTATGAACAAATCATGTTATTATAAAGACACAAAAACTAAACTAGACTAACAAGTCTTCCACAGATTTCCTACTGTGACATAAAACCCGACCAAAACGTCCACATATAAAGAAACTGAACATTCTCCATCCTAACACTGGCAAAATCCCAATCAGAGATAAAGAATGCTCTATGAAGACACAATGCAACATGAGTAGTGTTCAATGTCCACCCCTGGACCAGAAACTTACAATCCATATCCTGAACTCGAACGAACATACCACCTGTGATATTAACAATAGAGATTAGATTAAAGGCAGGGGGAGGAAAAGAGATTTATCTACATTTCATAAAATAAATTTCATCACATATTATTCAGAAACCCACCTTCAAACATTGATAAGGATTTTTTAACAGGCTACAGCACAGTTTGATGGGAATGAAAATAAACAAACAAAGTCCATGCAAGTTAAAGGGGCGCGCAATCTTTTCATATGCAATAAGTGACCAATTATGTCCACGCATACAATAAATGATGTGCAATATACAGCTGCAATGAACAATAGCTTATAAAATGCATTCTATCCCAGTGCCCACACATATATCATTTAATAACTCTGCCAATCATTTATTTATATAATCCATGTGAGGAGTGTAAACAATGGTTCATAGATAGTATTAGAGCATTTGTTTTTTGTGAAACATATAATTCATGTAAATAGTTTCTTTTTTTAAAACTTACAAAGTGCAAGAGTGAAAAGATTATCACTGAAGACTAAATTTAAAAATTTAAGGCAGAATAACCATGCATAGTTTAATTTTGGTTTCACTTATTCCTTTTTCAAACTGCATACAGTGACAATATTTAATTATACCTGTAATTCTGACAGCTGGATTGGCCACCTATCACGCAGTGGGAAGATGCTCTTATTCTCCGCAGTAATTAGCCTTCAATGGCCACAGGCAGTGGCCACTTTTGTCTGACTATGCCATCCAGGTTGAAACCATCCAAACGCTTAAGTTTCACAAGGCAGGTTCGCACTAGTGTGTCAGCATTGCATAACTACGATGACCAGACACTGCATACAATAAAGGATGTTTATAGCAATATTGGATAAGACAGCAATGAACCATACAATAAAATGCTGTACACCTGGGTAAAGTATAACCCCATGAAAGTGAAATAAAAAAGCAGTGGATTTAAAAATAAAGCGACACACACACACACACACTATCTGCTGTAGTTTAGAGCCATCTCCCCATAGCAAGACAAGAAATAGTTTTGAACGCAAGGTCTTACCTGTGACTTTTAGGTTACAAGACCAGCTGCTTACCAATTATACTACACTGCCGCCCAATCCAGTGTAGTATCTGTTGGCCATAAATCCTCTTTTCTTGAAATAACTAAAGGAGTCCCTCAAAGATCCATCCTGAGTCCTGTGTTACTTTATTTACAATTTATATTAATGATCGTTCATATGTTTAATCCACTCAAATTTAATTTTTTGGAAATAAATGTATCATTAGAAATGGCATCGTATTTCCTGGTACATTTAAAACATGTGCAAATATGTTTTAAAAATCCACTTATATACTGATGACACAATTCTTTAATGCCATGCCCCCACCCTTGCCAAACCTTTTGAATGCTTCAGAATGCTTTTAATTATATTCAGTCATACCACACTTTTTCATCTGCAGCCGGTCCTTAATGCAGGCAAAACTAACTGCCTAGTGTTTCTCATTCTCAGTCCATTGATGATTTGAAAATCACCACTCTTGATGGTATGCATTGAAACAATATTTGGCTGTAAATACCTTGGGATCAGGCTTGATGATAAGTTTAGTTTTAAATTGCATATAGTTAAATGAATCACTTTTATTTCAGGAATAAATGTTTTTTTAGTTATAAAATCGAGAGGAAACTCATTTTAGACACTTTTGTCCCCCATTTTATATTATGGAGACATACTTTACATGCATGCTTCCTTCTCTACATTACATGTCTTGGACACATTTTACCATAGTGACTTGTGCTTAATTTCAGGTGCGAAACTATTAACCCATCATTGTCCGCTATATAAATGGTCTGGGTTAACGTCATTACATCTGCGTAGATTGATCCACTGGTATATATTTATTTATAAAACAATAATAAGTCCATTTTCTTCATACTTCAACTTTCTGCTGAATAGACATACACATAGTTATCACCTCCGCTCTAGTGATGTGATACTCTTTAAAGTCCCTCATCCCTCTACTGAATTTGTTGAAGAGTGCAAGTTGGGTTTCAGATATTTTGCACCTTACAAATTTAAAGTTTAAGTTCTTAAACTTGACAAACTACTTTTAATTGCTGTCTTTAAACAGACAATTCAAGACTCAGTGACTGAAATATGCTCCTGCTTTTAACCTCTGCTCTGGTTTTTACTTCCTGCTACACTGCTGTCTCACTCTCCATCTGCTGTTTGGAACTCATTTGTCTGCTGTCTTGGGTAACTTTGTGTTTTATGGCAGGTCTTCCTGCATGTGAAACATCGCTGAATTCTGAAAGCAATCAAAATTTTTCACGTTTATTTCTGGTAATATCATCAATGTTTGGAATGTTGTATGACAGCATAACATGGTCCAAAATGTTGCTGGTTTCTCATAACCCAAATCTGTCGTTTTCCAGAAATGAAGCTGCTTAGTTTCGAAAATCAAAAAAGAATTTTCATAAACTGGTTATGATCATTTTTCAAATAAGCATGTTTACATGTACCAGGAAATACAATGGCATTTAAAATAATTAATTTATTTCCAAAAATTACATTAAAAAATATTTCACACCCCGTTTTCAGTTTTTTTGCCCATTCTACTTTTGCAAGGCTAATGCTACCGAGTTGTGATATCTGTGAAAATCTGGGGGATATTTGAAAATGCCTCCAGAGAGAATCTTTCAAGATACCACAGATCGCTCAGCCTGTGCATATGGACTGACCTCTAATTTAAACCACAAATGTTTGATTGGGTTAAATGCATATAGCTTCGCAGTCCATGAAATACAGCAAAACCTCTTGCTCCCCCTGAAACGCGGTACCAGACAGCTTAGCAACATCGTTGTTTTGAATTTGAGGGTTGTGTCACCAGAGTGTGTTGTCGGTGTGACCTGCCTTTCCTTTACGACACCTTACTGTGCTTCACTAGAGAACTAGCCATGCCACATACTAAACATATGGATTAAGGAGAGAAGCGCACTTTGCGATGACTCACATAGATGACGTCTAAACTCCACTTCCAGCCCCGTGCGCCTGTTTGATACATAGCATGTGCATTTATGGGGCAGAAAACCTCATTCTACCTGTGTCTGAAACAAGTCACAAAAGGCTCAATATGTCAGGCCTAAGTTTCTGTGTTTAGCTTGAAAATGGACATGTCCATATAATATGATTTCAATATGTACACATTTGGGGTGGATGGAGATGACACTATTTGTATTTGAACCTGTATTTGTTCAACCAACAAAATTATTTGCATTTGCATTTGTATTTGGATAGAAACCGGAAGTGGGCGTAACACAGAAGCTGCATTAAATGCCAGGATTTTTACCATGATGATCAATGGCACTGCTATGGTTGAGAAATGAAAGCATTAAAGTGATGGTTCTACCATGACGTCAACAATAATTGAGTTCAACAACTGGTGGGGGAGAGGGTTATTACCAAAGGGGGGCCAGATTGAAAAAGTATGTGATAGGTAATTTAATGAATATAAAGGTGTCACAATTCTTCTTAATGAAAACTGATATGTTGTAGGCTTCATTACGCAGCAGCTGGTATCATGGCAAGCATTTCAAGCGTTGGAGTAATTTCAATTGTATAGTCCCCAAAGCCTGGTGGTGTCGCTGTGGCCTATCTAGTGATAAGGGAAATGGTCACTCGCTGTCTCTCTGCAGGTGTGAGAGTGTGTGTGTGTGTGTGTGTGTGTGTGTGTAATTGAGAACCTTGATGCTGACTTCTGAGCGAATGGCATCAAAGAGATGGGAAAAAAAGATCTGAATCCGAATAATATCGGCCAAATTCAGGAGGAGAAAATATTTGGACAGAACACATTATTCAAGTGTTGCCGAATATGGTATTTGCATTTGGCACCATCCGTAGTACATACACACATGTGAGTTTCATACTTTAATGCATTTAAAATAAGTCACACAGCACATTTAAAATAAATAACACAGCAAACCAGACTGCACATTTCCAGAACCACAACCTCCTGCATTCATTGAGAAGGCCATTCAAATGGAGGTCCTGCTCAGCGGGTCTTGAAAAAGTTACTTAGCACATGGTCTGATTGTCAAAAAATCTGCAGTTGAAAGGGTAAAAACGTTACGTAATCTATCATTCATATGCTGATAATGGGTACCCACTACACCCCTCAGTTGGTCTGGATCTCCATAAATCTTGATTTATAAGCACACTGTGAAATAAGCTGTGGGCCACACCTATTTTAAAACACACATCTAGGCCCCTCCCCTCAAGGAAGAGGATTAGTGATGATCTATCTGTGTATACAGGGGAGATGGTGCCAATTCTGTTAACTTTGCAGTGTGTAGAAGAATAATTGGCCTTAGAGAATAATTGTATACTCATATTTAGGTTCATCTCGGATCATAATTAAAATATCAGAGATTTTATTTTGAATTCAAATGATGAGACTGAGCGTTCGCTTTCTATAGGTACCTGCGCATGCAAGAGTAAAGGGGAACACGTTAGAAGCTACGTGTGCAAAATAATCAGTAAATAAGAATTTGTGTATATAAATGTAAGCCATACCAAAAAGAGTTTAAAAATGTGATTCAACAGTAAAAAAAAAAAAAAAAAAAAGTTTGTGGGTGGAAGACAGAACAGGGCAATAGTTATACAACATTCAAAGAACAGTTGGGCACATGAGATGCATAAGGAGGAACAGAAGCGAAAAAACAATAATATCAAGACTAAGATCTGGACATACTGGGTTTAACAGTACCTTATTTATAATGAAAAAACACAGAGAAATGCTATTTTTGCGATCCGGCAGAAACAATAGATCGTGCAATAGCTACTCCACTGCCCTAGATATTCTGTAGAAGGGACATATTTGATATCAAGGTTAAGAGAGAAACAATAATTTAAAGAGAAGATGAGGAGATTTGTGTTTTTCATTTTTACCTCAGTATCGCCAAAGAAATAAGTTAATTAATGGAATCTGAGTTTTTTGTAAATACATTTAGATTCAGTATTCTAATAATCCCTGCCCATACTCCATTCCAGTCGGTGGCGGTAAGGCAGCTTTTTGTTGTTTACTAAAACACCACAAAAGGGCAAGATGAAGAAGAAGTTCAGTTCACTGTGTTGTTATAAATCATTTTAGGATTTTATGGAGAGCCAGATCCAAAGTGGTCGTAGTGGATACCCATTATTAATTAGCATATGAACGGTGGGTTCCCTAACACTGAAAAATTTAATCGCGGACTGTTTGACAATCTGGTGCGCAAACACACCAGCCGGTCAGCAGTCTCTGCCACAGGTCGTTCGGTCATTCACCCGAGAACCTACTGTAGATTGCATTAGGGTTCTTGCCTGCAGAGCCTACTCACAGCCGCAAAGATGGACATCGGTGAAGTCAACTCCCTCTCCTGTGAGGAATTTGTAGAGATTTTTGGCAACGTGGTGGAGAAATGTCCCCTTGTTGCGGCCGCAGTGTGGTCGCGGAGACCCTTCAATTCCGTCAGCGACATCGAGGCCGCGATCGCCGACTTCATCGACAGCATGCCCAACTCAGGTAGGCCTACAGCAGGGAATGAAAAATTCATACACTTATGAAAAAATTAATACAGCTTAATACACTTATCATATCTGCTAATACAGTACAGGCGTGTTATTGTTTCTTAAATTGTGCGAGGAAAATGAAAGGTATCCAAAAACGATTATGGAAATTTAGTCTCAACATAAAACGTTTTGAAAGTACAAAAACGTTTTCTCAGGCAAAGCACTGTCTACGCCATTAATAAAAACGAGCAAAATCTAGGCCTGCTGTTAAAAGCATTGATGTAAAAACGAGGCGAAGTTACAACAAACAATATTGGTTATTTTCGCTCACACAAATTAAAGAAGCTCTTTTCCAAAGCAGTCGCTACCCAGTGTTTCCTAAATTATTTAATGTAACCGGGCCCTGTGGTTTTTCATCTTACCATCTTGAATGGAGAGAATGTGCCATTCAAAGTTATGTGTCACGTGGAAGTGTGAAATTCCAATCATACATAGTGGAAATAATCTGAAATTCAGCCTTCACACTTAAAAATGGTAAAAATGACTAGCCTACATTATATGTTTGAACAGACATATGTCTTTTCTCTTGTGAAAATGTTTGTTTCTTTCTTGGTATAAATCTTAGTTTGTAAATGTGCATGTTATATGCTGCTAGAAAAATTTCCCTAGGGGAAGTATTCCATCTATCTATTTATTTATCAGTCTATGTACACTATCTATTTTACAATCAGTTTTAAGTTGCAAATATACAAAAACTTGACAACCAAGTACAGTTGAGGCCAAAATTTTACATACATCTAGACTAAAGTCATTCAAACTCAGTTTTTCACAACTCCACACATTTCATGTTACCATACATTTCCTGTGTTAAGTCAATTAGGGTATCTATTTTATTGCCATAAGAGGTCATTGCAAAATAATAGGAGACAGATTTATTTACGCTTTTATGTACCATCAGATTTTCAGTGGGTCAAACGTTTACATACACTTTGTTAGTATTTGGTGGCATTGAATTTTAATTGCTTAACTTGAATCAGATGCTTGGGGTGGCCTTCCACAAGCTCCTCACAATACTTTACCAGAATTTTTGCCAATTCTGATATAGTGAATTAAAGCTGAAATAAATTGGTCTCTAATCGATTGTTTTAAAATGACTTCTGTTGTGAACAAAGTAAATGCCCTAATTGACTTGCCAATAGAAATGTATGGTAACATGAAATGTGCAGAGTTGTGAAAAACTATAGTATATACAGTAGATAATATGTAGAGACAGCGACGCCGATAGAAACCTATGGGGAGGGCATCAGAACCAGGAAGTACAATTGTTTCGCTGAATAGACATGCTCAGTTGTGTCCTTGGTCACATGCCTATAACATGTTTACAACCAGGATAGAGCAGACATTGGCTAAAATAAATAATACATTCAAAATTCATATCTTTGTCTGTGTGGTAGAAGAAGAAAAAATTTTACCTCGGAAAAATAACACGTGATTTTTCTTTCTTCCTAATATAATGCATGGAGTTAACATCAATATTTGAGTGGAAGTATTTTATTTTTGCTGTCAAAAATGAATGGAGCCCAATGGGGAAACCTGCTTTTTGAGGGAAAATCATAGGTATCAGCAGGGGGCGACATTACATCTGGTGCTGAGGTTGAGAACCGAAAGCTGACCCTTTGGTAGGTACGGCTCTTAACCGGATAACGCCTGGCTACGCCCTAGACGGCTAGAAAACTTGCATGGTAAGGGGATGGGCATGCATTCTTAGAATTGCTGTTTGTAGATAGCTGATGCACTGTTTTTATGTATGTATGTATGTCTGTATGTCTGTATGTATGTATGTATGTATGTATGTATGTATGTATGTATGTATGTATGCAACTTTGACCAAATTAATTTCCTACTTGGATAATAAAGTTAATCTTGACTTGAGTTGACTTGACTTGAAATATACTCGTTACATTCTTATTACATTCTTATTACTTATAACATTTCTGTCTTAATAATAGAAATGTTAGGAAATAGTAATAGCTCTGATAAAATTTTCATAACCAATGAAAAAAGGAGATCATTTGTATTTGTGATGTGCATGCAGGTGAAGATATGGTGCTGAGATCTTTAGGACTTGTATGCAGGTAGAGATATGGCGCTTGGGGTCTTTGTGGTTTATGTGCAGGTAAAGACATGGTGCTGAGGTCTTTGTGACTTATGTGCAGGTAAATAAGGGACCCTGAGTTATTTGTGATGGCATGCAGGCAAAGACATGATGCTGAGGTCTTTGTGACTTGCATGCAGGAAAAGACATGGTGCTGAGGTCTTTGACTTGCATGCAGGTAAACACATGGTGCTGAGGTCTTTGTGACTTGCATGCAGGAAAAGACATGGTGCTGAGGTCTTTGTGACTTGCATGCAGGAAAAGACATGGTGCTGAGGTCTTTGTGACTTGCATGCAGGTAAAGAAGGGATCCTGAGGTGTCACCCAGACTTGGCGGGGCGGGACCTCCAGCGAGGGACGCTGACGCGCGAGTCGCAGGCGGAGCAGAGCCAGGTCGGCCTGACACAGCTGGACCCAGCCGAGGCGGCGCACATCAACGCCCTCAACGCGCAGTACAAGCAGCGCTTCGGCTTCCCCTTCGTCATCTGCGCCCGCGCCAACGACAGACCTGCCATTCTGCGCCAGCTCAGCAAGCGCCTCGGCAACCAGCCCGCCCGCGAGCTCCCGCTCGCCGTCGAGGAGGTGAAGAAGATCTGTCACCTGCGCCTGCAGAACCTGCTGTGCCCCGTCTTGCCTGGGCCTGCCCAGCTCGGTTCCACCCCTCCCAAACTGTAATGCAGCTGTCTGACCCGTCTCTGCCTGAGGCGGCATCTGCGGCGAAGCCTTCTGATCTTAGAGGAAACTCGAGTCGGTTTGTCTAAAGCCGACTGTTACATCAGAATTGGTCGGAAGTTTTACGTAACGTCGTTGTCATCATCACCGCTGTCAGGAGTCTCATTCCTGCCTTATTATTCAGGAGTCCACCCAATCTGAATACACTGTGTCTTTAATTTACTTGAATATCTTCAATTACAAATATGAATTTTAAAAAAACATAATGGTAGTGTATTTGTTGCCCTTTTGTCAGCGTCGATGTTAGTGTAAATTCCTCCCTGATGCATACAGTACATAAAGGAACCTGAATCCTTTAGGCCCAGCCTGTAAGAAGCTGTGACCTTTAGTTACCATCAGTGACTTTAAACTTCATCTGATCTATTCTCATGTATCAGCTGAAAAGCCTGATCCTCTGAAGCAAGACCATTTTAAGCAAAAGCAGTCAGCCTGCATCCTTTTTCCAGCTTCTCAACAGGACCACAAGGACAGCATGAGATCTCATTGCAAGATTTTTTATTAAGAGCGGAGACTAGGAGTGTCCAGACTTTGAGAACCACTGGTGTTCGTTTGTCCCTTAAATTCACCAACAAATTTAGACAAAAAAACAGGTTAGGTGACATATGTAGTTGACTGTTTTAATAGTTTTTTGCTGAGTAAGAATGAAATGTAGAATTACAACTGCAGTATGATGCCTTGGTCTCTAGTCTAGATGTCAGTGTAGCTCTGAAGAGCAAGAAGCTAGCTGAAGTTTCGATAGATTGGCGGCCTGTCTAGGGTGTATTCCTGCCTCTTGCCCAATTCCTGCTTATGGCCAGGATAAGCGGGTATAGATAATGGATGGATGGATGAGTCCATCCAAGTCTCATCAATTCAGAAAGAAGCCTCTTGTTCTGCATCTGCCTTTCCCATAAAACATGCAACAAGTTTAAAAACACTCAAATACTAAACATACTACAAGGAAATAAAAAATATTCACATGCATGTGCATATGAATTGATCATATCTGCAAAATCTTTTGTTTACATGATTGCCATTGTAATCCTCAGACAAAATAAATGTATGTTAGATGAATGAGCGTGAATATATGTGCTGCAGGGATTTTCTTTCATTGAGCCAGAAGAGCAATAGTGAGGTCGGGCACTGATTGGGCGATTAGGCCTGACTCGCAGTTTGCTTTCTAATTGATCCCAAAGGTGTTCAAGTTTAAACTGTTACGCTATCTTTTGGTGATTATCTGATTTCACCTAATCTGTTCATTTAAATGTTTTGACGTGAATAACAAGACGACGCGGGAATTCCCAATGGTTGATTACGGATTATTTATTATTATTATGATCATTACATATTCTTCATAAAGTTGGCACGATTGTTAGCCAAGCAAATAAATGAATACAGTTTGAGATTGATTATTATGTAGGCTACATTGCGATTTAAGCTTATGGTAATTCTTTAAAGCGTTTACTTTCTCACGTATTTACATGAGTTAACAAAATATTACCAAATTAACAAACTGAAAAAGGTCTCTCACCAAGTATTCACCTAACCATAATCAACAGTCGTGAACAAACATGAAATACACGATGTTATCCCACTGCAGACTGCGAGAGCTACTAGGAATATAGAGCTTTAACCAAGCCTTTGTGCGACGCAAACGGAACCCGTGTAGACACATGACGCGCCGCGCCGTGCTGCTTCACTGTGCTGCTGACGCGCCGCTTATGCTACGCGTGCGGTGGGTGCCCGGCTTTAATCAGGTGCTGGGCCACCACAAGCAACCTGTGGATGGGGGCATTGTCTTCCTGAAGAGACCAATCCCATTAGGATAGAAATGTTTAATCATAGGAATTACTTTGTTTTGATTTGCAATGACCCTTCCCTCTAAGGGGACAAGTGGACCCAAACCATGACAGGAAAATGCCCACCACAGCATAACAGACCCACTGGATTTCCTCACTAGGGTCAAGCATTCAGGCCTGTACCATTCTCTTGGTGTACGCCACATATGCACTTGCCCACTTGTCAAGAATATGGTGAAGGATGACTAATCTGACCATATGACTTTTTTCCACATTTCTGTAAACCAGTGTCCATGGTTTTCACACCACTGAATTCTCAAATGTGCATTCATCTTTGTAATTCGGGGTTTATGCACTGCAAGCCTACTATATCTCTGTCTGTAGTTGTCAACGGGCTGTTCTTGCGAACACAGTTTGATCACGTCCTGCATTTACATTCTCAGTCATCTGTGGAAGAGTTGCTCTTCTGTTTTTCCTTACATATCGCACTAATGCACAAACACCACAGTCATCGAATGTTCACTCATTCCCGGCCGTTGTACCCTTGAGCAGGGTACTTAACCTGCATTGCTTCAGAATATATCCAGCTGTATAAATGGATGCAGTGTGAATGTTATGTAAAATGTTGTAAGTCACTTTGGATAAGAGCATCTGCTAAATGCCTCTAATGTACTGTAATGTAAAATCAGCAGCCTCATAACAACAAGTTGTGGGCTGGGTAAGCGGATTTCGTCTTCATATTTTGACTCCCGACATGCTGGATCTCAGGTACTACAGCCGCAGTCAAGCAGACTTTCTACAAATCAGCAGGTCACACTGAGAAATGGAGCGACAGTGAGCGATGTAAAACTAGCAAATTGTATAGGCTACCATTAATATGTCCAGTTGTATGCTGTGTTAAGTATTTCACAATGTTTTGGCACAATGAGAGAGCGAGATGTAATTGTAATTACCTCATTGAGATTAATGTACACTGTTAGCAGCAGCTAACAATCTTTTATTCATTCAGTAATTCTCTTTTCACAGACATGCAGGTCCAGGGTGTCCCGTTCCATTCCCTCGAGAATCGCATGACCATCGGACCCATCTCCTGTAAGCCTCAGCTCAGAATTACAGAGTTTCAGAGATTTTACCTGGAGACAAACCTGAAAATGGGTTTTATCGAGATGGCCATAGTTAGCATTTTTACTGCACAGTTCATATTGATTTGTCTTGTGAGCTTTGGAAATAAGCCAGTGTGATAGAGAATGGAATTAGACTGGCTGGAGAGAAGACTAGTTCTTCTCTTATGCTGAAGCAGTTTTTATCTGGGGAAGAAGCTGCTACTTTAAATACTTTGGGCCAGTTGTTGTCGTATGTTGTTGGGTTTGGGTTGCTGTATGATGTATGTGCTTGATGTTAAAGTAACTGTCATGTTTTTTCTCTATTTTTTTTATTTTTTGAGGCCTGATTATTTTGTAGTTTTGTTTCCCCATAATTTCTTCTGGGAACATGAACATGACTTAGAACATTTGATTGGTTGATTTCCTTTGGAAAGAGAACGTCTGGTGTGTGTGTGTTTGTGGCTTCTGTTTGGACACCTGAACTCGAACGAGCTTTCACAGTGAAACACACAGGTAACACTCCATTTTTACCTTTCAGGGGAGAAGACAACCAGAGAGGATGGCTTAGCATTCGCAGGTGAGCACAAACTCTTTCTCACACAGTCACTATGGCGCATAGAACAATGTTACAGTGGACCATTATTGATATTAGCATGTCATGACCAGTCAGCTAATCACAGTAACATTCACGATGGTGCAGCCATGGAACAGTATATGTTTTACTGAATCAGAGAGGTACAAGTCCTTTCCTGGAGGGCAGGAGTAGATCTTGGGTTTTGTTCCAACCAATTCTGGCTTAATTTTGGAAACACCATTATACACCAGCGCTGGTTCTCTCATATCAGACCACTGTAAAATATTTTCTAAATATTTTCTTTTCCCATTAGCCACAGTGTTTTCCATCCTCTACCACTGGTGGCGTTCTGCTCTTACATGTATAAAATATTCCGATGTGTCAATGCGTTCTTGATGATGACATTTTCTATATAAATAAGTAATGTACTGTGACTATTTATAAAGTTATTGTATTTGTGGTGGAATAGCATTATTAAACTTTAGGGCTGTTTTAATTGATTCATATAAACATCACAGCTGGTCTCACAAGTTATTCTGCTTTTTCTGTTTTCAGGAGCATCAAATAAATAAGTTTCCATCTGTGTCCTGTTCCTGCGTCCTCTTGAAGGATTGGTCACTGGGGTTTCAGTCATTGGGTCTGTTCCTTCCTTTTCACTCTCCCTCTTCTGATTGGTCACACACCTGCAGTGTGTTATTGGGATTGTGGCCAGTATCCCCAGTGTAATCACAGTACAAGCATTCATGGAACCGAAAGAATAGGAAGTTGGAAATGCTTTGATCTATGTAAGACACCAATGCAGTGATTTACACAGCAGTTAAACAACGATCTGCCATTTCTGTTGACACTACATATCAAAAAAGGAAGTTACCAGAGCGACGCTCTAACCTTTCCTCAAGATATCACTGGCTGATACCGCCAAATATCTGTAATATTCACAAAATTATAATCATGCAACCCTGGGAGTCCCTTGAAAAGCCGCTGCTAGATTTGTGCAGTCTCTCCAGCTCATTTGCTGTCATTTATGCCTTCTTTTCAACCTTTTTTTATGAGCAAATAAAATAAATAACTAAATATGAATGAGCCGTCATTGACTACTTCACTTCTGGGCTAGTCTGGTCATGGCCTCAATGCTGTGTAATAACGTCTATGACAAAGGTACGAAGCTATCAAATATGTCAAGAGTGAAAATTAAAGGAAAAATCAACAAAGTGTGGAGGGTGGAGTTTCATTGATGGGATTGTCGTAATTTTTTGCACGTAAGAAGGAAGCAATTCAATGCAGTGTTTACCCAGTATAGCTGGAGGATTGTGGAGTAAATAGAAGCAGTGGCTGGTCAAATGTGCTTTTTTGGCTGTCTCCCAAATTGATGGGGGATGCTGTAGCAGTGGAATGGGGTCATCATGTGATTTATTGATTTACTGATTGATTGATTGATAAATATGTTTGATCACAACATCATGAACAATGGCACACACGGAGTAAGTATTTTTATAAATATGTGCATGTTGAAATTTAAAAAGAAAGGTCGTACACTCTTCCCTCCGATGCAGTTTAAAAAAGATTAGCAATGCTTTGGCAGCAGCCCGCCTTCGTCAGGGCTTTAACGCAACAAATATCTCACACATACATACAGATTACTGCCATTGAATTCACCTGTGAGACAAGATCATGTGACGTACACAAACTTGGATCTACTCGCAAAATGTTACTATGGACAGAATTTATTTGAGTGAATTGACACCAAAAGGTTGAATGGGTAATCAAATGTCATGAATTTATCCTGCCAAGTGTCTGAATTGATCTGAAGAAAGGATTGATGCCAGCCTAGAGGTGAATGGTAATTAAATTATCGATCTTAAAAGAGAGTCAGCTCATTTTTTAAATGCACCAGCCACGGAGGCCAACTGCGAAGACTTCAACAAAATTGGACGTTTGAGGCCCCTCTGCTTGTTTTGGGCCCCTCTGCTCATTGGGGCCTGTTTCATTTGAAGCTCTTGTACCTGCCACGCCACGCTTTTGCTTCATTCACAATTCAAATCCATTCCAGAGGTTGGGAAAATTTCATATTTATGGGAGAGTCTCAGGAAGAAGAGTAAACGCTATTAGACATACCGTATAAAAAATAAGAGTACAAAGAGTAATAAGGCTGAATATTGTAATATGCGTGCTAAGGTTAAAAAAGAGTTAAAGATAGCTAAGAGGCTCTTTGAAAGGCAAGTTGCCCAAGATGCAGAAAGTAATCCTAAACAGATCTTTCAATATTGCAGCAAGGAGTGGAAAAATAAGGAGTAAGTGCAGTGCAAATAAAGAAGAAGCTTTACTGTTTAAGAATAAGGATGTTGCTGATGCCTTAAATAGTTAGTTTATTGAGAGTTTTACCAAAGAGGAGGTTATTGATAGGCTGGAACAATAGGCCTGAGAATATCTTCTCAGATACTGAGATAGGGGATAGAGAAGTACCAAATAAAGTACACAAACCAAAGACAAATAGGCCATAGGCCCTGATGGCATATACCCAAGGGTACTCAAAATTTAGAATATTACCTATGGAATTGCACAGGACGGCATTCTTTGGCCACTTCTTTTCTCATTGTACATGCTTCCACTTTGTAATAGCATCCGTCAACATTGCGCTAATTTTCATTTATATGCAGATGACACGTAACTGCATATACTGTATTTGTGGACCCAAATGACCCCAGTGCTCTCAGTGCATCGACTACCTGCTTGCCTGCCATCAATGAGAGGATGGCAAATCATTTCCTGAAATTTAATGAGAATAAGGCTGAAATACTTTTACTTGGCCCCAAATCAAAAAGAGATTGAAAAGTCTGGCTCTACCCAGTGAGAAGGGAACTTCAAAATAATATCTCTTCCTTATCCCATTTACTTCTCCGTGACAGAAATGAGCTCCATTCAACAACAGTGGTGTTGACTATTTTCTCATACTTCTCAAATTCTGCTGCAGAGAAATGACCCTTCACCTCTCACACAGAGATAACAATGTAAGCTCTTACAACATTCTCCATTTGCTCTCATTTCAGAGCTTTCTATTTCCCTGAAATGAATGAGATAACCACAAGATCCAAGGAAAAAACCCTGAGAAATAATGAGAACTTCTTTTTTCTTATGGTTCTTCTTTGTTCATTGTTCACTGTTTGAAGCAGCTGATTTTTCCTCTGAGTACGGACAAAATCAGTAGTTAGAAATCTGGAAGCCATTTTAGATTCGGACCAAAGTTTTAAACCTCACATGAGCACACTGACCAATACTGCTTTCTTTTAGTTTAAGAAGTATTGCTAAACGTGAGCCTGCTCTATTTTACCGGTCAGAGTAACTACAACTTATTCAGAATGCTGCAGCCATAATTGTACTTTTTAAAAATATTATTTCTATCCTGTCTGTATTACTTTGGCTCACTGTGTCTGTTATAACTCATTTTAAAGTTGTTTTTTTATAAAGAACTAATGGGCCTCACACATACTTACACACTATTAAAATCAACAGCCTTTTTTAGTCATTGCGGCATTTGGTCCGCCGGAGAGGCGGATTGGTATCGGCTGCGCCGGCTGATGGAGAGAGCACACACACCTGGGTTGCGTTAGTTAATCAGCCCAGGTGCTTAAAGGTGTGCTGCTCTCCACAGTTTGGGGGCGAGACCGGGAGCTAACACCAAGAGCAAGTTTCTTTATTTGAGTTGCGTTTAATTTCAGTTTTGTTTCTTTTAATAAGGCGGGGAGCAGTGAACCCCCACTGAAAAGTCAGAGGAGCTGGTCTGCTGGATAGCAGTCCAGCTACAGAGCGGGGAACTGAAATAGTTATTTTTTTTATTTTATTTTTATTTTTTCTTTTAGTTTATTGTTTTATTTTCTTTTGTCTTTGTTATTTTAGCTCTTGTTGTTTTAGTTTATTGTTTTTGCCCGGAACCTGTGAGGGTCAAGGGTGAAGGTGTCCGTTCATTTTATTTCATGTTTGTGTGGATGCGCTCTCTCTCTCTCTCCATGCGACACGCAACGGTGTTCCCCGTCACTGCCGCACATGCCGAGTTTCACACTGGCACTGTCATGTTCACTTGTTTATTCTCCTCACCTTAATGTATCATGATCATTCTTGAATATGTAAGGTTTTAAAGTTTTCAAAATGTGAACTCAAAATCATCATTCATTAACTTTACTATATGAGAACTGTCATAGTTGAGTCAATGTCCATTCAGCACAGTTTTGTTCATTATCGGATAAATCTATGCAGGGAAAAATAAAAGTTGAATTGCACTTAATAACAGTTCAAGTGTTACAGTAGTACATTATGTTGAGAAATAGCATGTAGAGTGTTTATTAGCACCATGGAGAGAGAGAGAGTTAGGTGGAAATGACACTCTTTGCAATGAACTCCATAATGGCACTCCTGTTGAAAGATAGTATTTTTGACAATGAAGTACCCAAACAAGAAGGGCAGCTATATAATTCCTCCTTAAATGTTACAGTATATGATAACCAACAAGAGACCTTGAAACACAACATTTTAAACAATGAAAACTTTTCCAATTTGATTTTAAAAGTGGAACCAAAGTTTATTTTCAAGTGGAGTTTACTCATAATTTTAAGGCAAAAGTTTTTTTTTTTACAGTGCAGTTCTGCCCAACTTGAGCTCTAGCCCTGCTGCTAGTCTCCTCAAGGTACCAAGAGTAATACGCAAAAATAGTGGAAAAACCACTTCCTGATTCTATGCACCACAATTGTGGCAAATATTAAAGAAGCAGGCTTAGTTGGTGTTTGCTTCAAAAGCAAAGTTTATTCTGGCTTTTAATTAAAATTTTGTCTGATGTGCTGTTCTTACAATTTCATATTCCTTTTCTCCTTTAATTGCATTGCATTTTATATACTGTATTTCATTTATTGCTTTTATTTATTCTATTTGTAAAAATGTATATTTTTTATATTTTTATCATTGTTTTTCTATTTAATTTATTCTTAACATTACCTTTTATTACTGTTTTCCTTTAGTGCTATACTGCACAGTGCTTTGAGCCACATGGTGGTAGGAGTAGTAGCAGTAGCAGCAGTGCTACACCCCTGCTCATAGTAGCAGGGGTGTAGCATGAAATTCTTGGCCCTGTGCATATTCAGGACCCCCTTAAAATTGTAGGCCAAAGCCAACTTTATAGTCCAGGCCTTTTAAGGCCCTCCCCCCACCTTTTGGTCATGGGTCGTCAGTTCCACTACAATTTCACCATTTTTTGAGCAGCTAATTTTCTGTTCTGTTTACTTTATACTTTATATAATGTAATTATTTTTTATATTTTTGCTGCATATATGCTGCATAACTGTAATTATTATATTGTCTTCTTACTGCATGTTAGTGTAAATTAAATTTCCTCAAATGCCAAAAATTTGTTGAATTCCAAAAGCCATCCAGTTGTCATTCTTTTTGTCACCTCATGTCTGAAGCTAACCAGGAAGCAGACACGTGAAAAAACTGATATGAGGATGTGCAACTTGAACACCAGTTCCACGGCCTTCATAAATGAACATAAAGCTGAAAGTTTGGGACATGGCATGTGAGCATAACTTGCACGCCAAATTTTTCAGTTTCCATGGAACCCAGATCTGTTGTTTTCCAGAAATGCGGAAAACTGCCTGTGAGTCTAAAAAGAACGCTCTTATCCTGGTTACAATCAGATTTAAAAGCTGTTTATTTGTACAAGTAAACATGAAAAACATTTCAAATGATTAATCTAACGTAAAAAATAAAAGTTTCACATACTGATACACCCGTTTCCAGTTATTTGTGCGTCCTGCTTTTGCAAGGATAGCACTACTGAATTGACTATCGAAGGTATGACTTTCTTTTCAGCTTCTGACTTCAGTGACCTCCTTCCAACAGCAAACCCACCACCGGTGTGTGTGGCCAATAAGCTCCATTTTGGATTCAAACAGCCACAGTATCCAGTTCCCATCAAAAGTTACGATGCTACTTAGAAACTCTGGACACTTATTTTTGACTGTCGTACACAGAGGATTTTTTTTTTGGAAACCTTACTAAACAACCTATTTGCATGGTGACGCATAATAATAAACACGGAATATATGTGTCAAATTTTCTAACTTGCTGGTGGCAATTCGCTTGTACGTTTCTGTGATACATTTCACAGTATGTTTGCTGTAATAGCGATTACAGTACTTCCATGGGTATGTAATTGTATTCATTGAATCATACTGTGAAATTTATTAAAAGTCAAGCATCCAGGCCTGTACCATTCTCTTGGTGTATACTACACATGCACTCTCCCACTTGTTGAGTATATGGTGAAGGATGACTCATCTGACCACATCACATTTTTTCACATCTCTGTAAACCAGTGCCCATGGTTTTTGTACCACTGAACTCTCAAATGTGCATTAATCTTTGTAATGAGGAGTTTATACACTGCAAGTCTACTATAATATCCCTGTCTATATAGTTGTCGATGGACTGTTCTTGCTGATAAAGTCTGGTCATGTCCTGAATTTCCATTCTCAGTTACCTTAGGAAGAGTTGCTCTTCTGTTTTTCCTTACATATCGCACTAATGCACAAACTCCACGATCATTGAATGTGCACTTTCGACCACAATTTCCGATCCTATTTACTGATGTCTTTCCCATAGATCTAATGGCAGATGTCACTTTAGTCACTGTTCCTACTGAAACACTAGCCAGTTGAGCAGTCTTTGTGATGGAAGCACCTGCCATCTGTGCCCCAATAATGAACCCTCTTTAAAAGTCACTTAGACCTTTTTATTTTGCTATCTTGATCTGAAATCGAGGTCAACTGGGCCTGCTCAGCATTTTTATACATGCCACAGAGCATGATAGGATGTTAATTGCTTCATTGTGTCATGTAGTACACTTGTATGGAAACATCTGCTTTTGTTATGTTTCTTCTCTTGTTTATTCAAGTTTTTCCTTTAATTTGTCATCTGTCTGTATATATATTTTGTGTGTGTGTTCAGCACACTGGGTTGCAAATTTTTATTTAATATGCTTTATAAATAAAGCCAGATTGATTTTGAAAACCATCTAGTTGTCATGCTTTTTCTCACCTCATGACCGAGGCTAACCAGGAAGCAGAAACCTGAAAAACCTGACATCTGGAAAAACTGATATGAGGATGTGCAACTTGAACACCCGCTCCACAGCCTTCATAATTTAACATTTACTCAATATTTGGAACATTATATTCTAGCTTAACTTGTGTGCCAAATTTTGCAGTTTCCTTGGAACCCAGATCTGTTGTTTCCCAGAAATTAGGCTAATCTAGAGAGACTGCCCCTATCCTAGTTACAATTATATTTCAAAGCTGTTAACAAGTGTGATGGTATTTAAAATAAAATAAACAAGTTTTCAGTTATTTGCGCATCCAGCTATTGCAAGGAGGACACAATCAAGTTAACTATACCCGCTTGTCGTGAGCAGGTCACAGGGGTGCTGGAGCCTATCCCACTGTGGATTGGGTGAGAGGCAGGAATACACCCTGGACAGGCCACCAATCTATCGCAAGGCACTCACACAATTCACTCACACACTTATACCTATGGGAAATTTAGAGTCTCCAATTACCCCAATTAGCCTACCTGCATGTCTTTGGACTGTGGGAGGAAACCGGAGTACCTGGAGGAAACCCACGCGGACACGGGAGAACAGGCTAACTCCACACAGAAAGACCCCAAGCCGAGATTCAAACCCGGATTCACCTCTTGCTGTGAGACGACAGTGCTACCCACTGCACCACCATACTCTGAAAATATTTGGGGGGATATTTAACAAACAGATTCTTTCAGGATACTGGAGATCTTTCAGCCTGTTCATCTTGGTAAGCACAGGCTACATCTGTATGGTGTCCTTATGAGTTTACAAAATGGTGGGTTTAGGATTGTCCAATCTGGGCAGTTCCATACAGTTTTCCACTGCTCCCCATGATCATAGCACTGCCTCTGTTCTACATCAGACTCAGCCTTCTCATCACTCCTCCAGGATTTACAGTTTTCTTAGCCTTTTTGGGTTTGCTTCTTCACAGCAATAGCCAGGGGGCCTTCAGGAAGATATAAGATGTGTGGGAGTTGCTTTGTGATGGTTCCCACAAACTTCAACAACTGGCCTTGTTCTCACCTCCCTGTAGCTTGCAGTGCTCAACATTTCGTATGGCGGAACTGTTGGAAATCAATCGAAAACCATACTCTCAATGACAGAGGGCTTCTCCTCGTTGACCAACAGCCACATTTTAATGCTCTGGAGAAGGACAAACATTTCTGGCCATGCAGGATCTTTTTTTCAGGTTTTTAAAAAAACATTTTCAGATAGTCCTTCCTGTATATGACCCCTTGAACTACATCTGAGACAGAAAATTCCAAAGAGGTGGAGCCATAGTTGAAATGCCAATGGTACCTCACTGAGGTATTGCAGCCAACTTCTGAGGAGCTATAAATCCATGTGTTCAGAGGAGACTGACATACCACCTTGAAGATTGACTGGTAAGTACACAATAATGATTGCTCATTTCTTAAGTCCAAATAATTGCAAAAGCATAACTTCAGTAAGAAAAATAAACACATATATACCATTAATATGAAGCCTTGATTTTCCCAGTACATTTTGCATAGTCACTGGAAACTCAAGAAGTCTGAAGAATGATGATCTCAGGAGCAGCACTGTTACTCCTATGGATATCGGCCTTCTCAACTAGTGATACAGGTAAAGCATAGAGTCTCTCTGCTTTCATTCGTGCTTCACTGCCCTGTATTACAGTACAACATGGTGTCTTACAGATGTGCATGTGTACTACAGTGTAAAACTGTCCAGGTATGATTTCTTCCAACTAACGCTGTTTATACAATCAGTGTCAATTTTTCTAGGCTCTATAAATGACAATAAATGGAGGTTTATAGATAGCTTAAAAACAACATATAAATTGATTCACCTTGGTGTACATTACCAGAACCATAAATAATAGAAAATTGAGTAAAAAGAAGATAACAAATTATAATTAAAAAAAATCCATATCAAACGTCTCTTTTCATGACAGTATCTCAAGGATGTGTTTTCAAGTAGTACGTGTTGGACCACTTGTTTAAAAAATCTACTAGTCATCAATAGCTCCTTGCTACAGCCCCGCTGTGTTCTAGGGTTAAATGGATAGTTAAATGCCAGTATGTTGTTACAAAAGTGATGGGACATTAATAACAGCATAACTAATGAAGTACGGCGTTTATTTAAAATAGTGGGAGTGAGCAAGTACGTGCACAGTGTGGTACATATTTGCAGATGGTAAAACTGAACAGGAAAGTTGTGGGAGTCTGAACCAGGGAAAAGAACCATCAGTGGTGTCAAATCAAAGAATGTAACATAACAAAACTTCAAACTAACTAATACAAGGTAAAGTCTAGTAAAAAAAGAACAAAAAATGAAAACCTTTAAATGCATACTATGCAGGATTTTCACTTTGAAATTTTTAAGAAATTTAATTTTTAAATAACCATGCTAAGGAATATCTATGATGCATTGGCAATCTCTGACTTTACAGATTCTTGTTGAATTTGTGCACCTATACCTGTATTTATTATTCTAAAATGTGTTTGGGATGCTTCCAGACCTGGTGCTCTTTTCTGTGTGGGGAGTGGTGGGTGTGGCTATAGACCCTGTGGTTTGGGATCGGATTTCAGTGGAGTGTTTGTTGCTACAGCAAAGCAAAAACACAAGCTGAGAGGACTCATTCATGAACTAGAGTTAACCTTGGAATTGCTTTTTCTTGGTGGCTTCAGCTGAAGTTCACCAATGGGGTGTAAGTAACATTACCACTAGATATCAAGCCTGCTGTATTAGGGTACTCAAGGTGAGTGGGCTGAAGACAGAGGAGACTTTGATTGTCAACACAGGACCACAGCAAGGCTAAATAATACTGCATTAATGACCTACCCAAACAAAAATGCAAGGGGTGGTATTCATTTCTAACCTGTTGTTTCCAACATGTGCAAATGTACACAGTATCTTGACTTACTTTGTCCTTTTCCCCAAACTGCAAAAGGTTGATAGCACACAACAACACAAACAATCCAATACCATTGTAAGGAAAATTTGTCCTTATTTATTTTAGTTGTTGGTTAGACAGGGATCAGGGACCAAATACTCAAACTCTGCATTGTGGTGTCCAGTAGCATACCTGCACCTCGGAGCTCTAGTCCCTTTAGCTCCCCTCCCCCCCCCCCCCCCCACCCCCCATCCACCCCTGTGCAACTGTGCATGATCTTATGATTGTAACTATTTTTCCAAGACACTTTTCTATGGAGTTCCAAGGCAATGGTCCCTCTGCGATGCAGACAGTCATGTAGGTAAACCCCATCTTTAATAATCCATACTGATCCGATCACATTCCCGCCCTTATTCCTATACATATGTACCAAATCACCACCTCCCTCACATTCAGTTCTACATTCAGGCTCATTTCTTCTGTTGTGGCACTGTTGATGCATTGCAGAGTGGTTTATTTCCATTGGTGTCCAATCTTGCCCTGTCCTATTGACCCCTTCACCTGGTCTTCTTGCTGCTGTTTTCCAATTATAACTTGTGGCATTCATGGCTTCACCAGGCTTCAGCAGCGGTATACATCCAGGAACACTCAGAATTGCACTTTATACCATGCAATACCAACAACTCTCACACAAAAGAACAAAGTGCAAGGCAAGTAAAATTAATAGGAGAAAAATGGCTTGCTATGCAGGAAGAAGGACTGCTATATAAGATCTGGCAGGCAGGGATTGGATGGCACAGAGAAATTGGCAATGACCAGTCAGAAAGGCCAATGAGTTGTGGGAGTCAGGTATTGGACGGCGCTGGAACCAATGGTGGGACACTTGAGGCAGATGACAGAGAACAAGTGAAAAAGTGAAACGTGCCAAAACGAACAAGCACCTATGCAAGGCATAAATAAATGCAATTCACCTAGCCGGCAATCTACATCCGTCCAAGCAACGGATGTTCTCATTTTCTTTATGCTGTTCAAAGATGTGTTTGCTTTCATCTTTATGCAATGGGCTGAAATATATAGCTAGCTAGCCAGATTAGGTAGCTCACTAAAGCCTGCAAACTCTACAGCTTGCAAATATACAGATTGCCCCAAATTTCAAAATCAGAAGTTTTTCTGTGCAAAGAAAATATAAATCTTTAGATCCCACATCATATTTTCAGTGGGGTGCTTGCATTTGTGAATTCTGTAATGAGTTTAAAAAAAATGTTTTTCATATAGCCGATGCCCAGATCAGACTGGTGAATGGAGGAGATGACGAATGCTCTGGCAGAGTGGAGATCTACCATGACGGCCAGTGGGGAACGGTGTGTGATGATGTCTGGAACATAAACAACGCTGAGGTGGTGTGTAGACAGGTGGGCTGTGGCAGAGCTCTGGCTGCTCAAAGCAGTGCCCACTTTGGACAGGGCAGCGGGCCCATCTGGTTGGATGATGTGAGGTGTTTGGGAAGTGAATCCTCCCTGACACAGTGCCCACACCCTGGGTTTGGGTCACACAATTGTGGTCACCATGAAGATGCTGGTGTAGTTTGCTCAGGTAGGAAATCTTCTTTTATGTTCTCATAATTGCCTTAAGTTGACTGTTACAAAAATGAGCAACAGGTCATAACCATTCCTGTTTGGAAAAGAAATCTCAAAGCATAGTGTGCATTTTAAGTCAATGTAACAGCATAAAATTCTTTATTGAATTATTATTTCTTGGCTTACTTGATTGACACTAAGTGCCTGTCAAACCAACATATAAATATAATTGTGTGAAAAGGAGCACACAACTTTTTTTATCAAATACTTTTATTTGGCAGATGCAGTTTGTTTTCATTCCAAAACAAAATCACTCCTTTTAAATAAAACTTGATCTCAGCCTTTCAGCGTAAGATGGTTACAGCCATGGTTTTCCTCTGACACACACTGATTTGTAAACTGGTAAAAGTGCTTTAAAACCAATCCTGAAAGATACCGAGAATTAGTGCAAGGAGACCAAAACAAGAGTGATGTGTTCAGATTTCCTTGTTTTTGTTAAAATTCTGGTAGCAGCATTTTTTACAAGTTGTAATCTACCAATCAGCTTCTTTGCTAGCTATAACAGCTCATCAAACAAATTATGGCATCAGGGCCAATTAAGCCCAGAACTTTTCATGATTTTTGTTTTTAAATATGTTTTGTATAGCTGGTGCCCAGATCAGACTGGTGAATGGAGGTGACCAATGCTCTGGCAGAGTGGAGATCTACCATGAAGGCCAGTGGGGAACGGTGTGTGATGATGTCTGGAACATAAACAACGCTGAGGTGGTGTGTAGACAGGTGGGCTGTGGCAGAGCTCTGGCTGCTCAAAGCAGTGCCCACTTTGGACAGGGCAGCGGGCCCATCTGGTTGGATGATGTGAGGTGTTTGGGAAGTGAATCCTCCCTGACACAGTGCCCACACCCTGGGTTTGGGTCACACAATTGTGGTCACCATGAAGATGCTGGTGTGGTTTGCTCAGGTAGGAAATCTTTTATGTTTTCATAATTGCCTTATGCTAGCTAGCCACTTTCAGTACATCACTATTGCTTGGGAACTTTATAGCTTATAAATATACAGATTGTCCCAAATTTCGAATCAGTAGTTTTTCTGTATATAGAAAATTTTTTTTTGTAATCTACATATTTTCAGTGGGTCAACATAAAGAGTGGTTGCACATAGAAAACAACTGTTTAGTTAGCCAGTTGAACAAATCTTTTAGCCAATGAGCTTTTAGACCTGCAGTGTCTGTTAGCAGCCAACATTAGCTTGAGAAATATGATCTTGTACTTAGTTGTTATCATCACCCAAGATTGTGAATATTTTAATGAGTTTTATTAAAAATGTGTTTCATATAGCTGGAGCCCAGATCAGACTGGTGAATGGAGGTGATCAATGCTCTGGCAGAGTGGAGATCTACCATGAAGGCCAGTGGGGAACGGTGTGTGATGATGTCTGGAACATAAACAACGCTGAGGTGGTGTGTAGACAGGTGGGCTGTGGCAGAGCTCTGGCTGCTCAAAGCAGTGCCCACTTTGGACAGGGCAGCGGGCCCATCTGGTTGGATGATGTGAGGTGCTCTGGAAACGAATCTGCCCTGACACAGTGCCCACACCCTGGGGTTGGCTCACACAACTGTGGTCACGGTGAAGATGCTGGTGTGGTTTGTGCAGGTAGGAAATCTTCCTTTACATTCCCATAATTGCCTTAAATTGACTGTTACAAAGATGGACACAAGATCATAGCCATTCCTATTTGGAAAAGAAAATCTCAGAAGCATTGTGTGTATTTTAAGTCAATGTAACAACATGGCATTCTTTATTGAATTATTATTTGTCGGCATACATGACTGACACTGAGTGCCTGTCAACCCAAGATTTAAATACAATTGTGTGAAAAAAGGACATAACTCAACTGTTTTATCAAATACTTTGTTTCAGATCAAGCTTGTTTCATTAAAAATTCAATTTTCATCTTTTTTAAATAAAACTTGATTTAATCCTCTCACTGTAAGATGATCACAGATGAAATTTTGAAGCATTTTCTTATACCTCTCCCTTTTCCTGAAAAAAAAAATTCTTGACTTTCAAAAAATAGGATGCAAAGGAAAGTCTTCTTTTTGAAGAAAATGAATTTTCTGCCGGTGTGGGTTCATAGGTCCTTTCATAAGCACTAACGCTACTGCCAATTCGCGAGAATGTAGACAACCATGGTTCTTATCCGAAACATATGGTGTCACCAGCTGCTTGTTTTCACACCACACGCTACAGGCAAGCGTGCACATAGTACTGTCGAAAGAAGACCTTTCAAATGCGACTTTGACTTACAGTCCATAGGCGCCCGATTGACAAGTGGGGTTTGCTTGAGAGTGATGAACGTGGACCCCTAACCCACTGAACCTTCCGATACCCTGGCCCAATGCAATCGGCAATTATACATCGTCCTACATATCTATCGGCCACAGTTGGCACTGGCATGGCCCAGATTCGATCCAAGGCCGTGAGGCTCAACCATGCACCACAGTGTGCTGGTTTACCTTAATGATCCACCCAGCAACCCCCACAGAAATTTGTTATAATTTCCGAAGAATGTGAGTCTTTTCATGACAGTTTTTACAAATGTGTTTCATATAGCCGGTGCCCAGATCAGACTGGTGAATGGAGGAGATCAGTGCTCTGGCAGGGTCGAGGTCTACCATGATGGCCAATGGGGAACAGTGTGTGATGACATCTGGAACATAAACAACGCTGAGGTAGTGTGCAGACAGGTGGGCTGTGGCAGAGCTGTGGCTGCCCCAGGCATTGCCCACTTTGGACAGGGCAGCGGGCCCATCTGGTTGGATGATGTGAGATGCTCTGGAAATGAATCTGCCTTGACACAGTGCCCACACCCTGGGGTTGGCTCACACAACTGTGGTCACCATGAAGATGCTGGTGTGGTTTGTGCAGGTAGGAAATCTTCTTTTACGTTCCCATAATTGCCATAAATTGACTGTTACAAAGATGGACACAAGATCATAGCCATTCCTATTTGGAAAAATAACTCGGAAGCATGGTGTGCATTTTAAGTCAATGTAACGTTGTAATGTAATGTATGCATTCTTTATTAAATTGTTATTTGTTGGCATACATGACTGACACCAAGCGGCTGTCAACCCAAGATTTAATACAATTGTGTGAAAAAACTTTATCCTTCAGATCAGGCTTGTTTCATTAAAAATGAAAAAATTTCCCATTTTTTAAAAATAAACCTTGATCGCATCCTCTCAGTTTAACATGAATACAGATAACATTTTGAAACATTTCATTATATCTCTCCCTTTTTTTGAAAAAAAAGAATGTAAAATAAACTCTTCTTTTTGAGGAAAAAGAATTTGCTGCCAGTGTGGGATCATAGATCCTTTTGTGACCCCAATTTGGAATGTACAATCTGCAACCGCAGCTTGTTCATAAGCACAAAACCTACTACCGATTCGCAAGAATGTAGGCAACCATGGTTCTCATCCGAAACACGTGGTGTCGTCAGCTGCTTGTTTTCACACCGTCCACTACAGCCAAGCTCACAGAGAGTGCTGTCGAAAGAAGACATTTCAAATGCGACTTTGATATACAGTACTTGGGTATCCCAATTGAGCAGTGGAGTTCACTAGAGAGTGATGAACGTAGACCCCTAACGGAGTGAACCTTCTCGCCAATGCAACAGCCAATTACGCATCGTCCTACAGATCTATCGGCCACAGTTGGCACTGGCATGGTCTGGATTCGACTCGAGGCTGTGACGCTCAACCATGCACCACAGCATGCTGGTTTAACTGAATAAGCCACCCAGCAACCCCAAAGAAAATTTGATATAATCACCCACGAATGGGAATCTTTTCATGACAGTTTTTACAAATGCGTTTCATATAGCCGGTGCCCAGATCAGACTGGTGAATGGAGGAGATCAGTGCTCTGGCAGGGTCGAGGTCTACCATGATGGCCAATGGGGAACAGTGTGTGATGACATCTGGAACATAAACAACGCTGAGGTGGTGTGTAGACAGGTGGGCTGTGGCAGAGCTCTGGCTGCTCAAAGCAGTGCTTACTTTGGACAGGGCAGCGGGCCCATCTGGTTGGATGATGTGAGATGCTCTGGAAATGAATCTGCTCTGACACAGTGCCCACACCCTGGGGTTGGCTCACACAACTGTGGTCACGGTGAAGATGCTGGTGTAGTTTGCTCAGGTAGGAAATCTTCTCTTATGTTTCTATAATTGTTTTAAATTGACTCTCAGACATGAGCAAGAGAACATATCAGTCCTATTTGGAAAAAAAAAATGTAAGCATAGTGTGCATTTTAAGTCAATGCATCGGCATAGAATTCTTTATTCAATATTTAATTGTTGGCTGACTTGACTGACACTGGAGGCCTGTCAACCAAAGATTGAAATAAAATTGTATGAAAAGGAGTACTTAACTGTTTTTATCAAATGCATTATCCAACAGATCCAGCTTGGGGGGCCAGGCAGTTAAGCTTCGGAAATAACAGGAAACATAACAGCCAGTTTATGTTTTACTCAACCATAAATTTATTTTTAAAAATAAATTACAAAGCTGAGATTCAGATATGAGTCATGAGTAGAAAAGAAAGAGCAATCAATATGTTTTGTCTAGAATCCATAAAATAAGAACAGTCTGTCAGTATGTTTCTTTGAGATAGGATCAAAAAAGTATCTATCTATCGGGAAATTGCAGTGTTACAGCAGCTTACAAAAATATATGAGAAGATATTTACTAAAATTAAAATTCTTTGAGAAAAGAAAAGAGAAAACAACATATGGATGTTAGTGGAGAAAGGAGTGGGTGAATCAGTGGAATGCATGGCTTGAGAACTCTCGTGTCCTTTTTATCCTTCAGAGTCACCAATCCAGGTGTTGCAAACCCGGGAGCTGGTGTGTGAGAGTAGTTTCATGCAGGCTGGGTTAGACAGAGCTCACCTGGAGGCTGTAGGTCTGGACCCGTCGAGCGCACACCTGGCCGACTTCCGCTGCACCGCGCACCAGGAGAACAACGGCATGTTGTGGTTTCGGGTGGAGCGCAGAGGGGGGAACTGTGGGACTCAGCTGAGGGTAAGGCCATGCCCTCACCACCATTGGTGTGGAACAAATTCATTACATTACATTACATTATAGGCATTTAGCAGACGCTCTTATCCAGAGCGACGTACAACAAGTGCAAATTCAACTCAACAAATATGTGCTACAAGCCTTTTCTCTGCAGTGGCAATATACTATATGCATATCTATACACAATATGTGCTTGCTTGGTTTTTGTGATATTGGTTTTCTCAAATGGGAAAATACTCATACTTTATTTTTGATCCTCTGTTTTGCATCATAATACATAGAGATTACATTTACTGAAAGTCTTCATATTATTAAATAAAGCATTCAAAGGGCTATATTTTAACACTATTAACACATAGCCTAAAGCACAATAAGCAAGTATATTTATGGTGTGACCAGAGCGTAGAATATAATATGTAGAGACAGCGACGCTAATAGAAACCTTAGACTACAGTATATATGTATAGAGACAGCTCCTCTTCCTCTGATTGGCTGTAAGTACCATAATTCTGATTGGTGCATACACGTGTGGATTTTTTTCCATTACTACACGGAAAAATAATGCCAAAATGATTTGTATTTTTGTGAGATTTTTATTTTGCAATTTGTAGTTTGAGATTTGTAAAACAGGATTTGTAGTTTTGTGATGCGTAAAACACGTTTTGTGTGTCCACAACTTGAGATTTGTATTTTGCAATTTATAGTTTGAGATTTGTAAAACAGGATTTGTAGTTTTACAATGCGTAAAATAGGTGTGAATTGTGTTTTACGGTGCACAAAACACGCGTGAGTTGTGAAACACGTGTAAATAATATTGGCACTAAATTCACTCCATAATAATACATTTTAAAAAAATGTATCTTTGTCTGTGGTCGGAAAACAATATTTTACCTCGGAAAAATAATGTGATTTTTTTCCGAATATAATGCACGTACAGTTAATATCAATATTTGAGTGGAAGTCTTTTATTTTTGTTGTCAAAAATGAATGGAGCCCAATTGGGAGACTTGCTTTTTAAATTTTTTTTTATTTGCGAAAATCATATATATCAACAGGGTGCATTACATACGGTGCTGACGTTGAGAACCGAAAGCTGGCCCCCTGGACCAGACCCACTTTTGCTAGTTCAAGCTCAGAGTAAGGCACAGGGTCCAAAAGGGCTGAATTTAACCGCTTAATTAATTCATACGTGTCAATTTACTGCATATGACATCTGAGGGGAAGTTTTTGCTATCAGATTTGTCGGCCAAGCATTTTTTAATACTTGTGACTGCTTGACTTTTATGAATGCAGCCATTGCTGCATTTTTGAAAGAGACGTGATTCTGACAGTCTGCAATACGATGTTATGAATACGATGCCCGCAGACACGTCTTAATTGGATAACCATTGTCCCAAAATTCCCCATTGGCTAATTTTATTCGTCATTACTGCAATTGTCTAATTTGGATTAACATCCATTATGAAATGTTGTATGTTTATTGTGTATTTTGTATATACGCAAAACACAATGATAAACATTCACATTGTAATCTTGATATTTTATGCATGTTTGTGCGTGACCCTGAGTGTTGCGCATCCGCCTACGTAGGCAGGTTACTGTCTTAATATTGCGTCCTTGAAATAACAAAGAAACTGTGATATAACTTCAGACCAGGTGTTGGCTGGTCATAGTACGAACTTTCAGCTGCATTAAAACGGGAAAATAACAATGTCGGTCAGAAACTAGCGAAGACACTTGCGTTTGTGTTATTGACGTGTTGCACCAAATGCAAGATGAAAGCTTATTCCGAACATAATCTTTATGAGAGATCAACTGTTCAATCAGCTGTTCAAGCAGATCCCTCAATTTACATACACGCATGATTGTTTTACTCCAGTGTTTATTTTTGCCTTTTCTTTTTCCAACAGACAAACAGCACCCATGCCATTTATTCAAACAGTTTATTTGTTTACCCCGTTAACGCGGAAAACGGAAATTTGTCAGTCCCGGAGAGATTTCCATTCTCCTGCGTATATCCTCTGGATGCTGAGTCCAGCGTGGATGTGGCCGTCAGACCCGATTTGTGAGTAATATTACTACTGCTACTGTTACTATTTTTGTTTGGAGGGGTGGTGTGGTTAGGGCGCCATCTGCAGGCGGAGTTGGTCTGTAACCACGGCTGTCTGCAATTACGCTTGATTGGTAATTGTTCATATATGCTCTGCCTGCTGTGAGACCGGCGCGCTGGATTAAGAGAGGCACGCGGGGGTGACGTACTGTGTAATCCCCCTTCCTTACCGTGTGTGTTTTATTTTATTTTGTTTTATTTGTGTACCGGCGTACTTGTAAAAGGCGCACAATACCCGTGTGCGTCCCAGAATTGAGGATTTTATGGTTTGTGGGGAGAAGGACTGCAAAAACTGTTTGTCACGGGAGTTGGAGTTTTTGGAGTTTTGCCTACTCCAAAAGTAGGCAAAACAAAGACTTTACTTATGATGGGGAACAAAGGGAACAGAAAGCCTCGCAGGGCAGCTATTACAAACAAAGAAAAAACTCCAAAAAACGCAGGAAAACAAAAATACAAAAATCCCAAAAAAACATAGAGAACAGCGCAGGCAAGGAACAGGCAACAAACCAACAACCGGCAAACCAACAAGGATCCAGCACCTGAGTCAGGGAGAAGGGAGACTTAAATAGACACGACGCAGACGAGACACAGGAGGGCACAATGAACAATCAGGCCACAGAGAGGGAAGGGAGCACGAGACAATAAGCAACTAATAATGGGATAATTGAAAACAATAAAAACAATTAACAGGACACAAAGCAGAGGTGCCGCCATCTGGCGGCCCAACCAGGAATAACAGGGGGAAGACACAGAGCCCTGACACTGTTGCATACTACTACTACTACTAGCTGCTACTACTAGCGAATACTACTACGAGCTACCATTACTGCTAGTACTATTACTGCGGCTGATACTACTACTGATACTACTACTTTTCCTATTACTGCTGGTACTAATACTGCTACTGCTACTATTACCATTACGACTACTACAACTACACTAAATAAATGCCATACTACATGAATTTCAACTAACAATCTCAATGTTTTATTTACACCACACAATGTAATTACCCTAAAGTAGTCTATTAAGCTTCTGTTCTGTATGTGTGTGTGCTCTTGTTTTTTTCTGTGCTAAATCACAATCTTTGTTCTTTTCAGATGAACCCGTTTCATGGGCATCTTTTGGAAATGTGTCTAGTTGGGCTGGCCTGTGTTGTCAGTGGGAAATACATAATTTGCCTTATTTTATGGTATTGGTTAGGTCAGTGGAGGGAGCAGTGGTGCAGGCAGGCTCAGGCCCAGGGCAGTCATGGCTCTCTACCGCAACGCTGACTACACAGACCCCTACTCCGCGGGCGCGGTCGTCCTGCCCCTTGGCTCCGCCCTCCATGTGGGTGTGTCTGCAGAGGAGGCAGCTTCAGACAGGTTTGCTGTCGTTCTGGAAAACTGCTATGCACGCCCACTGCTGACTCGGATGGCCCTGTACGCTTCTTCCTGATTCAGAACAGGTCAGTACCTGGTCATCATCAACAGGGCTATTAGCAGAAGAGCTGGGGTGGGGTGATGGATAGTTGCAGGCAGCATCATCCAGAAATGTACGGTTTTGGTCGTTACCACCTCGCGGTGCCGTAGTCATGTCAGTCAGGAGTCTGGTGTCTTTCTGCGTCAGCTGCACAAGATCTGAAGGATGCTCAGTCACAGTGTCTGTGCAGCTCAGCTGGTGGGATTGAGCAACAGTATAACAACAACAACATCATCAAAAACAGCAAAACAACAAAACATAAAATCAAGGGGGTTCATAAGAGAGTGAGAAAAAATGTGTTTTAAGTTTACTTTTAAAAATATTAACAGAACTTGCATGTCAAATTGATGGGGGAAGAGCATTCCAAAGGTAGGGAGCACAGTATTGGAATGCTCTGCCCCCTGCTGATTTTTTTTTTAAACCTAGGAACTGCTAAAAGTCTGGCATCTTGGGAGCGTAGGGTGCGTGCTGGTGTGTATGGTGTAATGAGATTGGTGAGGCACGATGGTGCCGATCCATGCAGTGCTTTATAAGTTAACAGGAGCAGTTTGAAATCTGATCTAGTGTGAACTGGTAGCCAGTGGAGTGAGGACAGGATGGGAGTTATGTGGTAATATTTTCTTGTTTTTGTAAGAATTATGGCTGCAGCATTTTGAACAAGTTGGAGACTTGGTGGTTTTAAGGTGGACCGGAGGAGTGAAGACAAGTAGCAGTGGGATAAAGGACACACATTGGGGGGCGTGCGCACTGGTCTTCTCTATGGGACTGGGGGATAAAAGATAAATCAGCATGTGAAGTATGTTAGAATGAGGAAAGTTCTGTGTGTCTGTTTGCGTGAGTATGTGTGTGTGTGTGTATATATATATCTGTGCGTGTGTGTGTGTGTGTGCATGTGCGCTTTTTGTAAAATGTTTTCCTGCCTCCGTGGCCGTCCTCCAGGTGCCCTAGCAACAGTCGCCTGGTGATGGTGGAGGACAGTGGACCCTCTCTCCCCGGCCGTTTCACTATCTTGGTGAACTTATTCTCTGGTGACTATGACACCATCTACCTGCACTGCAGCCTGAGCATGTGCGACCCCACACAGGCCGGCTGCTCTCAGGTGAGTTCTGTTTTCCCTACAGTGTTGGGGTCATCTTTCGCCAGCAGAATGCCCTCTGCCTAGGTTTGGCAAAAACCCAATTCTGACCAATCTGCAGACATTACATTATATTTATTTGGCAGACGCTTTTATTCAAAACGACGTACAATAAGTGCATATGCATACCGAAAGTAATTGGAAGGACTACAAAACGATAAGGTACAATACTTATTATGTAACAGTTATCCATAGCCATGAATGCATTAAGTCTCTTTCACACTAAGCATAGGCTAGGTCAGAAAGTTATTGTATGTCAAACTAGGAGGAATGACAACGAGCTACAATATCAAGATAACAATACAAGTGCAATATAAGTGTTGGATGGAGATACAAGTGTGATATAAAAGTGCTGCAGGAACAAATTATAAGGATTCACGTCATAAGAACAATCCTAGGTTGGGAGTGCCCTGCATCTCTTCAGACTGCACAGTCGGAAGAGATGTGTCTTTAGACCACAGCGGAAGATGGGCAATGACCGAGTGGTTCGTAGAGGAATGGGGAGTTCGTTCCACCACTGGGGAGCTTGGGTGGAGAAGCTCTGTGGTCGGGACAAGTTAGAACCATTCAGCCTGATAGCAGGGAGTGCGCGTCGCCCCGCTGCAGCAGAGCGGAGTGGTCGTGCTGGCGAGTAGGGTTTACTCATGTCCTGTAGTTAGACGGGCAAATTAAAAGACCAATTTTATACCATTAATATGTCCAATTTTATGCTGTGTTAAGTATTTCACCATGTTTTGGCACAATGAGAGAGACAGATGTAATTGTAATTACCTCATTGAGATTAATGTACACTGTTAGCAGCAGCTAACAATCTTTTATTCATTCAGTAATTCTCTTTTCACAGACATGCAGGTCCAGGGTGTCCCGTTCCATCTCCCTCGAGAATCGCATGACCATCGGACCCATCTCCTGTAAGCCTCAGCTCTGAATTACAGAGTTTCATTTTACCTGGAGACAAACCTGCAAGTCTGGTGTGGATGTGGCTCCTGTTTGGGTATCTGAACTGAAAGGAGCTTTCAGAGTGAAACACAGAGGTAACACTCCATTTTTATCTTTCAGGGGAGAAGACAGCCAAGAGGATGACTTAGCATTCGCAGGTGAGCACAAACACTTTTTCACACAGTCGCTATAGAGCACAGATCAATGTTACAGTGAACAGTTGTTGATATTAGTATGTCATGACCAGTCAGCTAATCACAGTAACATTCACCATGGGGCAGCCATGGAACAGTATATGTTTTACTGAATCAGAGAGGTACAACTTAATTCCTGGAGGGCAGGAGTGTATCCTGGGTTTTCGAAACACCGTTATACACCGGCACTGGTTCCTTTCTTATATCAGGCCACCGTAAAATACTTTCAGCAAGAACACACGTGCAGTCTGCAGCTATATTTCATAACCTTATAAATATATCATCTCAAGGAATCAAATGGGCTGATTACATGAGAGAAGAAATTGGCATGAAATCCTGAAACAGGACGGCCCTCATTGTGCCCCCCTCACCAGCAGCACGCGCAGAGACAGTGTTGGGGGGGGGGGGGGGGGGGGCAGTGTAGTATAATGGTTAAGGAACTGGCCTCTCGGCACCGAGGTTGAAGGTTTGAGTCAGAGTCGGCTGCTGGTGTAAATGCTCCGTAGGCTGGTTCCCCAGTCCAGGGCCGCCCAAACAGAACTGGATCTGGTATCAATCCCAGGTGTGGCCCTGCCATTGTACCCCTGTCAAAGTACTCGACCTACATTACTTCAGTAAATATCCAGGATTGTATGTAAAAAGAGTGTAAGCTGTGTAAGTCGCACTCTGGATAAGAGCACCTGCTAAATGGCTAAAATGTTAAAATATGGGTATGGGTATTTACTCTTTCTCCTGCTGATAGTACTCTGCTCCTAAAATGTACTACATATTCCACTGTGTCAGTGTGCCCTTTGATAAGGACATCTGGTGTGTAACTAAGTAGTGTAACCATTTGCTGTGCAATTAACTTGTGGTAAAAGTGGCTTTACTAAATCACAGTGTTTAATTCATATAAAATTCACAGAAGGTCTCATAAATAGTTTCGCTTTTTCTCTCTTTTCAGGAGCTTAAAATGAACAAGTCTTCATCCTGTTCCTGCAACATCTTTGTTTCTGCCTGTTTTGATTGGTCACTTGGGTTTCAGTTATTGGATCTGATTGTTCCTTTCATATTTACTCTCTTTGTGCGGATTGGTCATTCATGTGTACCTGCAGTGTGCTATTAATGTGATTGTAACCACTAAAACCTGTGTAATCAAGAGACAGGCTTTCAGGGAATCAAAAGAAGAAGCTAGAAATTTAAAAACCAGCTAAACAACAATCCTACAGATCTGTTGATACTAGATATCAAAAAAGGAAGTCAGCTCTGGAGAACAACTTTTTGTGTAGAGATCACTGGGTGATTTTGCCAAGTTTCTGTTATCACTGAAAAATTCTAATCCTACTTATAGAATATTATAAACACTGGGAGTCCCTCAAAGCCGCTAATAGATTTGGGCTCTCCAGCACATTTACTGTCATTCATGTCTTCTTTAAACCTGTTTTATGAGCAAATAAAAAATAAGAAAAAAAAGTAAATTATTTATCATTGTCTACTTTACATCTAGAGTAGTCTGTCCTAACATCTCTGATCAGCTATCAATAAGGCCAAGTGTGACACTACCAGGCCTACAATATCATTTGGTAAACTGGTGTAAAACGCCCCACTTTATTGTTGAGACCCAAGAACCTCATTCATAAAACCTTTCTTACATTATTCTTACATTTGTTCTTAAAAATGTTCCTATGAAAAACCAATATGGGATTCATGACATGTGCAGAACTTCGTATTTGTGCATATCCCAGGTTTATGAGATGAAGAATGCTGATTGTTTGTAAATTTTATGCACAATCCTGTTTTTGTGATTAGCATAAGGAAACAGCCATGAACAAATACAGATAAGAAAAAAATGAATTCCGAAATATTCTTGGAAACATTCTTACACACAATTTACAATCAAATGTGATCGTACACGTTTTGTGAATGAGGCCCAATGTCTATTTTTAAATATACATGATTTGATCAATGTAATATGTACACTAGAAGCATGTTTAAGTAAAAAACATATATAAGGTAATTAAATTGCAACAGACTACAGCTTTGTTATTATAAAGCTAAATATAAAATTTAGTAAAGATGCCCCCCTACCTGGGGAAGAAGCCCCTGGTGGATATTTTGGCTCATGGAGCATTTTGAGTTGTAAATAAATGCCAAGTTTGTGTGATTTTTTCAAACTTTAACTTTACTCTTACTTCAATCTCAACATAAATGTAACAATACAAAAATTATTATTTTTTAAATAACTGATTGTAGTGTATCAATCATACTTATGGGCCTAAAAAGGAGTTCCCTATTCAGATTTTAAAGACTTAAGGCCCTCCCATCCACCCACAGACATGCACACAACCACATCCACATGGGCAGTGAGACTGCACTTTTTCACATTACCACAGGATGCTTACACAAGCAAAAATTTAAGAAAGAGTGCTAGCTTGAACGTTATAACAAAGTTAGCAGTTAGCTTTTCTAACTGATAATCTCATAAAAAACACGTTTTCAACATACAAGAATGCCAAGTTACTCACACATACAAGACATACTCTGTCTATAACTCATTCATTCAAATTGGCAAAATCTAGGCCTGCCATTAAAAGTATTGATATCAAAATGACGCCAAGTTACGGTACTACAAACAATATAGGCTATCCTGCCTCACCGAAATTAAATAATCTGTATTCCAAAGCAATGCTGCCCAATGTTTCCTCAATTGTTTCAAGTCACTTGGCCCTGTGTTTTTTAATCTTACCATTTTACAATGTCATTCAAACTTTGTGTCAAATATTTCTAATTGCCTCATGCAACACATTTAAATTCATGCACAAAACTGCTGGTGAATAACTAGAGGAAGCACATTCCTCCAGAAAACATATGTTCATACTTGCTTGTCAAATTATTTTTACTAAATGTACAAGTTCTTCTATATTTGCTACTGTAGAATTTGTCAAAACTGGACAACATGTGAGGTGTCAGAAACTATGGTGGACCAGAGGGATGGATTGATTGAGACACAAAGTCCTTGCAAGCTACCTGTAAATTTTCACATTTCTTCCATAAGTTACTCAGAATGGACATTATGTTGTCTGGTCGGGACCACAAACTGGACATAAAATAATAGAATAGTAGAAATGATCTGAAAACATTCCAGTTGAAAACAAGACATCTGGCAACCCTACTGACAGCTCAGGTTTGCTCTCTCAGACAAGACACTCACATGTCTACTTTCAGCACTGCAGAGCAGTATCACCTGTGAGGCATTTTCTCCACTCTGTAAATTTTGCCCCGTCCATGCCTTTCTCAGGAATTTGGATGCCATTTTGAAACTGGACAATCTGCTGGGGTCACAGGGTGACTTTCACATTTCCTGTTTCTATTAACCCATAAAAAACATTACATCAGGATTGCCAGTGGATGGCAGATTCCCCTCTAAGTGGAGCCACTCCTGAAAAAATTCCATGGGGAATTTTCAAGGCCTGGATTTTCCTACCCTTCCAAGAAAGTGAAAGTGAAAGTGCTCCATAAATAAAATTGAATTGGTCAGTGATACTTTAACACACCACATTACCATGTCTGTAATTCCTAGTCAGTCAAATTCTGATTACAGTTCAACATGGTTCTCTCTCTCTCTCTCTACACTTATTTGTGTCTCAGTGGAAAAAATCAACTCCCAAGAAGAAGAGAACAAGAAGGATATCCTTCAGAATATTTAGAATGTTGGTCAGTGATACTTTAACACACCACATTACCATATGTCTGTAATTCCTAGTCAGTCTTACTTGGGGTTAATGGAGGAGGAAAAGCCACAGTGGCGGGCATTATACAAACCACCGTTGGAGATTTACAGTGGAGGGTGCTGCACCGGATAATTGCAGTGAATAGTTTTATTTCTGTGATGAATCCAGCGGTTTCCCACCACTGTCCTTTCTGTAATGAGAGGGAAACTGTTTTTCATTGCTTTTCTGTATGTGTGAGACTTTGGCCTCTGTTCTTCTTCTTGGGTCGACTGTTTAGGTCAGTGGGGGAAACTTTTTCAAAAAAGGTTTTTATCCTGGGGTTTCCATACAGTCGCAGACAGAGGGCGAAGTTTCAGCTCATTAACTTTGTTTTGGGGCAGGCAAAAATGGCAATTTACCTGAGTCGTAAAGCCATGGTTGATCAGGGGGATGTACAAGATGTGGTGGCTATGGTCAGGGGCATAATTAAGGCCAAGTCATGGTATTCGGGATAATTTGTGGAAATATTTTTTTCTAACATCTCTCTCTCTCTCTCTCTCTCTCTCTCTCTCTCTCTCTCTCTCTCTCTCTCTCTCTCTCTCTCTCTCTCTCTCTCTCTCTCTCTCTCTCTCTCTCTCTCTCTCTCTCTCCTTATTTGTGTCTCAGTGGAAAAGATCAACTCCCAAGAAGAAAAGAACAAGAAGGATGTCCTTCAGAACATCCAGAATGTTGGTCTGTGATACTTTAACACACCACATTACCATGTGTTTTCATTTTATAAAAAGGTTTCTTGGAAGATTTTCTTATTTTCTTAAATCTGACCTGCTTGCTTTATTTTGAATTCAGGGGAAAATCTCAAAAACAAAATTGATGAACAAATAAAAAAGATCAACTCCCAAAAAGAAAAGAACAAGAAGGATGTCCTTCGGAACATTCAGAATGTTGGTCAGTGATACTTTAGCACACCACATCACCATGTGTTTTCATTTCATAAAAGGTTTCTTGGAAGATTTTCTTATTTTCTAACCTGCTTGTTTTCTTTTGAATTCAGGGGAAAATCTCAAGTACAAAATTGAGGAACAAATAAACAACCTGCGAAGCTTTTGGCAGTTTGGTCAGTGAGATGAGTATAATTAGTTGTTACAAATGGAAGAAACATATGGAACCACAGATAAACCATACTGTAAATGAACTACAATTACAGGATACAGTTATGTTGGTTTGGATTCAACTAATTAAGATGAGAAATCACTAAAACGAACTTGGCAAACTAAGCTTGTGAAGACAGTGTCATGCTTTCATTGTAATCTTTTGTACAATTCGACTGGGACTCATTTTCTGTCCTTCAGGTTGTTTCATAACCCTGTCATTTAATTACTTTTCTCTCTTTTGATGCCTTTTTATCACCCTTTCCAAACTCCTACAGGCTTTGAGGAGATTTTAAACTGGAAGTGGTTTGGCAACAAATTGTACTACTTTTCTGAGACTCCAGGCACCTGGGAAAAGGCAAGAGAGCAGTGTGTAGCCATGGGCGCTACTCTCGCTATGGTGAAAACAAGGGAAGAGATGGTGAATCTATATTTAAACTTCCTTTCCTATCTTAAATCAAATATGTGACTCCAACAGAACCTGCCTCTGCTGTAGTATTACTGCCAGACCAAGGCCTGTATAGTGAGTGGAGTGAGGGGCTTTGTCTTGGTAATTTATTTACACACACACACACACACACACACATATATATATATACACGTGGTGGTATGCATGGCAGCCACCTGTTTATGAAGTCTGCTACCATGATGTTGCTTTATTGATATATAAAATGGCCGCTAGTCAAAGCAGGATAGCTAACTAGCCACCAGTTGGCTAGTGTTCTGTGCATCACCATGTTTGTTGATTTTTGCTTGTGTTGTAGTTATCCCAGGTTGCTTTGCATGTATAGCGATGTGCATCTAACTATCGACCCCCTCCCCCTACACACACACACACACACACACACACACACACTCGCCCCCCTCCTCCACACACACATAAACACACCAGTAGAGTCTATTTATCATTTTAATATTTATTACTATGTGTATCTTTTATTAATATTATTCTTTTGTTGTTTATGTTTTTGTATGTATACTTGACTGAGAGATCCGCACAAGAATTCCAGTGCCCTTGTACATCTGTACCTGAGCAAATGGCAAATAAAAGTCTTATGCCTTATGATGGGATGACATGGGTAGGGGATGGCCCTTGCTCTGTTATTGTTTGTTAGGCTTGCAATCTGGACTGGTAACGGTCTCTGCTATGTAAATAAAAAAGCATAAGTGTCATCCCAGATCCACCAGGTCTTTGTCTTTCTCTGCAGTATTTAAGGTTGTGTTGCCATTATTGTTGTCATATTGTGGATCATATTCTTCTCTGTGAAAGTTCCTAGTAACAGTTCTAAAATTGCAGCTTAGTTACATTAAGCCAGTTACACTCATGCTAGACAAATTTTTTTAAGTGATTAGGAAAGTTGATGGAGGCAAAATGCTCAGACAATTGCCAAGGAAATGGTCGTACACAAATATTTGGCTGTCATCTTTATCTGCCCTGCACATAATGGTCATCTTTCATTACTTCCCTGGGTGACCACCGTAGACAGATTTCACTGTATTTTCATTTTAACTAGGTTATTGGTGTTTTTTTTTTACTGAAAAATCTGGTTCTTAACATATGTATTTTGGTCTTCAGGAATTCCTTGCAAAAGTAGGTACTCAGAGATACTGGCTGGGACTGAATAACATCAACACTGAGGGAACCTGGAAGTGGTTGGATGGCACTTCTCCTGCAAATGGGTGAGCACTGACCAACATCCCTGACCCAACTTCCAAATCTCATTGAAAAACTACTGAACAGCACAGACCCCGCAATGAACACATACAAATTTTGAATTTTAAATCTCTGATTGCACTAGGATGGGCTTAGAACAGTTCAGTCAGCGTTCTAGAACTCCATTGCTTTCAATTACCAGTAGTGATTGTCACATCAGCATTAAAATGTTCAGTTAAGAATTTTTGTATTATACGTGTATCTTTTATAAAAAAATATAATACAAAAATGATATTTGTGATCTTACACCTTAAAGGGTTAACTGTGATCATGTCATTGTAATTGACAGGCTTTCATTTTCTATTCTAGGCTGTGGGCTCAAGGTGAGCCAAATAATGAAGGTGAGGAAGACTGTGGCGAGACGTACGGGCAGCTGAATAATCTTCCATGTAACTCAGCGATACAGTGGATCTGTGAAAAGAGTTTAGTAATATAGGATTCCCAGCATGCATGTCACCGTATGAAATGCAAACTGAATGGGACTCCCAGCATTCTTTCCTTCTACTTTTCACAATGCAGACTACAGATAAGCTTGCATAGTGTAGAGTTTGGAAGAGGACCATTCACAGGTTATGACATGTAGTCTTACGGGCACCCTGATAAACCAGCAGGGGACACTGGTGAGTGATAAAACATGAACCCCTAAGCAACTGAATCTTTCTATATTCCTAGGCAATGCAATCACCAATTGTGCATCTCCCTATGGAGCTAAAGGCCAGAGACAGAACCGAAACTCATGATGAACTTGTCAACATGCGCATATTTATAAAAGCATTTACTCCATGTTTGTCCCATCTATCACTGGGAATCAATCATGCCTCTCAATCAATCAATCAATCAAATATATTATTAGAACCTCATTCCACTGCTACAGCATCCCCCATCAAGAGAGCCGAAAAGTGCATTCTACCAGCCACTGCTTTCAGTTACTCTGCAATCCATCAGCAAAGGTGTGCAATCGTTGCATTTGTTTCCTTCTTATGTGCAAAAACTGCGACAATCCCACCAATGAAACCCCACCCTCTGCCTCCCTCCCTGGGAGAGGCTACAGCTAGGAATTGAGACCAGATCATCACTGCAGTGAAACTCAGTGACCTGCATTCAATCAATTTCTTCAAATTCAAATCAATTCCTTTACAGATACAATTTCATGTTAGACACCAGCTTGTCAAAAAAGGGAACACATACAATTACCTTTTGTCATAGATGTCATGATTTCACCATCGGGCCATGACAACCCCAGACGTGAATTAGTCAATGTCCATTCATTCATATTTTGCATTTTCATTTGATGTGTAGTATCGACAGATCTGTGGGATTGTTTAACTGCTGTTTAAATCACTGCATTGCTGTTTTACATTGATTAAAGCATTTTAAGTTTATAATGAGACATACTTCAGTGCCTCCTTGCCTTCGAATGATGCCTGTGCAACCTGAATTTTCGAGAAAAAGTTAAATTAACAATGTGTCTCTTGGTCTACGCCACACATACATGCGCCCACTTGTCAAGAATATGGTGAAGGAATACTATTTGCTTAGCTGTGTCAGACCAATGACAAAAGAGGTTCAGAAAAACAGAAACATTAATTACTGTCACAAGGAGCAAGGCTCATCTTCAGTTTTGAATGCCAGGACTTTGGCATGAACACCCTGTATCTCTGCATTGATCTGACAGTCTGCAGATGACACACACATAGTATCAATCAATCATTCTTTATTTGTATAGCTCATTTCATACCACTGAATGCAATGTGCTTTACATTGTAAAAATTGACATTTGCATGGGGTTAAACTGTACATTCTCAGCTTTTATTTAAGAGTATTTTTATATATAGTGGTTTCACCATATAGAAATTACAGCACTTTTTATCCACAGCCCCCATTTTAGGGCACCATAATGTTTGAGACATATTAATGTTATGTAAATGGAAGTAGTCCTGTTCAGTACTTTGTCACATATCCTTAGCATACAATGACTAATTTAAGTCTGACCCATAGACATCACCAGGGGCTGAGTATAAAGTTGAGCTCTGCACCCAGCCAGTCAACCGCAACACAGCCAACCATGTGATATTTCGATGGACCAATTGCAGACAGGGGGAGTTCAGCAAACTGGTAGGATGTTTGCAATCTGCTTACAAACAGTTTGCATTTGGGCTTGGACCCCAAAAAGAATCAAAAGGCTAAAACTAGAGATTGAAAAGATGCTCCTTTCCCTGCACTAAGAAAGCAATTGAGCACACTAATCAGAAACACCTATGATGCCATTTGTCCCAAATGTTATGACACCCTGAAATGAAATTTTAAAAAGCTGAGAATGTGCATGTGAATTGTTTGATTACAAATCTAAAATTGTGTACAAAGACAAACCAATAAGAAAATGTCAGTCCAAAACAGTATGGTGATCACTGGCAATCAGGCCAAGATCAGACTACTACAGATGTGAATTAATACATGTCCAGCCATTTATATTTTATTTTTCTTTATTTTATTTTTTCATTATACAAGTGAAAGAAAAGACATAAATGACAGCAAATGCACTAGAGACTCCACCCAAATCTATTAGCAGCTTTTCAAAGGATTATAAGGGTTGCTGGTTTATTATTTATATGGTTTAGAATTTTGCAATGATAACAGCAACTTTGTGGTATCAGGAAAAGTTAGAATGTTGCTCTGGTGTCTTCCTTTTTTAATATGTAGTGTTAATAGGTCTGTAGGATTGCTGTTTAAATCACTGCATTGGTGTTTTACATAGATTGAATCATTTCTTCTAGGCTTTCTTTGGGTTCCCTGAATGCTTGTTTTATGATTATACAGGGGGCACTGGCTACAATCACAATAACAAACTACAGGTATATGACCAATCAGAGCAAAGAGAGTGAAGAGGAAGGAGCAAACAACAGACCAATGACTGAAACCCAAGTGACTGATCAAAGCAGACAGAAACAGGGAGGGTCCAGAAACAGCATGCAGATGGGGACCTATTCATTTGATGCTCCTTAAAAGAGAGAAAAAGTAGAATAATTTGTCAGACTTGCTGTAATTTTCATTTGAATAGAAAAGTAAGCCTATAATTTAAAAAAGCTAGTTCTAGCACAAACCATTTGCACAACAAATGGTCGCATTTCTTCTGTAATCATTGTGCATTCAATTAGAATTCAGTTAAAATAAGAGATATACTTTATAGAACCCCGTGGGGTAATTTGACCCATCCTAGTTACTTAGGAGCAGTGGGCAGCCACAGTGCAGTGCCCAGGGACCAACTGCAGTTCTGAGGCCAGGGCCTTGGTCAAGGGCAACTGCAGGAGTGCACCTAACATGCATATCTTTGAGTGTGGGAGGAAACCGGAGTACCCGGAGTAAACCCACGCAAACACGGGGAGAACATGCAAACTCTGCACAGAAAGGCCCCACGCCGAGATTTGAACCCACAACCTTCTTGCTGTGAGGCGACAGCGCTAACCACTGTGCCACTGTGTCCGCCCAAATACACACCGTGATTTGCGTTTTTTTCCCCCCAATAGGAATGGACATGTTAATCTTTGCAACAGTCAATTTAAGGCAATTATGGAAACATAAGAGAAGATTTCCTACCTGAGCAAACCACACGAGCCTCTTCATGGTGACTACAGTTGTGAGTCCCAAACCCTGAGTGCTGGCACTGTGTCAGGGAGGATTCGTTTCCAGAGCACCTCACATCAGCCAACCAGATGGGCCCGCTGCCCTCTCCAAAGTGGGCACTGTCTGGGACAGCCATAGCTCTGCCACAACCCAGATGTCTACACACCACCTCAGTGTTGTTTATGTTCCAGGTGTCATCACACACTGTTCCCCATTGGTCATCATGGTAGATCTCCACTCTGCCAGAGCACTGATCACTTCCATTCACCAGCCTGATCTGGGCACTGGCTACAAAACACAGGTAGAAAAACCAAACTTAGAGACCTGTTCTGCGATTTATTTCCAGTGAGTGTTCCAAAATAATTCAAGTGCAATACGCGTACCAAAAGCTCACACTATGGTAATCAATAAAAATAGGCAATATTTTACATTTTTCCTGGATCAAAAAAAATTTGCAGGCTGAATATAGAAGAGAAAAACAATATTAAAAAACTCAATGGATTTATGTTGACATGACAACACCCAAATTCACCTGGTAGCTGGTCATGGAAAGGCAGAGACAGCGGTTAGGTAGCCACTGCCTAGACTACCATCAAAACTATAATTTAAAAATTTATATTTTGTTTTAACCTTTATGTTGCTAAATGCCAAGATTATTACCTACAATGGCGGCAATATTCAAAGGATTTGATGAGCCAATTAAGTCTACCATAAGCAGAGAAGTAACGATTGATAAAGGAATGGAATAACGGCACTTTTTATTAATGCTATGACATTAATACATACCCACATCAAATGGATTACAAGAGGTAGCCACAAACTTTACATGGCACTAACATCAAAGAGTATTATAAATACAGCCTCCCACAGAAGATACATCTTGACATTGATTTAAAAACTTGGCTTACAGTTAATAATGAATAGGGACATAAACGTCATTATGTCCCTGATGTCATCACACACTGTTCTCGACTGGCCTTCATTGTAGATCTCCAGGCTTCCAGAACATTGATTATCCTCATTCACTGGATTGGTCTGGCCACTGGCTACAAGATACAGATGGAAAGACCAAACTTGGAGATATGTTCTGTGATTTATTTCCTATGAGTGTTACACAATTCATTGAATTCATTCAAAGCGCAATGCGGGAGAAAAAAGCTAAAACTTTGCTCATCAATGCAAGCAGGCAAATTATTTTAAATGATTATAATTTTTCAAATTTTGGATCAAAAAATTTCCAGGCTGAAACAAAAAGAGAAAAACACGATCAAAGAAACTCAGACTGCTGTTGGCATAGATGTCGTGGTCTCCGGTTGAGACCAAACTGAAGAGATTTGTAACGGGGTCATGTGGCAATGCCTAAATCTTCCAGGAACTTCACTGCTTCATCATGTGAGGAAGCCTAGCTTCATCTTTGTCTCCAAACCCAAAGATGATAAGTTAGTTCAAAATGGCTCCCACTGAACTCGCTAGTTGAATAATGTTAGCAAGCAGTTAAGAAGTTCAGTAGCTTAGCTAGCTAGCAGCAATTGTATTTTTATCTTGTGTATAATAATATTGGTCATCATGGTAGATCTCCACTCTGTCAGAGCATTGATCACTTCCATTCACCAGTCTGATTGCTATATGAAACACATGAAACACAACGCACTGGTCACATTGGTTAAGAACAAACATGATATTTGTAACTGTATCACATGACGAGGCTTAAATCCCCCTTAGTAGCTTCATAATTTCATCACTGGATGACGTGGAACCCTGTTCTAGGTTCAGTTTCATCTCCAAATGCTCCAAACCCAAAAACTACACAAGTTAGCTCACAAACAGCCCACAGCTATATGGCTAGCTTTCTCTATAACGTTAGCACTCAGTTAGGTTGGCTAATAGCAATGGTAGTGTTGTTATCTTGCACAGAAAATTAAAAACTTCTGTAGATAAAATGAACATCGCAAGTTAAGTCCAGCTACCTTAGACCATGTCACCTGTGTCAATGAAAAGTATGGAGATCAACTTTGCAGAAGCTTGCAGGTTAAAGAAGCAAATCTTGCTATATTCACACTATTGGGTGCAATTTGAAAAAAGTCTCACACTCTGAAATCTTTCTCAGTGCCTTTTAAACATCGACATAATTGTTAGATATAAATGTTAAATGCATAAACTACATGTTTGGAATATATACTAATTGGCCACACCTCCTATGTGTAAAGTCAGTATTTTGCATGATGGAGGGCGCTCTCAACCACACTCACATGAACACATCTGAATTGGCTGCCTCAAAAAGACTACCCAAGGTAAATTATTTGAAGCCATTGAAGGGGTATTTGCATCTGGGGTAAGAGTTGCAACCAGGTATTTTAAAAAAACAACAACTTTAAAATCGTGTCACTCTGTGACCCTATTATTAATTTTTCATGGTAGTTTTGCAGAAAACTTACATATATACAAAGACGGGTGACAAATTAAAGGAGAAATCTGAATAAAAGAGAGGAGAAACATAAAGAATGCAGATGCTTCCATGCAGGTGTAATGCTTGATACAATTAAGCAATTAACATCCCATCATGCTCTGTGGCACGTATAAAACTGCTGAGCAGGCCAAGTTGACCTCGATTTTGGATCAAGGTGGCAAAATGAAAAGATCTATGTGACTCTGAAAGTGGGTTCATTGTTGGAGCATGGATGGCAGGAACTTCAGTCCAAAGACTGCTCAACTGCCTAGTGTTTCAATAGGAACAGTGACTAAAGTGACATCTGCATATAGATCTGTTTATCTATACCCTAGTGTGTAGAGCAAGGCTGGTCTGCAGAAAGAACTCTGGACCAATAGTTCTGCCTAGCCTACCATCAAAATATTAATTTAAAATATGCCATGTCATTTTGTTTGTCTTCACTTTGCTTAATGCCTAGAGTATTGAGATACAGCCAATATTGGCAAGGTTGATGAGCCATTGAAGGATGGAAAAGGAAGAGAAGCAATGGCTGAGAAATGAATTGAATAACAGAAATTTTAATAAACATAATTACAATAACACATACCCACCCATATTCAGTGGACTTCTAGAGCATGTCACAAACATTACCCAGCACTAAAATCAAAAGTGGATTATAAATACTGCCTCCTGCCAAAGATATCACTGAACATTGATTATAAAACTGGCTCACAGTTAATAATGATTACGAACATTAACACAGACATGTGAATTGCACTGAAACTGAACACTGCATATGCTCTCTTGTTCATCTTTGTAACAGTCAATTTCAGGCAATTAAAAAAAAACTGAAGATTTCCTACCTGAGCAAACCACACCAGCATCTTGATAGTGACTACAGTAGCGTGATCCAAACCCAGAGTGCTGGCACTGTGTCAAGGAGGATTCATTTCCAGAGCACCTCACATAGTCCAACCAGATGGGGCCGCTGCCCTGTCCAAAGTGGGCATACATTGGAGCAGCCAGAGCTCTGCCACAGCCCACCTGTCTACACACCACCTCTGCTTGGTCTATGTCCCAGAAGTTACCACACACCGTTCCCCACTGGCCATCATGGTAGATCTCCACTCTGCCAGAGCACTCATCATCTCCATTCACCAGTCTGATCGCTACATGGAACACATTTTTTAAAATCTCATGCAAACATTCACATCCTTGCATAATAATAAAGAGTTCCTTCACATAAGCAATAAATTCTGTGGTTCTTATATTTTTCTCAAGTAAAGGTTTTTTTCCCGTAATTTATTTATTTATTTATTTGAAAATGGGAGAGGTGTAATAACAGGATTAAAAATATCAGCTATAATCATATTGCCCTGAGAGGATGAGTTCAAGCTACATTTAAAAGGAGTAAAGATTCAGGTTTGTCATAAAACAAGCTGGATCTGATGTATAATTCATTTGATAATACAGTCATGTGCTCTGTTTCATACATCTACATGTAAATCTTGGTTTGACACACACTCAGTACCAGGTATGCAAACAATTAAAAATTCTGCCAAGAATTCTGTGCTGTTACATCAACTGAAAACGAGCACTGTTCTTTGAAATTTTCTTTCCAAAAGAATGGATATTTTCTCTTGTACATCTTTGTAACAGTCAATTTAAGGCCATTATGAAAACATAGAAGATTTCCTACCTGAGCAAACCACATGAGCACCTTCATGGTGGCTACAGTTGTGTGACCCAAACCCAGGGTGTGGACACTGTGTCAGGGCAGATTCGTTTCCAGAGCATCTCACATCATCCAACCAGATGGGCCCGCTGCCCTGTCCAAATTGGGCACTGCTTTGAGCAGCCAGAGCTCTGCCACAGCCCACCTCTCTACACACCACCTCAGCGTTGTTTATGTTCCAGACATCATCACACACCGTTCCCCATTGGCAATCATGGTAGATCTCCACTCTGCCAGAGCATTGATCATCTCCATTCACCAGTCTGATCTGGGCACTCGCTATATGAAATTTAAATTTTTAAAATTTTAAAGAAACTATTCACATCATCGGGTGATAATAAAGAAGTTTCCTTCAAAGCAGCAAATAAATTCTGTGGTTTTCCGTTTCTCTCAAGAAAAGTTTCCTTTGTCTAAATGTATTCACTATTTATTTATTGGAAAAAGAGGGATATAATAAAATGCATAAAAGTTAATTATGTAATTATATTGGACTGATAGGATGAGATCATTTCATTTAAAATGGGTAAATATTTAGCTTTGTAATCAAACATGCTGGATCTGATGGATAATTCACTTGAAAAAACATTCATGTGCTCTTTTTCACACATCTACATTTAAATCTTGGGCTTATAGACACTCAACATCAGGTATGGCGACAATTAAGAAATCAATGTAGAAATCTGTGCGGCAACAGCGATTGAAAACGAGCACTGTTCTTTGAGATTTCCTTTCCAAAAATGAGTGGACATGTCCTTGTGTACGTCTCTGTAATAGTAAATTTAAGGCCATTATGAAAGCAAAGGAGAAGATTTCCTACCTGAGCAAAGAACAGCAACATCTTCATGGTGACTACAGTTTTGAGACCCAAACCCAGAGTGCTGGCACTGTGTCAGTGTGGATTCGTTTCCAGAACACCTCACATCATCCAACCAGATGGGCCCGCTGCCCGGTCCAGAGCAGGGAAAGCTTTCAGCAGCCACAGCACTGCCACAGCCCACCTGTCTACACACCACCTCAGTGTTGTTTATGTCCCAGAAGTCATCACACACCGTTCCCCACTGGCCATCATGGTAGATTTCCACTCTGCCAGAACACTGATCACTTCCATTCACCAGTCTGATATGGCCACTTGCTACAACAAACAGATTGAAAGACCAAACTTATAAAGACTACATTGAAAACTAATGATGTCATTAGAACCAACCAGTCATAAGGCCTGCCTCTCTTTCATTATTTTAACGTGATCAATGGGTTTGCCTGGTCAAAATAAGCTTCATGGCAATCCATATAACTGAAAATTTCCCATGTGAAAAACATTTAGGCCATTGCAATTTTATAAAGGTAGCAGTGGGTTAGGCTACCGTTTACCAGACCATAGTTTATTATGTCAATAGCCCGACAGTGACATTCTGGTCAGGGTATACCTCCAAAATGGGCTAGTTTTTTCACTCTGGGCATTTCCATCAAGATTTTACATTATTAATTAGATACACTTGTACAGTATGTAGGGCCAGGCTGGTCCACGGAAAGCCTGAGACAGCGGACAGTACCTATAGCTACTGCCTGGCCTAACATCAAAAAATTTTTATTTTTAAAAATCGTATGTCATTTTGTTATAATCTTTATGTTGTATAATGCCTAGAGTATTATTATATAGGCAAGCCTGGCAAGATCGATGAACCAGTGAATATTGATAATAATATTGGTTTAGTGATAATTATGAATAGCAATGTGCACATAGACATGTGGATAGAAATCAAACTTAACTTTGGATATGTTACATTTTTTATCGTTATACAAGTAAATTTAAAGCAATTAAAAAAAAAAAAAAAAATTTCTTACCTAAGCAAACCACGCCAGCATCTTGATAGTGACTACAGTAGCGTGACCCAAACCCTGAGTGCTGGCACTGTGTCAGGGAGGATTCATTTCCAGAGCACCTCACATAGTCCAACCAGATAGGCCCGCTGCCCTGTCCAAAGTGGGCATACATTGGAGCAGCCAGAGCTCTGCCACAGCCCACCTGTCTACACACCACCTCTGCTTGGTCTATTTCCCAGAAGTTCCCACACACCGTTCCCCACTGGCCATCATGGTAGATCTCCACTCTGCCAGAGCATCGGCCATCTCCATTCACCAGTTTGATCGCTATGTGAAGCACAAATTTTTAATTATCATGACAAAATTCCTATCATTGGGTGAAAATACAGAAGACTTTACTTTACGTTAACGAACAAATTCTGTGGATCCCCAGTACCCTGAACAAAGGTTTCTTTGTCAAAACTTATTATTCATTTTATAAAAAAGGGCAAGATACAGTTTCATAAAATGCTTAAAAATGTAATCTGTAATCAAGTAGGCCTGAAAGGATGAGATTAAGCATTATTTAAAAGTTTTGTGTAAAAAAAAAAAAAGTTTGGTCTGACAGATAATGTATTTGAAAAAAACAGTCATGTGCTCCATTTATCACAAATACATTTAAATTTTGGAGTGACAGACACTCAGTGTCAGTCATGCTACCAATGGAGAATTCTGTGCTGTTACATCAACTGAAAACGAGCACTGTTCTTTGAAATATACTTTCCAAAAAAGAATAGATATTTTCTCTTGTACATCTTTGTAACAGTCAATTTAAGGCCATTATGAAAACATAGAAAATTTCCTACCTGAGCAAACCACACCAGCATCTTCATGGTGGCTACAGTTGTGTGACCCAAACCCAGGGTGTGGGCACTGTGTCAGAGTGGATTCATTTCCAGAGCACCTCACATCATCCAACCAGATGGGCCCGCTGCCCTGTCCAAATTGGGCACTGCTTTGAGCAGCCAGAGCTCTGCCACAGCCCACCTGTCTACACACCACCTCAGTGTTGTTCAAGTCCCAGAAGTCATCACACACTGTTCCCCATTGGCAATCATGGTAGATCTCCACTCTGCCAGAGCATTCATCATCTCCATTCACCAGTCTGATCTGGGCACTCGCTATATGAAATTAAATTTTTTAATTTTCAAGAAACCATTCACATCCTCGGGTGATAATAAAGAAGAGTTTCCTTCAAATAAGCAAATACATTCTGTGATTTTCTCTTTGTCTCAAGCAAAGTTTTCTTTGTCTAATTGTATTCACTATTTATTTATCAGAAAAAGAGGGATATAATAAAATGCTTAAAAGTTAATTATGTAATCATATTCGACTGATAAGATGAGATCAATTCATTTAAAAGGGGTAAATATTTAGTTTTGTAATAAAACACGCTGGATCAGATGGATAATTCATTTGGAAAAAGTCACGTGCTCTCTTTCACACATCTACAGTACATTTAAATCTTGGTGTTACAGACACTCAACATCAGGTATGGCAACAATTAAGAATTCAATGTAGAATTCTGTGCAGTAACAGCGACTGAAAACGAGCACAGTTCTTTGAGATTTCCTTTCCAAAAATGAATGGACATGACCTTGTGCACATCTCTGTATTAGTCAATTCAAGGACATTATGAAAGCAAAGGAGAAGATTTCCTACCTGAGCAAAGAACAGCAACATCTTCATGGTGACTACAGTTTTGAGACCCAAACCCAGAGTGCTGACACTGTGTCAGTGTGGATTCGTTTCCAGAACACCTCACATCATCCAACCAGATAGGTCCGCTGCCCGGTCCAGAGCAGGGAAAGCTTTCAGCAGCCACAGCTCTGCCACAGCCCACCTGTCTACACACCACCTCAGCATTGTTTATGTCCCAGATGTCATCACACACTGTTCCCCACTGGCCATCATGGTAGATCTCCACTCTGCCAGAGCATTGATCACTTCCATTCACCAGTCTGATTGCTATATGAAAAACAAGAAACACAACGCACTGGTCTCATTGGTTAAGAACAAACATGACATTTGTAACTGCGTCACATGACGAGGCTTAAATCCCCCTTAGTAGCTTCATGATTTCATCACTGGGTGATGTGTAACCTTGTTCTAGGTTCAGTTTCATCTCCAAATGCTCCAAACCCAAAAACTACATTAGTTAGCTCACAAACAGCCCACAGCTATATGGCTAGCTTTCTCTATAAAGTTTGCACTCAGTTAGGTTGGCTAATAGCAATGGTAGTGTTGTTATCTTGCACAGAAAATTAAAAACTTCTGTAGATAAAATGAACATCGCAAGTTAAGTCTAACTACCTTAGACCATGTCACCTGTGTCAATGAAAATTATTGAGATCAACTTTGCAGAAGGTTGCAGGCTAAAGAAGCAAATCCTACCATATTCACACTATTGGGTGCCATTTAAAAAAAGTCTCACACTCTGAAACCCTTCTCAGTGCCTTTTAAACATCGACATAATTGTTAAATATAAATGTGAAATGCATAAACTACATGTTTGGAATATATACTAATTGGCCACACCTCCTATGTGTAAAGTCAGTATTTTGCATGATGGAGGGCGCTCTCAACCACACTCAGGAAAACACATCTGAAATGGCTGCCTCAAAAAGACTACCCAAGGTAAATTATTGGAAGCCATTGAAGGGGTATTTGCATCTGGGGTAAGAGCTGCAACCAGGTATTTTAAAAAAAACAACAACTTTAAAATCGAGTCACTCTGTGACCCTATTATTAATTTTTCATGGTAGTTTTGCAGAAAACATATATACAAAGACGGGTGACAAATTAAAGGAGAAACCTGAATAAAAGAGAGGAGAAACATAAAGAATGCAGATGCTTCCATGCAGGTGTAATGCTTGATACAATTAAGCAATTAACATCCTATCATGCTCTGTGGCACGTATAAAACTGCTGAGCAGGCCAAGTTGACCTCGATTTTGGATCAAGGTGGCAAAATGAAAAGATCTATGTGACTCTGAAAGTGGGTTCATTGTTGGAGCATGGATTGCAGGAACTTCAGTCCAAAGACTGCTCAACTGCCTAGTGTTTCAATAGGAACAGTGACTAAAGTGACATCTACATATAGATCTGTTTATCTATACCGTAGTGTGTAGAGCAGGGCTGGTCCACAGAAAGAACTCTGGACCTACAGTTCTGCCTAGCCTACCATCAAAATATTAATTTTAAAAATCCTATGTCATTTTGTGTTTGACTTTACTTTGCTTAATGCCTAGAGTATTACAATACAGCCAATATTGGCAAGGTTGATGAGCCAGTGAAAACTGGAAAAGGAAGCAAAGCAATGACTGAGAAAGGAATTGCAAACAGCAATTTTAATACACATAATGACAGTAACACATACCCACCCACATTCAGTGGACTTCTAGAGCATGTCACAAACATTACCCAGCACTAAAATCAAAAGTGGATTATAAATACTGCCTCCCGCCAAAGATATCACTCAACATTGATTATAAAACTGGCTCACAGTTAATAATGATTACGAACATTAACACGGACATGTGAATTGCACTTAAACTGAACACTGCATATGTTCTCATGTTCATCTTTGTAACAGTCAATTTGAGGCAATTAAAAAAAACTGAAGATTTCCTACCTGAGCAGACCACACCAGCATCTTGATAGTGACTACAGTAGTGTGATCCAAACCCAGAGTGCTGGCACTGTGTCAAGGTGGATTCATTTCCAGAGCACCTTACATTATCCAACCAGATGGGCCCGCTGCCCTCTCCAAAGTGGGCAAATGTTGGAGCAGCCAGAGCTCTGCCACAGCCCACCTGTCTACACACCACCTCTGCTTGGTCTATGTCCCAGAAGTTACCACACACCGTTCCCCATTGACCATCTTGGTAGATCTCCACTCTGCCAGAGCACTCATCATCTCCATTCACCAGTCTGATCACTACATGGAACACATTTTTTTAAATCTCATGAAAACATTCACATCCTCGCGTAATAATAAAGACTTCCTTCACGTGAGCAATACATTCTCTGGTTCTTTTATTTTTCTCAAGTAAAGGTTTTTTTTCCCTGTAATTTATTTATTCATCTGAAAAAGGGAGAGATGTAACAACAGGCTCAAAAATATCAGCTCTAATCATCTTGCCCAGAGAAGTTGAGTTCAAGCTACATTTAAAAGGAGTAAAGATTCAGGTTTGTCATAAAACAAGCTGGACCTGATGGATAAATCATTTGACAATACAGTCATGTGCTCTGTTTCATACAACTACATGTAAATCTTGGTTTGACAGACACTCAGTATCAGGTATGGAAACAATTAAAAATTCTGCCAAGAATTCTGTGCTGTTACATCAACTGAAAACAAGCACAGTGCTTTGAGATTTTCTTTCCAAAAAAGAATGGATATCTTCTCGTGTTCATCGTTGTAACAGTCAATTTGAGGCCATTGTGAAAAAATAAGAGAAGATTTCTTACCTGAACAAACCACACCAGCATCTTCATGCTGACTGCAGTTGTGAAACCCAAACCCAGAATGCTGGCACTTTGTCAAGGAGGATTCATTTCCAGAGCACCTCACATCATCCAACCAAATGGGCCCGCTGTCCTGTCCAAATTGCGCAAAGCTGAGAGCAGCCACAGCTCTGCCACAGCCCACCTGTCTACACACCACCTCAGCGTTGTTTATGTTCCAGATGTCATCACACACTGTTCCCCACTGGTCATCATGGTAGATTTCCACTCTGCCAGAACACTGATCACTTCCATTCACCAGTCTGATATGGCCACTCGCTACAACAAACAGATTGAAAGACCAAACTTATAAAGACTACATTGAAAACTAATGATGTCATTAGAACCAACCAGTCATAAGGCCTGCCTCTCTTTCATTATTTTAACGTGATCAATGGGTTTGCCTGGTCAAAATAAGCTTCATGGCAATCCATATAACTGAAAGTTTCCCATGTGAAAAACATTTAGGCCATTGCAATTTTAACAAGGTAGCAGTGGGTTAGGCTACCGTTTACCAGACCGTAGTTTATTCTGTCAATAGCCCGACAGTGACATTCTGGTCAGGGTATACCTCCAAAATGGGCTAGCTTTTTCACTCTGGGCATTTCCATAAAGATTTTACATTATTAATTAGATACACTTGTACAGTATGTAGGGCCAGGCTGGTCCACGGAAAGCCTGAGACAGCGGACAGTACCTATAGCTACTGCCTGGCCTAACATCAAAATATTATTTTTAAAAATCGTATGTCATTTTGTTATAATCTTTATGTTGCATAATGCCTAGAGTATTATTATATAGGCAAGCCTGGCAAGATCGATGAACCAGTGAATATTGATAATAATATTGGTTTAGTGATAAATATGAATAGCAATGTGCACATAGACATGTGAATAGAAATCAAACTTAACTTTGGATATGTTACATTTTTTATCTTTATACAAGTAAATTTAAAGCAATTAAAAAATAAAAAATAAAAAATTTCTTACCTAAGCAAACCACGCCAGCATCTTGATAGTGACTACAGTAGTGTGATCCAAACCCTGAGTGCTGGCACTGTGTCAAGGTGGATTCATTTCCAGAGCACCTCACATAGTCCAACCAGATGGGCCCGCTGCCCTGTCCAAAGTGGGCATACATTGGAGCAGCCAGAGCTCTGCCACAGCCCACCTGTCTACACACCACCTCTGCTTGGTCTATGTCCCAGAAGTTCCCACACACCGTTCCCCACTGGCCATCATGGTAGATCTCCACTCTGCCAGAGCATCGGCCATCTCCATTCACCAGTTTGATCGCTATGTGAAGCACAAATTTTTAATTATCATGACAAAATTCCTATCATTGGGTGAAAATACAGAAGACTTTACTTTACGTTAACGAACAAATTCTGTGGATCCCAACTACCCTGAACAAAGGTTTCTTTGTCAAAACTTATTATTCATTTTATAAAAAAGGGCAAGATACAGTTTCATAAAATGCTTAAAAATGTAATCTGTAATCAAGTAGGCCTGAAAGGACGAGATTAAGCATTATTTAAAAGTTTTGTGTAAAAAAAATAAATAAAAAAATAAAAAAAAACCTTTGGTCTGACAGATAATGTATTTGATAAAAACAGTCATGTGCTCCATTTATCACAAATACATTTAAATTTTGGAGTGACAGACACTCAGTGTCAGTCATGCTAGCAATGGAGAATTCTGTGCTGTTACATCAACTGAAAACGAGCACTGTTCTTTGAAATTTACTTTCCAAAAAAGAATAGATATTTTCTCTTGTACATCTTTGTAACAGTCAATTTAAGGCCATTATGTTAACATAGAAAATTTCCTACCTGAGCAAACCACACCAGCATCTTCATGGTGGCTACAGTTGTGTGACCCAAACCCAGGGTGTGGGCACTGTGTCAGGGAGGATTCATTTCCAGAGCACCTCACATCATCCAACCAGATGGGCCCGCTGCCCTGTCCAAATTGGGCACTGCTTTGAGCAGCCAGAGCTCTGCCACAGCCCACCTGTCTACACACCACCTCAGTGTTGTTCAAGTCCCAGAAGTCATCACACACCGTTCCCCATTGGCAATCATGGTAGATCTCCACTCTGCCAGAGCATTCATCATCTCCATTCACCAGTCTGATCTGGGCACTCGCTATATGAAATTAAATTTTTTAATTTTCAAGAAACCATTCACATCCTCGGGTGATAATAAAGAAGAGTTTCCTTCAAATAAGCAAATACATTCTGTGGTTTTCTGTTTGTCTCAAGCAAAGTTTTCTTTGTCTAAATGTATTCACTATTTATTTATCAGAAAAAGAGGGATATAATAAAATGCTTAAAAGTTAATTATGTAATCATATTCGACTGATAAGATGAGATCAATTCATTTAAAAGGGGTAAATATTTAGTTTTGTAATAAAACACGCTGGATCAGATGGATAATTCATTTGGAAAAAGTCACATGCTCTGTTTCACACATCTACAGTACATTTAAATCTTGGTGTTACAGACACTCAACATCAGGAATGGCAAAAATTAAGAATTCAATGTACAATTCTGTGCAGTAACAGCGACTGAAAACGAGCACAGTTCTTTGAGATCTCCTTTCCAAAAATGAATGGACATGACCTTGTGTACATCTCTGTATTAGTCAATTCAAGGCCGTTATGAAAGCAAAGGAGAAGATTTCCTACCTGAGCAAAGAACAGCAACATCTTCATGGTGACTACAGTTTTGAGACCCAAACCCAGAGTGCTGGCACTGTGTCAGTGTGGATTCGTTTCCAGAACACCTCACATCATCCAACCAGATGGGTCCGCTGCCCGGTCCAGAGCAGGGAAAGCTTTCAGCAGCCACAGCTCTGCCACAGCCCACCTGTCTACACACCACCTCAGCATTGTTTATGTTCCAGATGTCATCACACACTGTTCCCCACTGGCCATAATGGTAGATCTCCACTCTGCCAGAGCATTGATCACTTCCATTCACCAGTCTGATTGCTATATGAAACACAAGAAACACAACGCACTGGTCTCATTGGTTAAGAACAAACATGACATTTGTAACTGCGTCACATGGCAAGGCTTAAATCCCCCTTAGTAGCTTCATGATTTCATCACTGGGTGATGTGTAACCCTGTTCTAGGTTCAGTTTCATCTCCAAATGCTCCAAACCCAAAAACAACATAAGTTAGTTCACAAACAGCCCACAGCTATCTAGCTAGCTTTCTCTATAATGTTAGCACTCAGTTAGGTTGGCTAATAGCAATGGTAGTGCTGTTATCTTGTACAGAATATTAAAAACTTCTGTAGATAAAATGAACATCGCGAGTTAAGTCTAGCTACCTTAGACCATGTCACCTTTGTCAATGAAAAGTATTGATATCAACTTTGCACAAGCTTGCAGGATAAAGAAGCAAATCCTGCTATATTCACACTATTGGGTGCCATTTGAAAAAAGTCTCACACTCTGAAATCCTTCTCAGTGCCTTTTAAACATCAACATAATTGTTAAATATAAATGTTAAATGCATAAACTACATGTTTGGAATATATACTAATTGGCCACACCTCCTATGTGTAAAGTCAGTATTTTGCATGATGGAAGGCAGTCTCAACCAACACTCACGCAAACACATCTGAATTGGCTGCCTCAAAAAGACTACCCAAGGTAAATTATTGGAAGCCATTGAAGGGGTATTTGCATCTGGGGTAAGAGCTGCAACCAGTATTTTAAAAAAAACAACAACTTCAAAATCGTGTCACTTTGTGACCCTATTATTAATTTTTCATGGTAAGAAAACTTACATATATACAAAGATGGGTGACAAATTAAAGGAGAAACCTGAATAAAAGAGAGGAGAAACATAAAGAATGCAGATGCTTCCATGCAGGTGTAATGCTTGATACAATTAAGCAATTAACATCCTATCATGCTCTGTGGCACGTATAAAACTGCTGAGCAGGCCAAGTTGACCTCGATTTTGGATCAAGGTGGCAAAATGAAAAGATCTATGTGACTCTGAAAGTGGGTTCATTGTTGGAGCATGGATGGCAGGAACTTCAGTCCAAAGACTGCTCAACTGCCTAGTGTTTCAATAGGAACAGTGACTAAAGTGACATCTACATATAGATCTGTTTATCTATACCGTAGTGTGTAGAGCAGGGCTGGTCCACAGAAAGAACTCTGGACCTACAGTTCTGCCTAGCCTACCATCAAAATATTAATTTTAAAAATCCTATGTCATTTTGTGTTTGACTTTACTGTGCTTAATGCCTAGAGTATCACAATACAGCCAATATTGGCAAGGTTGATGAGCCAGTGAAAACTGGAAAAGGAAGCAAAGCAATGACTGAGAAAGGAATTGCATAACAGCAATTTTAATACACATAATGACAGTAACACATACCCACCCACATTCAGTGGACTTCTAGAGCATGTCACAAACATTACCCAGCACTAAAATCAAAAGTGGATTATAAATACTGCCTCCCGCCAAAGAGATCACTCAACATTGATTATAAAACTGGCTCACAGTTAATAATGATTACTAACATTAACACAGACATGTGAATTGCACTTAAACTGAACACTGCATATGTTCTCATGTTCATCTTTGTAACAGTCAATTTGAGGCAATTAAAAAAAAACTGAAGATTTCCTACCTGAGCAAACCACACCAGCATCTTGATAGAGACCACAGTAGTGTGATCCAAACCCAGAGTGCTGGCACTGTGTCAAGGAGGATTCAGATCCAGAGCACCTTACATTATCCAACCAGATGGGCCCGCTGCCCTCTCCAAAGTGGGCAAATGTTGGAGCAGCCAGAGCTCTGCCACAGCCCACCTGTCTACACACCACCTCTGCTTGGTCTATGTCCCAGAAGTTACCACACACCGTTCCCCACTGACCATCATGGTAGATCTCCACTCTGCCAGAGCATCGGCCATCTCCATTCACCAGTTTGATCGCTACATGTGAAGCACAAATTTTTAAATCTCATGACAAACATTCACATCCTTGGGTAATAATAAAGACTTCCTTCACGTTACCAATACAAATTCTGTGGTTCCTTATGTTTACCCTCAACAAAGGTTTTTTTCCCAAAATTTATTATTCATTTTATAAAAAAGGGCAAGACAGATTTAATAAAATGCTTAAAAATGTCAGCTCTGTAATCAAGTTGCCCAGAAAGGATGAGATTCAAGCTATTATTTAAAAGTTTTGTGTAAAAAAAGATTCAGGTTTTTAAAAAAGCTGGACCTGATGGATAAATCATTTGATAATACAGTCATGTGCTCTGTTTATACAAATACATGTAAATTTTGGAGTGACAGACACTCAGTATCAGTCATGCTAAAATTCTGGAGAATTCTGTGCTGTTACATCAACTGAAAACGAGCACAGTGCTTTGAGATTTTTTTTCCAAAAAATAGAATGGATATTTCTCGTGTACATCTTTGTAACAGTCAATTAAGGCCATTATGAAAAAATAAGAGAAATTTCCTTACCTGAACAAACCACACCAGCATCTTCATGGTGGACTACAGTTTGTGAGACCCAAACCCAGAATGCTGGCACTGTGTCAGTGTGGATTCATTTCCAGAGCACCTCACATCATCCAACCAGATGGGCCCGCTGCCCTGTCCAAATTGGGCACTGCTTTGAGCAGCCACAGCTCTGCCACAGCCCACCTGTCTACACACCACCTCAGTGTTGTTCAAGTCCCAGAAGTCATCACACACTGTTCCCCATTGGCAATCATGGTAGATCTCCACTCTGCCAGAGCATTCATCATCTCCATTCACCAGTCTGATCTGGGCACTCGCTATATGAAATTAAATTTTTTAATTTTCAAGAAACCATTCACATCCTCGGGTGATAATAAAGAAGAGTTTCCTTCAAATAAGCAAATACATTCTGTGATTTTCTCTTTGTCTCAAGCAAAGTTTTCTTTGTCTAATTGTATTCACTATTTATTTATCAGAAAAAGAGGGATATAATAAAATGCTTAAAAGTTAATTATGTAATCATATTCGACTGATAAGATGAGATCAATTCATTTAAAAGGGGTAAATATTTAGTTTTGTAATAAAACACGCTGGATCAGATGGATAATTCATTTGGAAAAAGTCACGTGCTCTCTTTCACACATCTACAGTACATTTAAATCTTGGTGTTACAGACACTCAACATCAGGTATGGCAACAATTAAGAATTCAATGTAGAATTCTGTGCAGTAACAGCAACTGAAAACGAGCACAGTTCTTTGAGATTTCCTTTCCAAAAATGAATGGACATGACCTTGTGCACATCTCTGTATTAGTCAATTCAAGGCCATTAAGAAAGCAAAGGAGAAGACTTCCTACCTGAGCAAAGAACAGCAACATCTTCATAGTGACTACAGTTTTGAGACCCAAACCCAGAGTGCTGGCACTGTGTCAGTGTGGATTCGTTTCCAGAACACCTCACATCATCCAACCAGATGGGTCCGCTGCCCGGTCCAGAGCAGGGAAAGCTTTCAGCAGCCACAGCTCTGCCACAGCCCACCTGGCTACACACCACCTCAGCGTTGTTTATGTCCCAGAAGTCATCGCACACCGTTCCCCACTGGCCATCATGGTAGATCTCCACTCTGCCAGAGCATTGATCACTTCCATTCACCAGTCTGATTGCTATATGAAAAACAAGAAACACAACGCACTGGTCTCATTGGTTAAGAACAAACATGACATTTGTAACTGCGTCACATGGCAAGGCTTAAATCCCCCTTAGTAGCTTCATGATTTCATCACTGGGTGATGTGTAACCCTGTTCTAGGTTCAGATTCATCTCCAAATGCTCCAAACCCAAAAACAACATAAGTAAGCTCACAAACAGCCCACAGCTATCTAGCTAGCTTTCTCTATAATGTTAGCACTCAGTTAGGTTGGTTAATAGCAATGGTAGTGCTGTTATCTTGTACAGAATATTAAGAACTTCTGTAGATAAAATGAACATCGCAAGTTAAGTCTAGCTACCTTAGACCATGTCACCTGTGCCAATGAAAAGTATTGAGATCAACTTTGCAGAAGGTCGCAGGCTAAAGAAGCAAATCCTGCTATAATTTCACACTATTGGGTGCCATTTGAAAAAAGTCTCACACTCTGAAACCCTTCTCAGTGCCTTTTAAACATCGACATAATTGTTAAATATAAATGTTAAATGCATAAACTACATGTTTGGAATATATACTAATTGGCCACACCTCCTATGTGTAAAGTCAGTATTTTGCATGATGGAAGGCAGTCTCAACCACACTCACGCAAACACATCTGAATTGGCTGCCTCAAAAAGACTACCCAAGGTAAATTATTGGAAGCCATTGAAGGGGTATTTGCATCTGGGGTAAGAGCTGCAACCAGGTATTTTAAAAAAACAACAACTTCAAAATCGTGTCACTTTGTGACCCTATTATTAATTTTTCATGGTAGTTTTGCAGAAAACTTACATATATACAAAGACGGGTGACAAATTAAAGGAGAAACCTGAATAAAAGAGAGGAGAAACATAAAGAATGCAGATGCTTCCATGCAGGTGTAATGCTTGATACAATTAAGCAATTAACATCCTATCATGCTCTGTGGCACGTATAAAACTGCTGAGCAGGCCAAGTTGACCTCGATTTTGGATCAAGGTGGCAAAATGAAAAGATCTATGTGACTCTGAAAGTGGGTTCATTGTTGGAGCATGGATGGCAGGAACTTCAGTCCAAAGACTGCTCAACTGCCTAGTGTTTCAATAGGAACAGTGACTAAAGTGACATCTACATATAGATCTGTTTATCTATACCGTAGTGTGTAGAGCAGGTCTGGTCCACAGAAAGAACTCTGGACCTACAGTTGTTCCTAGCCTACCATCAAAATATTAATTTTAAAAATCCTATGTCATTTTGTGTTTGACTTTACTGTGCTTAATGCCTAGAGTATTACAATACACCCAATATTGGCAAGGTTGATGAGCCAGTGAAAACTGGAAAAGGAAGCAAAGCAATGGCTGAGAAATGAATTGCATAACAGCAATTTTAATACACATAATGACAGTAACACATACCCACCCACATTCAGCGGACTTCTAGAGCATGTCACAAACATTACCCAGCACTAAAATCAAAAGTGGATTATAAATACTGCCTCCCGCCAAAGACATCACTCAACATTGATTATAAAACTGGCTCACAGTTAATAATGATTACGAACATTAACACAGACATGTGAATTGCACTGAAACTGAACACTGCATATGTTCTCATGTTCATCTTTGTAACAGTCAATTTGAGGCAATTAAAAAAAAACTGAAGATTTCCTACCTGAGCAAACCACACCAGCATCTTGATAGAGACTACAGTAGTGTGATCCAAACCCAGAGTGCTGGCACTGTGTCAAGGAGGATTCAGATCCAGAGCACCTTACATTATCCAACCAGATGGGCCCGCTGCCCTCTCCAAAGTGGGCATACATTGGAGCAGCCAGAGCTCTGCCACAGCCCACCTGTCTACACACCACCTCTGCTTGGTCTATGTCCCAGAAGTTACCACACACCGTTCCCCACTGGCCATTATGGTAGATCTCCACTCTGCCAGAGCACTCATCATGTCCATTCACCAGTCTGATCGCTACATGGAACACATTTTATTAAATCTCATGGAAATATTCACATCCTCGCATAATAATAAAGACTTCCTTCACATAAGCAATAAATTCTGTGGTTCTTATATTTTTCTCAAGTAAAGGTTTTTTTTCCTGTAATTTATTTATTTATCTGAAAAGGGGAGAGATGTAATAACAGGCTTAAAAATATCAGCTCTAATGATCTTGCCCAGAGAAGGTGAGTTCAAGCTACATTTAAAAGGAGTAAAGATTCAGGTTTATCATAAAACAAGCTGGACCTGATGGATAAATCATTTGATAATACAGTCATGTGCTCTGTTTTATACATCTACATGTAAATCTTGGTTTGACAGACACTCAGTATCAAGTATGCAAAAATTCTGCCAGGAATTCTGTGCTGTTACATCGATTGAAAATGAGCACTGTGCTTTGAGATTTTCTTTCCAAAAAAGAATGGATGTCTTCTCGTGTTCATCTTTGTAATAGTTAATTTAAGGCCATTGTGAAAAAATAAGAGAAGATTTCTTACCTGAACAAACCACACCAGCATCTTCATGCTGACTGCAATTGTGAGACCCTAACCCAGAGTGCTGGCACTGTGTCAGTGTGGATTCGTTTCCAGAACACCTCACATCATCCAACCAGATGGGCCCGCTGCCCTGTTCAGAGCGGGCAAAGCTTTGAGCAGCCACAGCTCTGCCACAGCCCACCTGTTACACACCACCTCAGCGTTTGTTTATGTTCCAGATGTCATCACACACTGTTCCCCACTGGTCATCATGGTAGATCTCCACTCTGCCAGAGCATTGATCACTTCCATTCACCAGTCTGATTACTATATGAAAAACAAGAAACAGAAAGTTCTGATCTCATTGGTTAAGAACAAACGTGATATTGACAAATGTGTCACATGACAAGGCTTAAATCCCCCTTAGTAGCTTCATGATTTAATCACTGGATGAGGTGCAACCCTGTTTTAGGTTCAGTTTCATCTCCAAATGCTCCATACCCAAAAACAACATAAGTTAGCTCACAAACAGCCCACAGCTATCTAGCTAGCTGTCTCTATAATGTTAGCACTCAGATAGGTTGGTTAATAGCAATGGTAGTGCTGTTATCTTGTACAGAATATTAAAAACTTCTGTAGATAAAATGAACATTGCATGTTAAGTCTAGCTAGATTAGACCATGTCACCTGTGCCAATGAAAAGTATTGACATCAACTTTGCACAAGCTTGCAGACTAAAGAAGCAAATCCTGCTATATTCACACTATTGGGTGCCATTTGAAAAAAGTCTCACACTCTGAAATCCTTCTCAATTTATCCTCATTTTGGACTGCATTTATATATAGCGCTTTTATCCAAAGCGCTTTACAATTGATGCCTCTCATTCGCCAGAGCAGTTAGAGGTTTTCATCGCAAAATAAAAAAAATGTACTACAATTTTGAAATGTTACTTTTTAACATTTAGAGAGAAATTAGTGCAAAACATTGTAATCGCTTTTTCAAGAGTAACATTTTTCATTAATGTGAGATTAAAAAAGGATATATTATACATAAAAATAAAGATTGAATGTAAATATAAATGCAAATGTTAAACATAAATGTACATATAAATGTACCTTTTAAACATCAACATAATTGTTAAATTTAAATGTTAAATGTATAAACTACATATTTGGAATATATACTAATTGGCCACACCTCCTGTGTAAAGTCAGTATTTGCATGATGGAAGGCAGTCTCAACCACACTCAGGAAAACATATCTGAATTGGCTGCCTCCCGCAAAAGATATCACTCAACATTGATAATAAAATTGGCTTACAGTTAATAATGATTACGAACATTAACACAGACATGTGAATTGCACTTAAACTGAACACTGCATATGTTCTCCTGTTCATCGTTGTAAGTCAATTTAAATAAATTTTAAAAAACTGAAGATTTCTTACCTGAGCAAACCACACTAGCATCTTGATAGTGACTACAGTAGTCTGATCCAAACCCAGAGTGCTGGCACTGTGTCAGGGAGGATTCAGATCCAGAGCACCTCACATAGTCCAACCAGATGGGCCCGCTGCCCTGTCCAAAGTGGGCATACATTGGAGCAGCCAGAGCTCTGCCACAGCCCACCTGTCTACACACCACCTCTGCTTGGTCTATGTCCCAGAAGTTACCACACACCGTTCCCCACTGGCCATTATGGTAGATCTCCACTCTGCCAGAGCATTCATCATCTCCATTCACCAGTCTGATCGCTACATGGAACACATTTTTTTAAATCTCATGAAAACATTCACATCTTCGCGTAATAATAAAGACTTCCTTCACATGAGCAATAAATTCTCTGGTTCTTTTATTTTTCTCAAGTAAAGGTTTTTTTTCCCTGTAATTTATTTATTCATCTGAAAAAGGGGAGAGATGTAATAACAGGCTTAAAAATATCAGCTCTAATCTTCTTGCCCAGAGAGGATGAGTTCAAGCTACATTTAAAAAGAGTAAAGATTCAGGTTTGTCATAAAACAAGCTGGACCTGATGGATAAATCATTTGATAATACAGTCATGTGCTCTGTTTCATACATCTACAAGTAAATCTTGGTTTGACAGACACTCAGTATTGGGTATGCAAACAATTAAAAATTCTGCCAAGAATTCTGTGCTGTTACATCGATTGAAAATGAGCACTGTGCTTTGAGATTTTCTTTCCAAAAAAGAATGGATGTCTTCTCGTGTTCATCTTTGTAATAGTTAATTTAAGGCCATTGTGAAAAAATAAGAGAAGATTTCTTACCTGAACAAACCACACCAGCATCTTCATGCTGACTGCAATTGTGAGACCCTAACCCAGAGTGCTGGCACTGTGTCAGTGTGGATTCGTTTCCAGAACACCTCACATCATCCAACCAGATGGGCCCGCTGCCCTGTCCAGAGCGGGCAAAGCTTTGAGCAGCCACAGCTCTGCCACAGCCCACCTCTCTACAGACCACCTCAGTGTTGTTTATGTTCCAGATGTCATCACACACCGTTCCCCATTGGCAATCATGGTAGATCTCCACTCTGCCAGAGCACTGATCACTTCCATTCACCAGTCTGATTTGGGCGCTCGCTAAACGAAATTAAGTTTTTTAATTTTCAAGAAACTATTCACATCCTCGGGTGATAATAAAGGAGAGTTTCCTTCAAATAAGCTAATATATTCCGTGGTTTTCTGTTTCTCTCAAGCAAAGTTTTTTTTGTCTAAATGTATTCACTATTCATTTATCAGAAAAAGAGGGATATAATAAAATGCTTAAAAGTTAATTATGTAATCATATTCGACTGGTAAGATGAGGTCAATTCATTTAGAAGGGGTAAATATTTAGTTTTGTAATACAACACGCTGGATCTGATGGATAATTCATTTGGAAAAGTCACGTGCTCTGTTTCACTCATCTACAGTACATTTAAATCTTTGTGTTACAGACACTCAACATCAGGTATGGCAACAATTAAGAATTCAATGTAGAATTCTGTGCAGTAACAGCAACTGAATACGAGCACTGTTCTTTGAGATTTCCTTTCCAAAAATGAATGGGCATGACCTTGTGCACATCTCTGTATTAGTCAATTCAAGGCCATTATGGAAGCAAAGGAGAAGATTTCCTACCTGAGCAAAGAACAGCAACATCTTCATGGTGACTACAGTTTTGAAACCCAAACCCAGAGTGCTGGCACTGTGTCAGTGTGGATTCGTTTCCAGAACACCTCACATCATCCAACCAGATGGGTCCGCTGCCCGGTCCAGAGCAGGGAAAGCTTTCAGCAGCCACAGCTCTGCCACAGCCCACCTGGCTACACACCACCTCAGCGTTGTTTATGTCCCAGAAGTCATCACACACTGTTCCCCACTGGCCATCATGGTAGATCTCCACTCTGCCAGAGCATTGATCACTTCCATTCACCAGTCTGATTGCTATATGAAAGACATGAAACACAACGCACTGGTCTCATTGGTTAAAAACAAACATGATATTTGTAACTGCGTCACATGACGAGGCTTAAATCCCCCTTAGTAGCTTCATAATTTCATCACTGGATGACGTGCAACCCTGTTCTAGGTTCAGTTTCATCTCCAAATGCTCCAAACCCAAAAACTACATAAGTTAGCTCATAAACAGCCCACAGCTATATGGCTAGCTTTCTCTATAACGTTAGCACTCAGCTAGGTTGGCTAATAGCAATGGTAGTGTTGTTATCGTGCACAGAAAATTAAAAACTTCTGTAGATAAAATGAACATCGCAAGTTGAGTCTAGCTACCTTAGACCATGTCACCTGTGTCAATGAAAAGTATTGATATCAACTTTGCAGAAAGTTGCAGGCTAAAGAAGTAAATCCTGCTATATTCACACTATTGGGTGCCATTTGAAAAAAGTCTCACACTCTGAAACCCTTCTCAGTGCCTTTTAAACATCGACATAATTGTTAAATATAAATGTGAAATGCATAAACTACATGTTTGGAATATATACTAATTGGCCACACCTCCTATGTGTAAAGTCAGTATTTTGCATGATGGAGGGCGCTCTCAACCACACTCACGCAAACACATCTGAATTGGCTGCCTCAAAAAGACTACCCAAGGTAAATTATTGGAAGCCATTGAAGGGGTATTTGCATCTGGGGTAAGAGCTGCAACCAGGTATTTAAAAAAAACAACAACTTTAAAATCGCGTCACTCTGTGACCCTATTATTAATTTTTCATGGTAGTTTTGCAGAAAACTTACATATATACAAAGACGGGTGACAAATTAAAGGAGAAACCTGAATAAAACAGAGGAGAAACATAAAAAATGCAGATGCTTCCATGCAGGTGTAATGCTTGATACAATTAAGCAATTAACATCCTATCATGCTCTGTGGCACGTATAAAACTGCTGAGCAGGCCAAGTTGACCTCGATTTTGGATCAAGGTGGCAAAATGAAAAGATCTATGTGACTCTGAAAGTGGGTTCATTGTTGGGGCATGGATGGCAGGAACTTCAGTCCAAAGACTGCTCAACTGCCTAATGTTTCAATAGGAACAGTGGCGAAAGTGACATCTGCATACAGATCTGTTTATCTATACCCTAGTGTGTAGAGCAAGGCTGGTCTCCAGAAAGAACTCTGGACCAATAGTTCTGCCTAGCCTACCATCAAAATATTAATTAAAAATATTCTATGTCATTTTGTTTGTCTTTACTATGCTTAATGCCTAGAGTATTGCGATACAGCCAATATTGGCAAGGTTGATGAGCCAGTGAAAACTGGAAAAGGAAACAAAGCAATGGCTGAGAAATGAATTGCATAACAGAAATTTTAATAAACATAATGACAATAACACATACCCACCCACATTCAGTGGACTTTTAGAGCATGTTACAAACATTACCCAGCACTAAAATCAAAAGTGGATTATAAATACTGCCTCCTGCCGAAGATATCACTCAACATTGATAATAAAACTGGCTCACAGTTAATAATGATTACGAAAATTAACACAGACATGTGAATTGCACTGAAACTGAACACTGCATATGTTCTCTTGTTCATCTTTGTAACAGTCAATTTCAGGCAATTAAAAAAAACTGAAGATTTCCTACCTGAGCAAACCACACCAGCATCTTGATAGTGACTACACATATGTTCTCATGCTCATCTTTGTAACAGTCCATTTGAGGCAATCAAAAAACAAACTGAAGATTTCCTACCTGAGCAAACCACGCCAGCATCTTCATGGTGACCACAGTTGTGTGACCCAAACCCAAGGTGCTGGCACTGTGTCAGGGCAGATTCACTTCCTGAACACCTCACATCATCCAACCAGATGGGCCCGCTGCCCTGTCCAAAGTGGGCACTGCTTTGAGCAGCCACAGCTCTGCCACAGCCCACCTGTCTACACACCACCTCAGCGTTGTCTAGGTCCCAGATGTCATCACACACCGTTCCCCACTGACCATCATGAGGGATCTCCACTCTGCCAGAGCACTCATCATCTCCATTCACCAGTCTGATCGCTACATGGAACACATTTTTTTAAATCTCATGGAAATATTCACATCCTCGCGTAATAATAAAGACTTCCTTCACATAAGCAATAAATTCTGTGGTTCTTATATTTTTCTCAAGTAAAGGTTTTTTTTTTCCTGTAATTTATTTATTTATCTGAAAAGGGGCGAGATGTAATAACAGGCTTAAAAATATCAGCTCTAATCATCTTGCCCAGAGAAGGTGAGTTCAAGCTACATTTAAAAGGAGTAAAGATTCAGGTTTATCATAAAACAAGCTGGACCTGATGGATAAATCATTTGATAATACAGTCATGTGCTCTGTTTCATACATCTACATGTAAATCTTGGTTTGACAGACACTCAGTATCAGGTATGCAAACAATTAAAAATCCTGCCAAGAATTCTGTGCTGTTACATCAACTGAAAACGAGCACTGTTCTTTGAAATTTTCTTTCCAAAAAAAAATAGATATTGTCTCTTGTACATCTTTGTAACAGTCAATTTAAGGCCATTATGAAAACATAGAAGATTTCCTACCTGAGCAAACCACATGAGCATCTTCATGCTGACCACAGTTGTGTGACCCAAACCCAAGGTGCTGGCACTGTGTCAGGGCAGATTCACTTCCTGAACACCTCACATCATCCAACCAGATGGGCCCGCTGCCCTGTCCAAATTGGGCACTGCTTTGAGCAGCCACAGCTCTGCCAGTCACTGGCTACAACAATCATATGAACAGAAAAGTTTTGATATCACAATTCACTGAATTCACTAAATTGATTTTCCAAGGCAAATTGAAAAAAAAACTGGCTGCAAAACATCGCTTTTTTAATAATGATTAAAAAACGAACATTAACACAGATTGAATGTGAATGCAAATGTTAAACATAAATGTAAATGTAAATGTAGCTTTTTAAAACACTGCATATGTTAAACGTTAAACTCATATTTGGAATATATACTAATTCACCTCTTTGTAAAGTCAGTATTTTGCATGATGGAAGGCATTTGAGGCTGAAATCAAAAAATCAACAAACTGCTTGCAGATTTCCTAACACAGACATGTGAATTGCACTTAAACTGAACACGCCATGTTCTCATCTTCATCTTTGTGTCCATTTGAGGCCACAGTTGTGTGACCCAAATCTTCCCACAGGTGCAAGGTGCTGGCACTGTGTCAGGGCAGATTCACTTCCTGAACACCTCACATCATCCAACCAGATGGGCCCGCTGCCCTGTCCAAAGTGGGCACTGCTTTGAGCAGCCACAGCTCTGCCACAGCCCACCTGTCTACACACCACCTCAGCGTTGTCTAGGTCCCAGATGTCATCACACACCGTTCCCCACTGACCATCATGGTAGATCTCCACTCTGCCAGAGCATGGGTCATCTCCATTCACCAGTCTGATCTGGTCACTGGCTACAACAATCATATGAACAGACCAATGAGTTTTGTGTTTTCTTTCCTACGAATGTCACACAATTCATTGAATTCACTGAACGTGCCATTGAGGTGCAGGTTTGCGCGCCAAAAATTCACTTTCTGATGGTAATCAGTAGAAAATGAGGCCAAGGTAGAATAAATTATATTGGCTATTTCTTAAGGGTTGCGAGTTTGTGGTCATTGGGGTTATTTCTGTAGGAAACCCTGAAAAGTGCCGCAGTGCTGTATAGGTATGGGGCATGCCCCGCCAAGCTGTAACTTGCCGGACAGCACACCTGCCATCCCACAATGTGGCGTACAGCACTCTGTTTCTTGTTTCTTATTAAAAGCAATGTTAAAACTGTTCATATTATTGGCCTGCTTTTTTGCACCGTATTTTTCTATTGTGGGTTCTCTTAAATGTAGCTTATCCAAAGTTGTTGGGCCAATAACATTATGCCACTGGCCAGTCTCTTCCTAAAGGTGCACTGTGATAACGCGAACGGGTGTGTCGCTTCATAGCCGTTACTGTATTGTAGGGCTGCCGCAATTAGTCGACGTAATCAATGACGTCGATGCTGAAAATGCATCGACTTAAATATTTTAAACCGACACATCGTTTTTTTTATTTTTATGAATTTACCTTTTTGATTTCTAAAACGCTTCAGTTCATTGTAACAAATGTTTTTCTTCAATATCACTACGTAATTGCTACATAACATTAGTCGTTTTTGGCTCCAGTCAACGCTACAGTTTTTATGGCGGCAGCAGCAGAGTCCGACTCGGTTGCTAAAGAGGTTCAGAGGTTCCAAAAATAGCTGTGCGTAATACCACACGTGTTGTTTACGGTGGTGTCACCATTTTCAGTACAGTCTGGCTTGATTAACAATTCATTTATTCAGTAGGTGAAAGTATAAGCTTTCTAACGATGTATAACATGTCTCATTTTGCTTTTGGAATAGCATTTTATAGGTCAGTGTAACCAAAATAGTCTTATTATTGTGTCACCTCATAGCTGTTACTGTATTATGTATTATAGCATGGCTGGAACGCTGTATTGACCAATCAGCATCTAGGACCAGAACTATCTGTTTTATAATTAAGCAATAAGGCACAAGAGGACATGCTATATTGTGGATATAGTCATGGATAATGTGGGTTGTTAGGCACAATGTGAAGAGGAGTGCCCGCAATCCATTTAGTCGCAACTATATTCACAATTTACCACAGCCTCAATTAGTGCCTTATTGCTTTTATAAAATGGGGGTAATATTATTAATGTTATAGCCAAATAAAAATACTCAAATGCTCAATACATGTGATAATTAATTAATTAATTAATTAATTAATTAATTAATTAATTAATATATATATATATATATATATTATATATATATATATATATATATATATATATATATATATATATATATATATATACACAATAACATTCTCCCACCAGCTAATATAGTTCCACAACAATGTTACAAAAAGGATGCCAAGCAACACACCAACACAACGGAAATATTGACACAAGTTCATTTGCTATCAACTATTTGTGGTACAGTGAATAGAGCCGCTTTCTAGCTAAAGTTTTGACTGCTACACAGTTAACGTGAGCTTATTTGAAACATTTTAGCCTGTGTCTGATCCCTGGACATGGAGCCTACCTTCATCTTTTGTGTGGTTATTGAAAGACACACAGAAAATAAAGTTAGGAGATAACCTATAATATTAACTATTAATTAACATTAGCTAGCTAAAATGCTTGGTTACTCATTTTAGCATACTAACGTAACTTCTCTTGAATTTTACAATAGCAACATTATGCTACACGCTCACATAGACTACCAAGTTACGCAAACTAAACTAGTAATATTAATGTTAGCCTACACCTTGCTAACTTGTCAGTCACTCCACTTCTATAAGATGACAAAAACCTAGAAAGAGTCTAGTTAAGTATCATCACTTTTGCATAGGGTATATTCATCTGTATGTTGTCATTTACATAAGTGATAAATGGGTGAAACAGTGCAGTTTTTGGCTCAAAAGACACACCATAAATTTTGTTAGTGTGTTTTGAAATCATCCATAGACAACTATATCACCTGTGTTTTCTTAATAACGTACCTATTGCCAATGGTACAATCTCTTGTTAAAGGTGCCCACTGATATTATAAACTGCATGCCAGCCATGCTATAATACACAATATAGACCCCTTCATGGCCTAAGTCATCAAAAATGTACATGCACATTTTGGCTACGGAAGTACGGAAATTCTCTTATTATGGAACTGGTGTGATAGAGGGGGAATTGGTTCATGCTACCACTTTTTCGGAACTACTTAAATACAGAAAATGTAGTGTTTGTGGCTATATATGCGTATCTGATGAAAAACAAGTTTTCAACATACAAAAATGACAAGTTACTCACACATACAAAGCACTGTTTATAAGTCATTAATTCAAACTGGCAAAATCTAGGCCTACCTTTAAAAGTATTGATGTCCAAATTATACCCAGTTACAAGAAACAATACTGGCTATTTTAGCTCGCGCACATTAAACAAGCTGTATACCAAAGCAATGCTACTCAATGTTTCCAATATTGTTTCACGCAACTTTAAACAATTTTACAAACATATTTCCAATTTGGACATCTTTATTTCTTTCTTTTTCGGTGGAACAGAGTGGCCAGCTTGGGATTCAATTTACTAAAGACATAATACAGACTTACTGGTTAAAGAGGTCACTGGAAATGTGACATTGTTGGCAGCACTGGTAAGGTTGGATCCGGGAAATGATGTTGTGATACTGCCGATGGAACTTGTTGAGCTTGATGCTTCTGAACTGACGTCGATACCAGGTATTGGGGCTTGTGTTGTATTCACCAAACTTGCATTTATGGAACTACTCCCTACAACAGAACACAAAGCAATAATGTGGTAGTTAAAAATCAGTGTCAAGGCCTTGACGCCTTGAAGTTCGTAGCAACATCATAAAGAAAATTTTAACATCTTTTGCTTAGATATAGCTTGCCAGCTAGCTTGCATTCTCTTCCCACTATTTCATTAGTTTTTTGGTCTATAACATTGCTTGTTTTTATGAAATAGCTATCTTTTCACTCATCAATAGCAAGACCACACAACCCTGAGATGCTTGCTGTCACAATCAAGAGATCTACTTTTTCATTATTGGTTATAGTTATTTTAGAACCTTAGTTCTTTTTTCTTAATGCTTACCTGCCCATTCAGTTTTTTTTTTTTTTTTTTTACAGTGAAATTATTCATCAATCTGGTCACACATTATACCACTTGAAAGTGCTAAAACTCACAATTATATCTGTATATGCTATTTTATGATGCCAATGTTTTAACAACAATGGTTCCTTATTTTGTAATGTGGGTTGGCAAAACAAGCTTGGGGGGGTGCAGCCTCTATGCATTTTTGAAATGACAACATGAATTTCGGTTAAGTCGGTGTCTTTATCACAGAAAGGATCCAGTGAACGAAATCCACTGTCATTTTTTGTCCTAAAACATGCAAACTTAGAGAAACATCGAAAGACTGTCCATTGTTCACACTGTTTGCATTTTATCAAATTTGAATATTTATTTGTCCAGCATTTTGGCTGTGGCCACAAGCATCTGGTATCCTTTCAAAAAAGAATAATCTTTTTGGTGAGAAAAAACTTCCACTGTGAAAAAACCACTGTGTTTGAGCTTCTGTTATTTTCTTTCAGAAACATTTACAGTTATGACTCTTGGAAAAGATAATTTATTCTGTAAATAAATGTATATTAACATTGTTTTAGAGCAGGCTATAAAACTATTCCTTTCATTCCCAGTTATAAAACTCTGAGGAAATGAAATGAGATTGTAGGAAGTTTCCTTTAACAGTTAGAGAGTTTTACACTGTAGTACACATGCACATCTGTAAGACACCATGTTGCACAGTAATACAGGGCAGTGAAGCACGAATGAAAGCAGAGAGACTCCATGCTTTACCTGCATCACCAATTGAGAAGGCCGATATCCATAGGAGTAACAGTGCTGCTCCTGAGATCGTCATTCTTCAGACTTCTTGAGTCTCCAGTGACCATGAAAAATCTACTGGGAAAAATCAAAGGCATCAACGACAAAGCTTGTTAATAATTATATAATTTTATGGGTTTAAAATAATTTTTTTCACTTAATTTGTGTTTTTGCAATTATTTACACTAAAGAAATGAATAATAACTACAATGCACTTAGCAAGCAATCTCAAAGGTGTTGTGTCAGTCTTTTCTGGTCACAGTGATTTATATCAGTTGGCTGTGAGAACAGCATCAATCTATTCTAATAATAGGAGTAAACTCAGCCTCTTCTTGGAAATGCTATGCTACCACGCAACATTTCAAAATATTCCGTTTATGAATTTATGAAGGTAGTGGAACCGGTTTCCAAGTAGCCCATTCACACAGCAGTTTTACTAGGTGTTTGCTTCTTGGTCATGAGGTGAGAAACACATGTGACAACTAGATGGCTGTCAGAATTCAACCAATTTTATTATTTTTTTTACCTTGGATTAGAAAATATTTTATTTACAGTAATATGCAGTAAGAACAACCATATGATGGTTCCAGTTGTGTGCAGTACAAAAAGTATTCACAGCCTTATGAAGATTAGCAAAGAAGGCTGCATGAATTAAAAAAAAAGAAGTAAATTCCAAATATTCAGTTCACATTTATTTATGAAGGGTGTGGAACTGGTTTCCAAATAAGACATTGTGTGCTTCCTGGTGATGGGGTGGGAATTCCGAACTTTGTTTATGTTGCTAGATCTAATTATGTTGCTAATATGATTGACTCTGATTACCATTTATGTAATCAGAGCCAATCATATTCAGCCTTCTCTCTCTGGTGAATTGGTAGATTTGCTGCAAAATGACAAAAAACTGTCAAATAAAACCTCATTGTACCCGTTTCAAAAATGCGTCTGGTTTTTGTCTGGAGAAGATGTGGCAACCCTAGTGATATGGCCATTATGACCTATAAGAATGTGTTAAAATACTGTCATATCACTGTCATGTTGGTATCACCAAATAATATTTTAAAACTAACTTACCCAGTATCAGTTCGATGATAAATTAAGTGTAAATGTCATGCATAAAATAGCTTATACAGTTATCAGCACCCTTGTATTTTTTATTTTCAGTGTCAATCCAAACTCAAAAGCAAAGCTATAAAGATTCAGTAGCACTCTAGACTTATGGTTTCTCTCTGCTTAATCAAGCTAGTGAGTAAAAATATTTTGCTCATCATAAAATAATGTCTGTTGTCATCTGCTTCTTGTTTGCAGCTTGCAATTGTGTTGTAATGCACAACAGGAAGGCGTGGGCATCGGCCAGTATGGCCGGTCAAATATTTGGCTCTAGAATTTCATCACTGTCACTCCTAATGGCCACATAAATTTGAGGAACAAGGACTGCAATTTTTATGATCAGAATCTGCACAGGCAGCAAAATCATCCTTGCAGTTGTGACAGTCTCAGGGGAAAAGATCCACAAGGAGGTGGAGATGTTAGAGACTGAGCACAGGAACAACAAAAAAAAAAAAAAAAACAGCAAACAGGGGAATCACTTAGAGTAACCAAACTCAGAAACCCAACACACAAGTAACTGGCAATTTGCAGGGCATTAACAACACACTAAGACCAAGCAGCAGTAAACTGTGAACTAGGAAATGAAGTAAACCAAAACACAGGTGGGCATGACAAACTAATGAAACATGACTGCAACCATTAAAAAAAAAACAATAATACACACAACAAACACAACCCTGTCAACAAAGAACAGAGACCACATAAATATTTGTCCAGTTGAGTTTTTCCACTGGATTTGAGTGATCATTGTCCAATAGTGTGCATCAGAGACACTAGACTGCCTAAATCAAAACCCCATTTTATCAAAAAGAGGAACTTCTGAAACTTTGAGAAACAAGGGTTCTTGTATGATCTCTACCATGCCAATTTGTCATGTATCTCTAGTATCCCTGATCTGATCCTGAGATTACACTTGACCATTTCTCATCTGTGTTTATCTCCCTGACAAACAAGCATGCACCCATGAGGAGGATTTAGAGTTCAAAACCTCCCTGGTTTACATCTGAGCTCATTGACTTGATTCAGTTGAGAAATTAAGCTTGGGCTCAAGCCAGATGCTCGTCGGTAGCTCGTCGGACTGGCTGGCCTTCAGACAGTTAAGAAATAAGTGCGCTACCTCTGTAAGGAATGCAAAATTAAAATATTATTATTTTCTTGTTGGTTCTCATGCTAATCCAGAAAAGTTCAAAAAGTTAACTCAACTAAGTGCAAAGGTCATAACTCACTGCCTAATCAAATCAGGCTACACTCTAGTTCAGTTATGGATCAGAGTGAAATAGCTGATTCCAGCATTTTGTTGCAGTGGGCCATCTTTTTGAGAGAGAATCCAGAATTAATGTTGACATTTCAGATTTATCTGAGCCTACATCCGAAGGAACCCATGATTCTCCAAATACTGCTCCTAATTTTGGTGTTACCAGGAACAGAGTTGCCCATTTTTCTTTTTCTCCATTTTGTGTGAGGTGCTTAGTGCTCTCCTGGCTATTGATACGAATAAGTCCACTGGAGAGGATCAACTATATTTTATTAGGTTTGCTGCTCCTCTGATTGCAGTGCCCCTGGCTCATATTTTTAATCTCACTATTCTCTCAGGTGTTATCCCTAAAGTATGGAAAGCTGCGCATGTGCTACCACTCCATAAGGGTGGTGATCCTAGAGACCTTAATAATTAGTGCCCTATTTCTAAACTGTCCTGCTTGGCTATGGTTCTAGAATCTCTCATCAACAAGCAGCTTAAAGCCTTTCTCACTAGGTACTCCATTCTGAGCAATCACCAATCAGGATTCAGAGCTGATCGTAGTACAATTTCTTCTACAACTCTTGTGATAAGTGACATTGTGACCTTTCTAGATAATGGACCACACTGTGCTCTTCTTTTTGTGGACCTGTCTGAAGCATTGATACCTTCGATCAATCCACATTGTTGCATAGGCTATCCTCTATTGGATTGGATCTAACTGCCTGCAAATGGTTTGAAAACTACTATCTGACAGGTCTCAATGTATAGCTGCTAATGTATAACTTGTTCCAAGTTTCTCAATATAATTAATGGTGTCTCTCGAGGTTACATTTTAGGTCCTGTATTATTTACAATTTTTATAAATAATGTTGTTTCTCATATAAAGAGTTGCAATCTACATCTTTATGCATGATGACACATCACTTTACTGTGCTTCTACTGTGTCCCAAGCTGTTGAAAATCTGCAGCTCAGCTTCAATGCCTTGCAGAAGGCCCTTTCAGATCTCAAACTAGTATTAAATTCAAACAAAACTAAATACATATTATTTACCAGCTCTAAAAAGATTTTACTGAGCTACAGATATGCACACTCAATGGTGCCCATATTGAGTCTCACACTATAAATATCTGATGGAAACCTGAATTTTAAGACCCATATTGATAAATAAATTCAAAAACTACGAGTGAGACTTGGTTTCCTTTACAGGAATAAATCTTGTTTCTCATTTTGCAGTAGGATTGTTGAGGCAGCATTCCTTCCCGTACTTGATTGTGGTGATGTAATATATAAACACACTCCTGCTTCCACCTTAAAGCCTTGAGACTCCATCGATCATTTGGCCCTATGTTACATCACTGGAGACAGGTACTGTACTCACCATTGTGTGCTGTGTCAGAAGGTAGACTGGTCCTCTCTATCTCAGAGAACCGATCAACATTGGTTCCTGTGTTTATATAAAGCACTTCTACAAAAGCTATCTCCTTATATTTTATCTCTTATTGAATGGAGAGTTGAAGCCTATCAGACATTCTCAGGACTGGTTGATTCTCCAGGTGCCGTGGGTCTACTTTGAACTGGGCAAACCTACATTCAGATATAGTGCATCTCATGCCTGGAATGAGTTATAGTGCACATTAAAGCTGAACTCTTTGATTACCATAATTCAGGACCCCGATTAAGTAACTGGTTATTTTTTAATGTAAATGTTCTGACCGAATGGAACTGTTTAATTGTTTTTATTTTATTAAATTTTCTTATTTAACTTTTTTTTTTTTGCTGTGGATGGCACATCAAAGTCGTATATAAAAGGTCTTTCTCCGGCTGTATTCTGCGAGAGCCTGATTGCATTCTGCGTTGTGAAAAGTAGCTGGTGACATTACGTGTTTCAGAAGAGTACTGGCAGTAAGGTTCACACAAGAACGTGATTGCAGATGGAACATTCCAGAAAAGGGCGGGAACTGGATACGTGTCAGCTCATGCCGGGTGCCAAATTTATTTTAAAAGAATAAATAATTTGATTCCCAGTTCAAGCTATCTTTCCTGTATTTTATTTACTATTTTTTTTAAAAGGCCAAGGTGTAAATTTGCATTCACATTTGTTTTAAACGTAAGGGTTGTGTCATGGTAGTGGTGTGTTTAAGGACTCTTGTCAGCTCTTTTTAACCAAGTAGGGTTGGCCTTAGCTAGTACATGGCCAGCAATAGTCCCGTACTGCAGATTTACAAATTTCAAAAACACCTTCATGTGTCAGGTGAACTGCTCAGTCAGCAAATTAGTTCAGAACTAATAACTTTTGGGGAAAATTGTAATCATTAGGCATCCTACATTTGTGTGTAAAGTGCAAAGAACCTCATGCAGCTGTAATGGGTAATGTGCAGTGAAGGTGTGCACCTTTTCCATTACATGTGCTCCACTGACTACTATTTGCACCTTTTCCTGCATAAATACCTTTACTTCTGTGCGTATCGCCTATTGAGAGATTGTAAAGAAGCCGTTTAACTTCCAACAAATTTCTTTAGAACTATTTGCAGAGCTATTTTCAGGGAAACTTAGAAAATAGTTTTCAACTTTTAACACAAGATCCCCAAAGAACATCTTTAGCATTAGAATGTAGCATATAGCCCTTAGACATAAGAAATTTAGACAGAACCCAGGCTCTGTAGTAAAAATATTTATTTACATCAAAATGTATTTAATGCCCAATCACTTTAAACATCAGAAAGGTTTCATAGAATCAGAATCAGGCGATTTTGATACTCCGAATAATTAAGAATGTTATTCATTGGCCAAGTAAGCTTGCACATATGTCTTGGGTTGGCTTATATAGAACCAATTAAAGAATACACAACAACCACACCAAAAAGCTTAAGAATAAGGGAAGTTTAAAAAGGGGGAATATTAAGTATAGAAAAATAAACTAAATTAGAATGCATTAAAATGAACATAATTATGTATATTGAGTTTTACAGTATCATCAGCATTGTAGCAGCTAACAAAATAACGGACACTCCAAAAGCCATTTAAAGGTCTTTCCTGGCAAGTAAAAAAAAGAAATAATAAAAAAAAAAATTTAAAAACTGGGCTAAAGGAACCTAGAGAAGGGGTAAAAAAACCCAAAGAAAATTCTTTTTTTAAAAGAAAGAATCCTTGTTAGCTTTGGTGCAAAAAAACTGCACAATAAACATGTTGAGTTTAGTTGCGTCATGTCTTAACCTTTCTGGTTTTATAGGTATTACTGAATAATTAAAAAATATATATATATAGGTATTACTGAACAAAAAAAAAATTATATTGTGATATTTTTATTCATTCATATTGTGATATGAATATTAATCCAAATCGCCTACCCGTACAGCAAACAGTACGTTGTAAATCTTACGACTCAAGGTGATAGTTTTTAAGAGAAGTAGTTGATTGATAATATAATCTTTTGCTGCAGAATCACAGTTTACCAATGACCTCAATATTCTGTCATATAGTTTAAACCTGTTTACAGTCACATTCCATTGTGATGTTTCCCTCAAGGAGGACGGCAATTTCTCCCTCAGTGGCAAGACACCATCATTGCCGTTGAGCTACAAAAATCCTGCAGTTTACACACATGGCTTGTGAATACACAGCATTGGAGGGGAAAAAAGTAGATACCAAAAACCACCCAACAAGCCACAGGACAACCACGTGCAGCCAGAATTGCCCCAATGCAACTCGGCACTACTTAGTACACCACAGCCACCCCAGAAAACACTGCCCTCAGCAGGGAACAAACACCCCAGCATGGGGTCAAAAATGCAAATATCAAAATGTTTAAGAAACTTAACGGGACAAAAAAATTGGCAGTGAGAGCCTGTTCTGTTTCGTCTTGTTCCATGTCACTGGACATGATTATTTTGTGAAGAATCATCTACATATGAAGTGGTGGTGTGTGTGTGTATGGTTTTGGAGTTTCACCCAGTGATGCAGCTTGCATGTGTGCGATGACATTCTGTGCAACTGTGAATGTGAAGTTGCGCCGATCCAAGAAATGGTTTTCTAACTCGCCTGTATCGTTTACAAGGTGTTGTAGGTTGTTGTTTTGGAGGTAGGTATTCATTGCAGTTGTGTACAAACTGAGCTTGTGAGTGCCTGTGCCCGCTTTGCAATTGATTACTGCAGTCGTAGAGGTATTGTAATTGCAGGTATGCTGATGCATTTTACATTCTGTGCACTTGTTTTTCAGAGATTTGGTATCGAATGTGGCCTGGTTTTTTGTGGCACAGGTTACATATGTGCCTTTGGGTGATAGAGACAGCAGTAACTTCTGCTTCAATAGCCAAGACATTTTCATTGCAGGTTCCTTCAGTGGGCATGGGATGGATGTTTTTCAAGGTATCGATGGGGGTGATCTTAGTGCGAGGTGTTATTGTTAAAAATGTTTTTCCCAAGAACCGTCTTGTTGTTAAATTAGAAAATCTGTAGGATTTCTGTAGCTCTACAGCAGTGATGGCTTTGTTCCATAAGGTCAGTCGTATGCTGCTTGTGCTGTCTGAGATGCAGCACTCTTTTACTTCATGGTCTCCTCCCCACTTGGTCACCTGAGATGTTGCTGGTTGGAGAGCAGAAACATGGGCATCAATTGAGGGAATCTGGAGGGAAAATAAGTGCACTCTTTAAGACTAAGAGAAACTTGCCACATTACATTTTCATATCCTTCTTTAGATTTTGGAAACTGGAGAAAATTACAGCAGCTGTATGTCAAGTTGTTACAGTACTCAGCAGATGTAGTCTGATATTTAAATATGAAGTTTAAGGCAAACGTGCTGTGATTGTTTTGTAGCAATGTGTTGGATTACACGTCAGTAATTTTGAAATATGGAAGTACAAGGTGTGATTTAGTAAACACATTAAGTGTTTTGGTATGAACTGTCAAGTCAATGGGTGTAGATATGTGTATAAGTATACAGATGGTAATTTAAAGTGTTGAGGTTTTAACAATACAGGACTGTGCATTGTGGTGACTGTCCGATCTGTTATATAGTATTTTCCAGTTCACTTTCAAATGAGCTATGTGCTTACTGGCTGTTTTGAAGGCATGGTCTTGATTTTGTCAATAGTGAATTTGGAGAAGTCATCAACAGTTTTCACAGGGAAGTCAATGCTGGTATCTTTCAGTATAGTTTCACGATTGCATATAATCTTAAAACTTGAAGGATCGTTGAAGCCTGAAAATGAATGGCATTGTCAAGATACAATACAAGTACATCTGAATTGCTGAGGCTTATTAATTACATCCAGATGCAGAAATAAATCACCATTTCTTTGAAGAAATGACAAAACATTGAATTTGTATTTGCATTTGTACAGAAACATATTGAACATACAATTATATAGCAGGAAAAAAACAGTATTTGTTTAAACAAAACATCAATGTACAATATTAGTGTGATAGTAATTGATATTACATATATTGCATTATCATAATGACATGGCAAATGAAATAAATACACAGCACAGCAAAAGGTTTGCTGGTGCAGAGAATGTTACTCATGTGCAATCTTTTAATGGTCAATGGTATTATTAACAAATTATTTGCAATAAAAAAAATAACCAGAACAAGTAGGGGGTTACACTGAAGGAAGATAAATAACACAATATAGTAATACCTCAACTGCATTGTATTTAGTGCATACTACACTTGTTCTAAGTTGGGCTATGAGTTCGTACTTACTTTTTAGCATGTAGTTCTTTTTACCAGCACCCCACTGAAACTTTCTGAAGCCACATGTTAAGTAATTAACATTTTATACCTTAAATGATTGGAACTGGTCATTTAATTACCATTAAAGAGTGTTGAAGTGCAGTACGTTAGTCAGCAGGTGGCGCTACATACACAGAGACATAAAGGTGGCATGTTATTAAAGTTCTGGGCCACGTCTGAATCAGCTTACTCGCCTACTATTGTTTCTGTAATCAACCAATCACATGCGCGCACAAGCAGTGGAGCGAGCGCCTTTTTAAACCAACAGTCAGATCTCTGCAGTGCTGCTTATTGCCTGCGCTGCTTCCCTTGCTACTGCACAGAACTGCGCTCACCCTCCACAGCTACTGCACAGAACTGCGCTCACCCTCCACAGCTACTGCACAGAACTGCGCTCACCCGCCACAGCTACTGCACAGAACTGCGCTCACCCTCCACATCCCCGGCACCACCTGTTGTTTGGACCTGCTTCTAGGTAGGCTGCTTCTGTGGGGGGGGGGGGGGGGTGTGTGTGCATTGAAGCAGATCCATTCAGAGCAAAACCAAAAAAACTGTACTGACATATTCATTTAATTTTTTATCTAAATACGTGAGTAGTCCTGAATGAACTTCAGTATCTTGTACGTGGCATTTAAATCATGCTGCAAAAGAACAAAAAAAGTAGCATTCTGCAGAGCACAAAAAGTAGGTAAATAGTCATATCGGTCCTAGGATATTATCTAAAATAAACTTACTGTGTTCTTTGGTGATGCGCTCAAGTTCCACAGGTGTTTGGTTTGTAGACGCGTGCTGGAAGCAGGCATATCTATCTACATCAAAAATGACAGTGCGGTGGAAGCCCTCTCGACTTTGAAAAGTTGCAGTGAAGTATCTATGGCATTTTGCAGAGGTCATGATTGGCGACACTCGGTGAATATATCCAGTAATGGTGTCATCCGTGTTTTCTTTCTCCCTTTTCTGAGGTGCAGTTGTCATATCGCTGCATGGTGCACTGCAAAATATAAAACATTGGAGCATGAAATTAGTTCGCAGAAATCCAAGGATTAAATTCAACTCACTATATCAACAAGCATAGCTGTTTTTTTATTGTTAAAGAAAATGGCAGAAATGCAAGGTGTTCAGTATTGTGTTGTTCAAGCTGTACAAAAACATACTAAGAGTTTTTGGGGGCTCAACGTTTAAAATGTCATTTTTAATTTTCTCCTTTGATCTTTATTGATCTTGCCTGGTATAATTGAGACTGCCAGTATGACCAGAAGTAGGGTTTGCACTTTTTAAGAGTATTTCAGTGGTTCCAATACACCAGACAAGATCAGTAAAGCGTAGAAAAGTATTTGAATCCAAAACAAATATGTATTTGACCCAGGTCTGATGGGAATACATAATGTTAAAAGTACAAGCAAGTTGCATACACATTCTGAAAATTTTGAATGAATTAGGATATAAAGAGTTGTGAGTTTCAATTATTTATTTGTGAGAAAAGCTAATTTACGGAATTTACATGTAGTTTTACTTCAGAGCTTTACTACAGAACATGACTTGGTTTGCATGCAAACCCCCCCCCCCCCCCGCCCCGCCCCGCCCCGCCCCAGACCACACTGCCTTGTGAGTCAGCACTCAAAATAAAAATAAAAAACATCTTACCAAGAGCGTTTTGTTGCTCTCTGTCCTCCTCTGTTCATCCCTACCTGGGGACATGTAGAGGGAGAAGCTGGCTCTATTACACCTAAAAACACATTATTGTGGGTCATTAAGCCATGGTTGCCTGTCACATAAATCCACCCCATGTGATAAGCTTTAAGTCTGTGTGCACAAAGACTAGTTTCATATCAGTCCATTTTTGCACCAACTAAAAGAAAAAGTAAATGATATTGAACCAGGGTCCTCCGTCCACACTATATCTTAGGGTGGCGGGGGGCTCTGGTCGGAAAGGATACAGCAGTGTAACATGCCATTAGTAAAACAGGATGAAGTGATTTTATTATTGTTAAATATTGTCCTTGGCAATGTATAAATAAAGCACTACTCATAAGCTGATGTCCTTTAGGGCTGTCAACACTGGTCAAAAATTACATTCGAATATAATAAATAAATAAATAAATAAATCAAGTTCCAATATATATCACAAGTGTTAATGTTGAATTACATGTCAGAATCTGACAAACTTTCCGGCTGTGTTAATTGCGCGTTATGTCCACAAGATGGCAACCCAATGCAAAGAGAAAGGTAACTGCCAAAGGTATTTTATTTGAACATAAACATGAACGCAGACAAGTCGAAAAAGAAAGTTAACATGAACATTGGAGATAGCTTTTAATATCTACATACAGTTCACTTTTATCATCAGGTGTTGACATTAGTGGTACGAGAGTATGCATGCACGCCAAAAATATAACAATGCGTGGGAATTTTATGCCATAACGAAAGGCGTACCTAAAAATGGATGGGCACCTAAAAATGGATACAATAAAATTGTCGCGCATTTCAATCTTTTAGCCGTGCATGCATAGGCTACTTGCGTACCACATGTCAACCCCAGTTTGTAATGCTTTTTAAAAAAAAAAAAATAGCATTAAGGCAGACAATTTCGAAAAATATGACCAAAGGTTTTTTTCATTCTGGTGGATAATTTTCGAATAAAGTACTATGCTATCAAAAGTTAAAGGTATACTTTCTTGGACATTTTGGAGAGGGACCTAAGATTAGCATAGCTTTAACTTTATATATTATTTGCCAAACACCAGACAGTCCACTTGCGAAGAGGCCAGGGCCAATCTCCTTTTTATTCACTTAATTCACTATATTCTCAGCGGAGGAAAAGACGCGACCTAATCGGACATAAGACAACATAGCAATTTTAGGCATTTTAGCGCCTTACGTTTTCAACAGAGGAGGCGCTAAAATGCGAGATTTATTTTTGTTTTAACAAAACCCAACTTGAAAGGAAGACAGCCACAATACAGATGCGCTGTATTTTTTCCCTTTCACATTACTATACTAATTTCCTCGAAAGTAATTTTTTTGTTTACAATTCAAATAGCATTCCAATATCGAACCATCGTTTGACAGCCCTAATGTCCTCATCCAACCCTTCAAACACAACAAAAGAAAGGGACAAAATGACAAATGTTACACATTATACAGTGAGCTCCATAATATTTCGGACAATTTTTTTTTCTTCTTTTGGCTCTGAACTCTACAATTTTAGATTTGTACTCAAACAATTCTTATGGGGTTAAAATGCACTCACAACTCTTATTCACAGGTATTTTTATGTTTTGTATTCACCATGTAGAAATAAGAGCACTTTCTTTGATTAGTCCCCTCACTTCAGGGTATTATAATGTTTGGGACAAATGGCATCCCATGTGGTTCTGATTAGTAAGGTATGTTCAATTGCTTCCTTAGTGCAGGTACAAGAGAGCTTTCACTATCTAGTTTTTATTCTAGCCATCTGAGTCAGTTATTCTCATGAAATGGGGGAAACTATTTATAAAACGTACGGTCATTTCTACATGGTGAAACCAAAATGTATACATATCTTTAAAATAAAAGCTGAGAATGTGAAATGTAACCATAAATTAACTGTTTAATTACAAATCAAAAATTGTGGAGTACAGTGTCAAATCAAGAAAAATCTTTGTCCCAAACATACTACAGTATGAATATACTATATATAAATTATACAATGTATAAATTATATATACCACTATACCATTAACAATGTTAGCAGTGGTGTTTATGGTGTTAGAAACATCATGTCCAAAAGTGCACTTATAGAAAATGGGTGAAACGGTGATTCCTTTCTTATTCTCTATGTTGGAAGAAAGATGATCTCCAGGTCCAGGAGGCTTCTCTGCAAAATAAGTTTCAAAAGAGACTCAGATTTATGGCTCAGACTTACACAAAGAAAAACTATCAATTTTTACAGTTTTCATGAAATTAGTCATTAATTTACCAGGAAGCTCTTGTCCAGAGTGACTTACACATGTTCTTTCTCATTGTATCACCCCAGTTTAGTAAGCAACAGCGCCAATACCTTGCTAACAGACCAGCTAGGTAAAGTTAAGTTCTCTTATGCCATGACAGAACCATATTAGACTACATTTACATAGTCAAACAGCTAACATCTATTTTTTAAAAATCACAATGCGTGCAATACCAATCCTAAAGGAAATACATTAAATTTAGGTATTTAGCAGGTGATTGCACTTTTACATGGAAAGAACACAAGTAACGCTCTTCCATTACATCTGGGGAGAGAGCAAGGTGCAATTTTGACTATTAAAACCAATTTGCCCCCTTTTTCTCTTCACTCTGGACTTTAAACCATTTTATTGCCCACACAGCTGTGGAGTCATAAATATCACAGGCAGGTGACAGGCAGCTGGAAAGACCATATAAAGCTGGCAGTATATTCAGTAAGAAGAAAGAACTTCAGGATTGAGAACCACGTTGGGCGAACATGTCCACGAACACTGTTTGTCAGGATACTCAGTGAGAACACAACAGCCGTTTAAAGTCACTCCATGCCGCTGGGGCGTGAATAATTATGAGGCAGCTATTAACCGGGGCTGGAATCTCGCCCCAGACCTCTGTCTTGCAACTACGCCATGGGATGTATAAAGAGAAGGGCTATGTG
>CM045884.1:60973422-60993246 GCA_025169545.1 Anguilla japonica
AGCTATAACACAGATTCCATAGGGCCCTACATTAAGTCAGTGCTAAAAGCTGGCTGGAGATTTGAAAATATGACTACGTAATGTGAATGTTGTTACAAATAAGTCATTTATTCAACACACATTTTTTTCAAATCAACTATTTACAGCATAGAGTCTTACAAAGAATCTGACAACAATGTACAGTCTTGGAATCCTGTGTTTTCAACAACAACAAAAGAATTAAATTAAAATAAATAATAACAAAGTTTTTGCACTCTACAAAAAACTTGAAAAAAGTCCTGATTGGCTACTGATTCTTACAGCCTTGGGATGCTGGGCACATTTCAACAACAACAAAATTAATTAAAATAAATAATACCAAAGTTTTTACACTCTACAAAAAAACTTGTATTCAAGTCCTGATTGGCTACTGTGCTAGATCAACCAAGAGATCCAAACTGATCACTTTGGCCGAGGGAAAAATCGGCACTTGGTGCATTCCATTTGCTTATGATTGTGTCCTGTCCTTCATGAGCACTGGAGTCAAAAAAAGACTGGGTAGGTGAAAGCAAGCAAAGTAGTATCGCTACCATGTTGCATTCAACTATCCTGTCTCTTTTCAGATCAGTGCTTATGAAGGAGAGGACATAAGCTAATGTGTTACTGACTGTTTGGGTAGCTAGCTAAGTTAGCTAAATGACCACGTTGTTGTGCACATCAATGTCATCAAGCTAACGTTATTAATAAACAAGTGAAGTTGTTATTTCGATGGCGATTAATAAGTCATGTAATGTTACAATGTATCGAACGTTACATTCATGCTACTAGTTTAACGTTACCACACACTGCTTAAGTTAATATAAAAAGAATGTACTTACCGATGAGATGAAGTGATAACGCAGTTTGTAACGAGGTTAGTTAGCCTACTAAATAAGAAATGGTGGCTTGATAGTTAACGTTAGCTTGTGATAGTTGGAAGGGTCAAGTGTTGAACGTCACTCTACACACAATGAGGGTAAAGAACACGGATCTCAGACCTGCTGTTTTCCTATAGTGCATTCACATTTCAACCAACAGATGTTGCTGGTGAGCTTTCCAACCGAGCCGCCCCACTGTAACTGTAGTTTAAAAAAAATTTTTATTTCCCCGATGCTTAGGCCCGGCGCGGGTCAACTTGGGACCGCTGAGCTCGCAATACACTGGCGGAAACCGTGCACTGCAGGGGTCAATCATTTAGGCCTGTACTGTTCTCTTGGTGTACGCCACACATGCACTTGCCCACTGGACGAGAATATGGTGAATGATGACTCATCTGACCATATCACTTTTTTTTTTCAACTCTGTAGACCAGTGCCTATGGTTTTTGCACCACTGAACTCTCAAATGTGTATTCGTCTTTGTAAGGAGGGGTTTATGCACTGCAACCCTACTATAATGCCCCTCTCTATGTAGTTGTCTAAGGACTGTTCTTGCTGACACAGTCTGATCACGTTGCGCATTGCCATTCTCTGTCACCTGAGTCACCAGTTTTTCCTTACATATTGCACTAATGCAGAAGCATCACGGTCATCAAATGTGTGCTTTGAACCACAATTTCCAACCCTATTTACTGATGTCTTTCCCATAGATGTAAATGCAGGTGCCAGTTTAGTCACTGTTTCTATTGAAAAACACTAGCCAGTTGAGCAATTTTTGACTGAAGTTCCTGCCATCCGTGCCCCACAAATGAACCGTCATTCAAAGTCACTTTGATCTTTTCCTCTTGCCATATTGATCCAAAATCTAGGTCAACAGCGTTTTTACATATGCCACAGAGCATGATAGGATGTTAATTGCTTAATTGTATCATGCCGTACACCTGTATGGAAGCATCTGCATTCGATATGCTTCTCAACCAATTTATTCAGGTTTTTTCTTTAATTTGTCACCTGTGTGTATATACCCATACACAGATATACAATGTGCAAAATAATGTTTGGGATTTGAATTGATTGATTTGGCTCACTACTCCACAAGTTTAGATTTTCAATCAAACTATTTGCATGTGGCTAAAGTACAGATCCTCAGCTTTTTTAAAGGGTATTTTTTATACATTTTGGCTTCAACATGTAGATGGCAGATTTAACCTGTGCGCACTGATTACCTTACTACGCACAGGTGCTGCCACTCCTGTTCCCGGGTACAATTAGCCTGGCCAATTATCTAATTCTTAACCAATTATCCAATTGGCCAGGTCTAATTAGCTTGACCCAGGGCAGGTGTGGCTGCTTAAACCAGCCATCCCCACACCACAGCCGGTCACGCACAAGTGAGTTGAAGAGCAACCCTGTTGCGTTAGCTCCGCCTACCCTCTCTGGCGGACCAACCACTGATGGGTGATGGAAAATGCGTCACTATCTAGGCGCCGCTTGTGATTTTTTCCCGGAAATGTCGCCACAGACACCCAGTTCTTTAATCATAAATTATAATAATAATAATAATAATATAAATTAATATAATAATAGGCTCAATCACCATTGTGTTACCTAATTCGGCAATAGATAGTGACTTAACAGACATTTATTTTAGTAAAAATCTTCGAGATTATTACTTTAAGTTCTCTCTTCAGCCTATGAAATGCCAATGCAAATGTCAATTAGATTCACATCATGTGACTGACTTGTCCAGTCAAGGATTTACCTGATATTGGCATTGCTTTAGCAGTATGTTTGGAATTAATTTTTAAAAATGGTGATCTTTGTTTTCATTCATGGCTACCCTGAGAATTTCTGAGTTGTTTGACTAATTGATTCTGGAGGGCTAGTATCAAATCAAGTGTTATGGACACAGGTAAATGTATATATTGGATCTACTGACAATTTTGTGCTTAGATAGTGTTTGTTCCCTTTTATGGAATCAAAAACAATGCATTCTGTGATGGGCACTGCCTGTTATCTAACAGGGAAAAACGTAATTTGAAAACTTCAGTAAGATTTTTCTATGAATCACTATTTTCCTGTTCCTTGAATTGAGAATTAATGAAACAATTTTGTTTTTGGCAGATCAGTTGTGTTCATGTACCCCTTTCAGAGTAGGGAGATCTGACTCGCCTGTTTCCAGTGTTCTGTCAATGCAGACCAACCATTCCAATCCTTATGATCATCCAAATTTAAGGACTCAGCCCATGGAATCAAGGTGAGGTCACTGTACCTGGTCTACAGTGTGATGTGGCTAAGCTCATCTAAGAATCAACTGAAGTTAAATTAAACATTGCAATTATTAAACACCGTATTTTATGATTTATAAATGGCTATTTAAAGATTTATAGCCTGTATACACAGGCGGTATAACTTTTACTCTGTTAGTGATCATCAAATACAGAAATAACAGTCCAATGAATTGAGAATTGCCATTAGAACTGACACTTTGACTCTTTGGCTTGAAGAATCCAAGCTTGCAGAATTGCATTTTTTTGTACAAAATTCCCACAGAAGTCCATGCACACACAATTTCAACTCATAGGCCACTTGTATGCTTCCTCTGTTCATATATCAATGAATGCATTTTCTCTCTTCAGTGTCAGAGGCCAAACTGGCCTGGTAGAAACCCATCTCCACTCACAGTGCAGAAAGAGGTTTGGAGCTCTATCTTGGTCTAGAGGAATACCCTGTGACATCTGCTTTGAGGGAAGGGCCAAAGCTGTTAAGGTCTGTCTGACTTGCTCTGCCTCCTACTGTGAATCTCACGTCAGACACCATTATACTGTAGAAGCATTGCAGAGACATAAACTAGAGGAAATCACTGAAGACTTGGACGGGAGGCACTGCCCTCAGGAAGAGTGGGAAAACCTTTCAGACTCTATGGAGACAGAGCAGGGTGAGACACAGGTAAGAGGCCTCAATTATTCTCCTGAAGGTGTGTGCCTGTCAGGTAGTCGCACTTTCACCTGGCCTGTAGATTCTTCTGTTATGCACCCATTCACTGCTCTTTACCAGTCCTACCCATGTAACTGCAGCATATAGTGTTTAATGTGATTCAGTGTGTTTCTGCATTTTCCCCACAGTCGCCAGTGGCAGATGCTCAATCTCTGCACGAAAATGGCCAGAAACAAGAAATGAGTAAGTACTGTCTGCCACTATTTAAAGATAATGAACATTGGAAACACACTGGGCCTCATTCACCAATATCTTCCTAAGTTTTTTCTTAAATTTGTTCTTGAGAAAGAACAAATTTCTTGTCCTAAGAAAAGTCTACGTCAGATTCATGACGTATTCTTAAACTGCAGAATTGTTCGCAACCGTGTTCTTATAATGATGAATCCCATTGTCCTCGTAAACTGAAAGCGCATGCCAGTTGTTTCTAATTAGCATAGCATCCCCATAAAAGGGCATGAGACTGCAGGGCCGTGTGCACACACAGAAACTGAAAAGATAAGTTGAGAGAAGTCAAGAATGTCCAAACGAAAATCTAAAGACGGTGGAGCGCCGGACTCCAAACATAAGAAAAACTTCAGTAGTTCTGAAGTGGAGGTACTGCTGCAGGAAGTGAACAGCAAATGACCTGTCATATTTAGTAGCGACAGTAGTGAATATAAAATAACACAAAAAAAAGATGCATGGGATGCTATTACTCGTTCAGTGAACGCTGTATCCGGAGAAGTCGCACAACTGATGAAGTAAAAAAAAAAAAGTCAAATCTGAATCCAAAAAAAAAAAAATGCTGGTGAGAGTGGGCACAAGGAATTGCGTATTATGCATTCAAACAATAAAGCACTTCTCGTCACATTAATACCGCTAACCGGCAGTAAACTGCATCGGAGAAACTAGCTGTTTCAACGCGTCGCTGCACAAAAAATTTATTGCCAGTCATTTTGGTGTCACCCCCTTCTGATGGTGTCACCCGGTGCGGTCCGCACGCCCCTGGTGACGCCTCTGAATAAGTGTTCTCTTCTTCAACATGTCCATATGTTTAGAAAGTGTTACCTAAGTGCTTAGTTTGTATTCAAAATTTAAACAGGGGGAGGGGGGGCGGGGTTACGCACGGCTGCTAGCTGTATGTGGAACTCCGCCACACACACCAACAAACTTTGAGCCACTGGGCTGCGAAATGTTTAATAAGTAAGTTTTGTGCGTCAGCCATTATGTTTCTTCAAATCGATTCATATCATTGTGGATGGCCACAAGATAAAAAATGACAATTCTGTTTGCAACATAGGACTTTGATTTCACTAACTACTCGTTTCATTTACTACACATTATTGAAAAGTGATCGCTATATTCTGTAGTCGCCCCCACCGAGGCAGCGCACAACAGGCAGCGGGCTGAGAACTGACCATTCCCGGTTATCACTCAGGGAAACTCTCGCATCGAGGAGGAGACGTCAGGTGCGGGAGCTAGCGAGACAAAAGCCTGGTGTGGCAGCTGGATTTCTTTCAAACCCCCGCAACCTATACATCAAAATGAAGCTTAGAACCTGTAGTTTTAGCTGTATGTGTTAATGTCCTCCATTTAAAATCCAGTCCAGATTTTCATGGTAGGCTAACAGTTACCACCAACTGAAAATATGAGGACATCCGATGGTTTGCAGTCTATCCAAACTTAGTTCAGTAGGGGGAAAAAATAAAACAGGCAATAAAAGTTCATGTATTACTGTTATGTAATTACTATTGTAAAGTAGTAATTCACGTTTGACTAGCGAACTGCAGTAACGTTAACACATGAAACGCGAACGCAGCATCATTGGAATTTGTATATATATATATATATATGTATATGTATATGTATGTATATATATATATATATATATATATATATATATAAAGTTTCTGATCGTTCAGTGTCCCCCCGGTTAAAGGGGGGGGGGGGGTTTCAGACAGTTTATGAAACTTAGTTTAGCTAAAAATAAAAAAAATTAAAAAGGAGATTGATGAAAAGTACAGTATGAGGATGTGGAAATATATTTCATAATTATTCATATGGCAATATTGAATCAATTTGATGCTTTGAAGGCACAACAACTGCATTGCCAATGAATATTAGGTTAGAAAATACGTTTGCCCGATTTAACGTGACTTCCTGTATAAACCACGCCCACTTCCTGTCTTCTATCCGAATACAGATACAGATCATTTTGATGGTTGAACAGATACAGATACAGATAATGATGTCTGCACACCCCTATTACCTAGTGAGCAAAACGCCCAAATCTAGACATCTAGAGGGGTGGAAATCTTGGTTGAGATATATTTTGAAGTAAAACGGACAAGGTTATCTCAGATTAGGAAACTGAGCTAGGAAACTTTCACTTTTTAACCAAATGTAGCCAGGTTTTCACCTGACCGTCTAGACATCTAGACATTGTGCATTGAAAAAAAAAAGTAGTTTTTCAGAAATTAAATGCTATTTTCTGATAACCCAAGCATGGTCATTCATGATTCTCTAAACCTGGTGTTTTAAATACTACAGAGTGCTTACCGTTCAGGTACCATACCTTTGCTTTTCAAAGCAATTTGTTTTAACCATACACTGTTACAAGTGCAAATACACTATAGTAGGCCTATATTGCACCAAGTCCACATAACAACAAATGTGATCATTGCAAATGTTTTCTTAATTTCTATCACTTAATTTTTCATGGATAACCTTCTTTTCCTATAAGGTTATGGTCAAGATAATGCATTGTCTTCAAAAAATTGATTTAGGCTATAATTTCTCACTTTAAATTGAGGAGTATGAGTAATTTAACTTTAAATTATTTTGGGTAATTATGTGCTCAGTTTCATTTAACAAATGCTTGTTTCTGTTTTCCAGTGTGTGAACCAACAAAGTGGTCATGGATAAAAGGCTTACCCATTTTTATAACTTTGGGGAGTGTCCTGGCCATGACACTCTTATTTATCGCTTTTACTCCAAAAGGTAATTATGAATTTGTACCATAGGTGTTTAGGAGAACAGGGCTGGATCAGTGTGATAAGCAAATGTAATTTGGGGGGAATTACAGTGTCTGACATTATGTACATATATTTAATCGAATATGAGAATGTCATATCAAAAATATCAAAGTAACACTTGTCGACAACACAGAATTGTGGACATTTGTCTCTCTATCCTTTTGGCTCTTTCGTTCTTGGGCATTTTATTTCACTCAGACACCAACTGAGAAAGGGAGCACACATTTAAAACTTTGGGCTGATTTAGGGGCGACATAGCTCAGGACGTAAGAGTGGTGTTCTGGCAATTGGAGGGTTGCCGGTTCGATCCCCGCCCTGGGCTTGTCAAAGTGTCCCTGAGCAAGACACCTAACCCCGAACTGCTCTGGTGAATGAGAGGCATCAATTGTAAAGCGCTTTAGATAAAAGTGCTATATAAATGCAGTCCATTTACCATTTAGGAAATGCAGCTCGGCTGCATGTGCCCTCTTAACCAGTGGGCATGACACCAGATTGTCCCAATTCCTGACCTCCCAGACCAAGCCCTTACACAGAGACAGTTAACTGCAAATTCCTTTTTACTGTAGATTATGTCATAAAGTCTAAAGTGAAACATGGGTCTCACTCTATCTCTCTCTCTCTGCTGTGTGAATTTCTTTCTAGCCCCCCCCCCCCCCCCCCCCCCCCCCCCAATCAACAGATGAGGGGGAAATATAAGCCCTGTTAAAGTCCCCCTACAATAGTTTTATTTGCAATTTTAATTACATCCTTATTATCTGTGAAGTTTATTTGATTAAAAAAATGGCTCTACATATCCATTTTTCCCCCTTGTAGAGAACAGGCCATTGAAGTAACATATATTAATATTCATGATATCACTACGTGATTGGTTAAGAACTAATTTCCCTGATTGGCCCTCACAATGTTAACATACTACCTCTTTCTCACTGTTCTGCTGGCTAGCTCATTGCAACCATTGTCACGCAGTAGGGGATTGCTTGTAATGTAACCCTAAGGAAACTGGTATTTTTTAAACATGCTTAATATCTAGTAAGTCAGCAGACAGGCTTGTAATATTAGCTAAATCCAAGCCCTGTTCTATCCAGTTTGTGCTCTGACAACAGGTTAGTTAGTTGTGTGACCACAAGACTTACAAAAAAGTCTAAGTTATAGCACAGACAGGCACCCTGGCTAGAGAAATGCAATTCATTAGTAAACTTGATTTGGTAAGGAACTGTTTGTGTTGACTAACTTTAGTCCACTGTACTCAGAAATTGTATACTGCAGTGCAAGTGGTGGGCTATTCATTTAACAAAATAGTAGCAAGTTCCTACTTTATAAAGTAAGCCTCTTGATGTCCAGCAAACGAAAAATATAAGGAAAGGCATAAAATAGAATGAAACCCCCAACAAAAGACCACTAATATGGTGTACTACTGAACATATTGGCTGTAACATATAGCCGTAACATGAATAACACAGCCTATATGCCATTAACTTACTAAATACCTAAACATTTTTGTTAAGGAATATGGGCACAGTCTGTGTGCTGTGGGGTCGATCTGGTGAAGGTGAGACTGGCAGCTGTTGTTCTGACCGTCGTTCTGGGAAAATAACGTTTTACTAATGCTGCCAGTCGAGGAAACCGTGACTCATCAACTTTCCACCAGTTGAGGGGATTTGTGTTTAACGACAGAGAAATGTTTCACTAAAGTAAAATCTAATCGCGAATGCTAAGCTATCCATTGAAATGGTTTATTGAAATTAAACAGTCAATTAACTGTTTACATTCCTATCACACACATACACTATTGGGATGGCAGGTATGCCATCCCGCCAAGTTACGCCTTGGCGGGGGCATGCCCCATACCTATACAGCACCGAGAGTTTGGCACTTTTCAGGGTTCCCCACAGAAATAACCATAACAGGCACAGACACTCAGCCCTTAAAAACATTAAATTATGTACATTCTGACCCCATTTCAACAGACAGATTTCATAAACAACTTCACATGTCCACACAATAAAGCCCCAAACTAAGGGGATTTTGCGTTTTCTCCTTCTTCTTCTTCTTCTCTTTCTTCTTCTTCTTCTTCTTCTTCTTCTCATTCTTATTTTTCCTGCCGCCTATCCCACTAATAACATGTCTGCCCATTGGACATTTTACTGACACCCGCCAAATCTTCACGTACACCACCCAATGAAAAACTTGCATACACATGCAAAATACCCGTATCTTTTTACTCTGAAACTTTTTCAGTACAAACAGCTAGTCCGTCGGTGGCCTAGTGGATAAGGTCCCAGTCTTGGGAGCACAGGGTCCTAGGTTCAAGCCCAGCTAGGAACGCGTTTCTTTAACCTGCTTTTATCCTCACTAATACACACGCAAAATACCCATATCTTTTTACTCTGAAACTTTTTTAGCATAAATAGCTAGTCCGCCGGTAGCCTAGTGGGTAAGGTTACAGTCTTGGGAACACAGGGTCCTAGGTTCAAGCCCAGCTAGGAACGCGTTTCTTTAACCTGCTTTTACCCTCACTAATAATTGTCTACTACTTCTCAATTATTGCTTTTGCACCATATCTACCAGCCGTTCCACGAACGTATACACTGTATTACGACGTACCGTCTGCACGTTTAATTGTTAACCGGCTACAATATTGCAAAGCCATATGGATTCAACGGGAGCTCTTCTGTGCTTACTGGCCTGTATTCTTCTTTAAAACCACGGACAGGTTTGCTAATGATATTTCACACATCGCATAGCTATGTCATGGTGCTGCCCTAACAAAGTGACAGACTGGTAAACCTCCGGTTGAACGATTGAATCCCGCCTCGTCCTCAGGCAGATAATTTCCTCTTTTACACTAACGTTCTCTTAGGCTTATATTTGCTTTACCAAAACTCACTCATGGCCACCCATATGCATTTCATGACGGCAAATGTATTCCTTTTATTAAAAAGTTACACCAGTTCACTGCTGTGCCATTTCTACTAACTACATTTCTTCACTTGGCTACCGTACAAAACCTTCTTCTCAGCAAACGCCACGTTTCTACATTCATGTTACCTCGCCCTCTTCTCTATCTAGCCACATACAAACAATTACTACGTATGTACGGTCTGCAACTCCCCATTAAAACATTACATTTAAAATCATGATTCACTCATAATTATAACTACTAGTACTGAACATGAAAAAAAACACAGCACTGCAATAGATTTCATGTTATTTAACCCTCCACATCAACGACTAACACTTTATAGCGACTGTTATATATACCGTTCGATAAGGAATACAAGCTCGCTCATGGTCACTCCATTTACTTCGCACTATACTCCGTGATCATGTCAACCTTCACCTACATGCCCATTCTGCTAAAAACATATTGTTTCAACTACGCAATTTCATTATTTCATCCTAATTTCTCTCAAACTGTTGTTATTTTCTCATATGCAAAGCCTGCTGGGGGACATATGCGTCTGCTCCTATTCTCCACTATCATGTTTTCCGGTTCTAGTTTAGCAAACAGCGAAGAGGATTCCTACCTGCAGATAAGCCTATCAAAATGCCTTATAAACCTTACAAACACTAAAAATGCACCTCCACGAAATAACAGACAACGGAGCAGGACAGAAGGCTACACAAGTTGCGACCTAGGGAGTTATAATTCTACGGGCTTGCTAATTCTTTTGTCAGTCAAGGCTCGTTGGATGGACGTCAAATCCGTGAGTACATACACTGGCCATATTTCATCTGCGTTTCTGATGCGTTTATGCTTACGCCACCACACGCTTTCTCACAGCCACTGTTTTACATATATAGCAAACCGAAACTGCTGAACGGTACACGTTCATCAGACTGTAGAAATTCACACAACGATAGCCATAATCCACAACCGTTTCTTACAGGGTCACTTCGCATTTCTCACTCTCATAATAAAACGCTTTGCAAAAAGAAATGATATCTCATAAAAAACACGTTTTCAACGTACAAAAATGCCAAGTTACTCAAAAGTACTGATATCAAAATGACGCCAAGTTACGGTACTACAAACAATATAGGCTATCTTGCCTCACCGAAATGACATAAGATGTATTTCAAAGCAATGCTACCCAATATTTCCTCAATTCTTTCAAGTCACTTGGCCCTGTGTTTTGTAATCTTACCATTTTACAATGTCATGCAAACTTTGTGTCAGATCAAAGAGTCAAATATTTGCCTCATAGAACACATTTAAATCAATGTTCAAACCTGCTGCTGAGTAACTACAGGAAGCATATTTCTCCAGAAAACATGTTTATACTTGCTTCTGAACTGAATTTGAGTACATGTGCAAGTTATTGTATATTTGCTACGTACAATAAATACTGCATGTAAAATACATATTGTACATACATACATACATACATAGAGAACTTCTTTATCCCCATGGGGACATTTCCCTCGCAGCATGTTACATTCACATTTACGAACACACACTTATACCAAGAAACATACTATCATTCACACAACAGAAAGGCTGGGCAGCGAAATACATACATACCAATACAAATTGGACATATACACGCCTATTCAATCAATCTTGACTGTGAGAGAGCCATCCACACATATGTTTGGCCTGTCCATGTAGTGCATGGTTATACACACAGGGCCAAGTGACTTGAAAGAATTGAGGAAATATTGGGTAGCATTGCTTTGAAATACATCTTATGTCATTTCGGTGAGGCAAGATAGCCTATATTGTTTGTAGTACCGTAACTTGGCGTCATTTTGATATCAGTACTTTTGAGTAACTTGGCATTTTTGTACGTTGAAAACGTGTTTTTTATGAGATTAAATATACAACATCATTCAACACAAAACATAATCAACATAAAGATGCTGGTGGCATTATTATGTATAAGATTAACAAAGTGCACAACATTTCTTAAAATGTAATAATAATAATAATGTGGGAATTTTTAAACAAAAAAGATGGTATTTAAGATAAAGATAACAAACAACAGTTGGGAGCTCTTTTTTTATAATTCAATAAAAACAGCCGAAAGAGGTACAAGTAGTCTTCAAAAATAATAAGTCCAATACATGAGTTTATATCGTTTTCAGAGACAAAGAACCGTTGTTCCAGCCTATGAGTTTCATTTAATCACCATATGCAGAACTTTCATTTATTGGCCAATTATAAGTTAGGATCAGGGATTCCATACCAAGACTGAGCATGTGGGCCTTGAGGTTATCCCCTAATGCACTTGACTTATTTATTGAATGCACACCCAGAGTCTATCTCCTCTTGCTTACATTCCAACAGTCGCATGGTATGGGGTGAAACAGCGTACAATTAGATATATAGGCTATTAAAAGTAAACATTTAGCACTTAGTGAAATATATTTGTCCAGTTACCATAAGGTTTATGACATATAATTATATATATAATTGCTTATCTGTAATACTTTCTGTAAGTCAACTTTTCAATGATAACCCAGCAATAATAATAATAATAATAATAATAATAATAATAGTGAGAGCAACTGAGAGGAAGGGAAAGAATGAAGAGAAGAGATCACTTATGATTACATTACTGGTTGTTGTTGAGAAACTGTTTGTATTTAAAATGGTTCCAGTTTGGGTCCATTTTGAAGTGTGTAGGTATTAACCTCTGTACAGAGAACGCTGTCTGTCCAAAAGAGGTTTTGCAATAAGGCACTTTACAGTTCTTCTTGACAGTGCCACTTGATGCAAAATGATTAATTGATTACTCATTCAATGTAATTGTCATTCAATGTCCTTTACGATGTCCTCGGTCCCTGCACATTTTCCGCTGTGGTCTGAAGACGCATCTGTTCAGACTGTCCCTGGACAAACTATCGCTGCTCTGCAGGGCACTCCCAATCTGGGATCACTCTTATCACTTGTATCCTTTTATCTTGTTCCCGTAGCACTTCTATGTTGATCTTATATCTTCATCCAGCACTATTATTAGGGGTCCAAGCAGCGAAGCTGGTGGAACCCTATTGTTTTTGTTAGGATTATTAGGGGTCCAAGCAGCGAAGCTGGTGGAACCCTATTGTTTTTGTTAGGATTATTATTAGGGGTCCAAGCAGCGAAGCTGGTGGAACCCTATTGTTTTTGTTAGGATTATTATTATTATTATTAGGGGTCCAAGCAGCGAAGCTGGTGGAACCCTATTGTTTTTGTTAGGATTATTAGGGGTCCAAGCAGCGAAGCTGGTGGAACCCTATTGTATCTGTTTGGATTATTAGGGGTCCAAGCAGCGAAGCTGGTGGAATCCTATTGTATTTGTTAGGATTATTATTCTTATTCTTATTTGTTTCCGCTAAAAGTGTCTGAGGCTCAGCAACCATAAGTCCTAGAGCAACCCAATTTGGCAGGTGGGTTCCTATGGCCCCCCACTACTCAGGCACTAAAAATCACCTATGTCGGCCAGATGGTGGCGCTATAACAAAGTTATACAAAGGTTTTGCGTAAAAGGCCATAACTCCCACACCATGAGTTAGATCAACACAAAACTTCATCGACATATGCATCTGAACGTGCTCTACAACTTTCCTATTGGCACCACCTATGTCCGCCATATTGTTTGCCCGCCATTTAGACTTCTTAGTTGGGGCGTGGCAGTTTTCTCCGCTAAAATGTCTGAGGCTCAGCAACCATAAGTTGCAGACCAACTAAATTTGGTAGGTGGGTTCCTATGGCCCCCCACTACTCAGTCACTACAAATCACCTATGTCGGCCAGATGGTGGCGCTATAACAAAGGGTCATACTTTAAAAGACCATAACTCCTACACCATAAGTCAGATCAACACAAAACTTCATCGACCGATGCATCTGAATGTGCTCTACAACTTTGCTTTTGGGAGCACCTATGTCCGCCATATTTTTTGCCCGCCATTTGCACTTTTTTATTAGGTGGGGTGCGGAAGAGCTGTTGCTGCAAATTCTAAGTGTTACGACATCGAGTAAACTTCTTTACGGCAAGCGACATCCATGGCGACGCAAGTAATCCGACACCGTTGGGTCTAGTTTTTATCAGTGAGGGGAGGGTCTGAACGTCGGGGAAGGAATTGAAGACAGTACCACCCAGAGTGCGTGCTAGGATACCAAAAGTTTGTTAGTAAAAGCGTTTTGAGAGGATGAATAATTACTTTTTTTTTGGCATGGATCCATTTGAAGACAGTATCGGGTGAGTTCGTTAAGTCTTTAAATCTGTCATTATGGTGAGAAATAGCTAAACCATTTTATTGGTAGGTTTTGAGTTTCTGTGCAAACGCGCGAAAACACGCTGGTATAATATAACAATGACGGTAATACATATGTAGTCCGCTTCGTTCCGTTGCTACCATAACATAAACTATATTGTGTCTACAGCTGCAGTTTCTCGCTGCAATTTCTAATATTGAATGTAAACAAAAGACGCAATTCATGCTGTACTCTGCCAATGTCTGAATAAACAATACGGTACTCTGCGCGTAGGTAGCATGGACGGCGAGTTGGTCTTTCATGTTTTGCTATTAAAAGTTTGTTAGTAAAAGCTTTGAGAAGATGAATCATTACTTTTCTTTGGCATGGATCCATTTGAAGACAATATCGGGTGAGTTCGTTTAGTGTTTAAATCCGTCATTATGCTGAGAGAAATCGTATTCTCAATTTAATCTCTAAATTGACTGTAAGCTTAGGGTTGTAACTAGGTAGTTGTTTCGTAGGTGATTTAACTCGTCTTAACTATTGCTTGTATTTTTGCATAGACTGCATTGTTGCTGTTCTTGTTTGTGTTAGTGTTAATCAGTTTAACCTACAGGATCCAAGTTGAACTATGCGGTTGTTCCCTGCACTTGTAACGGTAGGCTACTGCCCTCTAGGGTTTTCGACACACTTGTTCCCGGGTATGGTTAAACACTTTGTTGTACGTCGCTCTGGATAGGAGCGTCTGCCAAATGCCTGTAATGTAATGTAATGCAATATTCAGTAGCAACAAGATAAACCCGACATTAGCCCTAAAATATGCCAATACAGCGGTGAAAACGCTGCTCACTGAATTACGAAATAAACGAGACAAATTTTTATTTTTTTTAATTATAGCATGTCATTCTACAGTCAATATCTGGGACTAAACATTGAATAAATATACAATCTTACCATTGGTTTTACGCGTAGAGATGTCCCTTTGCGAATGAGTGGTCATATATTGTCTTGGACAATCTGTTTGCGAAATATACGCGCATCTGTCACGCCTGGGTCGGCTATCTTCAATAATAGCTGTGCGTAATACCACACCTGTTGCTTACGGCGTTGTCGCCCTTTTTAGTACAATTTGGCTTGATTGACAATTCATTTATTCCGTAGGTGAGAGTATAAGCTTTCTAACGATGTATAACATGTCTGATTTTGCTTTTGGAATAGCGTTTTATAGGTCAGCGTAACCAAAACTTTTCTTATCTGCCAATGTCTAAATAAATAAAACGGTAGGCTACTTTGTGCGCAGCACGCAGATCGCGAGTTGATATTACGTATTTTTTCCGTTTTTTCTCAATGTCGTATTTATTATTTGAAATGTGCATTCATGTGTTATTATTCTATCTGTCTCTGTGGCGCTCTGAAATGTGCATTCTCTGCTAAGCTGAGCAATGGATTGGAATATGTTTCTGACGTAGTGTTGCACGGTATGCCAAAACTTCAGCACTTTCTCGGTACTTAAAAAAAAAAAAAGAAACGGTTCGGTATTAGAATATTCCGACGTTCGGTAGTTTTGAGTCAAATGTAAAAGCAAGGGAAAATTGTCTCCCGCATTACTGATTGAGAGGATGAAAAGTGTAATTTGTCAGAATCTTCGCTGTAAGGCAGTAGCAACAATGGTTGCCAAGTGAGGTGACTTGCTCTTGTGCACTCAGCTTCTTGATACAGCGCAAGCTTTCACTCAGTTCACGTCAGTAGCAATAGGTGTTCCAATTTGCAAATATTTTATTATAGATAGATGCTGTACTGTTATTTAAATATGCAGTTTTTAAATCTATTTAAAGGTGAAAAACCTGTTTTAAAGATTATTTATTTTACAACTGTTTAATTTTTGAAATATATTTGATATATTTCTCTGTTGTTTAGTGTTGTAACATTACATTACATTACATTATAGGCATTTAGCAGACGCTCTTATCCAGAGCGACGTACAACAAGTGCATTAGTTCCAGGTGCAGAGGTGCAGAAGAACACCCAAGAGCGAAGTAGATCGTAGTGCCAGAAGTGACCACATAGATCAGGACTCCAACCCTGTAGAGTAACCTGTTCAGCAACAAACAATCATGCCAAGTACAAACTAGCGCTGAAATCACATTTTCCTAATCAGACCCAGACAAACAATCCTGCCAAATAAAAAACTAACTTGCTCGTATTAGCCTAACTAGGTGCATTGAGCTAAACTATAGGCTAGGGAGGGGGGGGGGGAGGTGCAGCCTGAAGAGATGAGTCTTTAGTCTGCGTTTGAAGGTAGTTAGGCTCTCTGCTGTTCTGACCGCCACAGGGAGGTCATTCCACCAGCGAGGGGCCAGGACAGACAGCAGACGGGAGCGGGAAGTACAGACACGAATAGGGGGAGGTGCCAAGCGTCCAGAGGTGGCAGAACGGAGAGGTCTGGCTGGTGTGTAGGGTCTGATGATCCTCTGGATGTATCCAGGTGCTGACCCCTTAGCTGCCTGGTATGCAAGCACCAAGGTGGATGGGGTGGTTGACTGTGTCGAAGGCAGCAGAAAGGTCTAGGAGGATCAGGACAGATGAATGGGAGGCTGCTTGTGCGGCATGAAGCGACTCACTGACCGAGAGGAGTGCGGTCTCTGTCGAGTGGCCAGGTCTGAAGCCGGACTGGTGCGGGTCTAGGAGGTTGTTCAGTGAGAGAAAAGAGGAGAGTAGGTTAGAAGCAGCTCGTTCAATTGTTTTGGATAAGAAAGGGAGAAGGGAAACAGGACGGTAGTTCTGGATGACGGAGGGATCCAGAGTGGGCTTTTTCAGTAGTGGGGTGATGTGGGCCAGCTTGAAGGAAGAGGGGAAACATCCAGAAGACAAGGAGGAGTTTATAAGGGAGGTGACAAATGGGAGGATGTCAGGTGTGATAGTCTGGAGGAGAGAGGAAGGGATGGGGTCAAGAGCACAGGTGGTAGGGCGGTGGGAGAGAAGGAGCTGGGAAACATCAGAGTCAGTGAGAGGAGAGAAAGTGGAGAAACGAGGGGAGGTAACAGAGAGGGGGGAATGGGGAAGGGTTGCGGTGGACGTAAAGGAGCTGCGGATATCTGCAATCTTCTCATCGAAGAAAACTGCAAAGTCATCTGCAGCGAGGGAGGACTGAGGTGGGGAAGGAGGAGTGCTGAGGAGAGAAGAGAAAATGGAGAACAATTGATTAGGGTTAGAGGTAGATTTATGAATTTTTGTTTGATAATAATTAATTTTAGCAGAGGTTACAGCAGTAGAAAATGTAGCTAGCAAAGACTGGTAGGCAGACAGGTCGGATTGAGCCATGGATTTCCTCCACTTCCTCTCCGCTGCACGTAGGCTGGCCCGGTTTGTTCGGAGGGGGTCAGACATCCACGGACTGGGAGGGGACGAGCGTGCCGGCCTGGAGACTAGAGGACAGAGAGAGTCAAGTGCTGAGGAGAGCGAGGAAGACAGAGCGGAGGATGCAGAGTCAGTGGGAAGGTTGGAGAAGGATTCAAGAGTGGGGAGTGAAGCAGTGACACTAGAAGCGAGAGAGGAGGGAGAGAGGGAGCGGAGGTTACGGCGGACCATGACAGTAGGAGTGGATGGAGGGGAGGGAGGGAGGGGAGCAAGAGGGAGGGAGAAGGAAATGAAGTGGTGGTCAGACTGGTGCAGAGGGGTCACTGTGGGATCGGAGGAGGAGCAATTCCTCAGGATGACCAGATCTAGGAGGTTGCCAGCTTTGTGTGTTGGTGGGGAGTGCATCAGGGAGAGATCGAATGAGTGGAGTAGGGGCAGGAAGGCTGCGGAGTGGGAGGCATCAAGGTGGATGTTGAAGTCTCCCAGGAGGATCAGTGGGGTGCCATCCTCTGGGAAGGAGCTCAGCAGGGTGTCGAGCTCATCAAGGAAGTTTCCCAGGGGCCCTGGAGGGCGATAGATAACCACAATATACAAGTTAACAGGATAGGTGATTGAGACAGAGTGGTATTCAAAGGTAGAGATGGAGAGGTGAGAGAGGGGAAGAACAGAGAATTTCCAGGAGGGAGAGATCAGCAAACCTGTGCCCCCACCACGGCCAGACGGGCGGGGGGTGTGAGAGAAGGAGAAGGAGGAGGAGAGGGCTGCAGGAGTTGCAGTGTTGCCTGGTGTGATCCAGGTCTCAGTGAGGGCAAGGAAATGTAAAGAGAGGAGGGACGCGTAGGCTGAGATGAAGTCAGCCTTCCGCGTAGCAGACTGGCAGTTCCATAGCCCTCCTGCGACCGTGAAGTTGTCACGGGGTCAATGAGGGATAGCGAAGGTTGGAGAGGTTCCGTCGCCGTGGGGGGCCTCGCCTGCGGAAGCGAGTTCTGTAGGGGAGAGAACAGGTTGGGATGGGGTTGACACATAGCATAACAGTGAGGACAGGGAGTAGTGAGAGAAAGGGTGATGGCAGAAGGATAGAGATGCAATAACACAAAACTGGGAGGGAGCGACGCTAGCGTCGCTCCAAGCCAGACTACAAGCCCTAATTACCAAATGAATAGCAGCTGATGACTGAGCAATTACCTCACAAGCCAAGCAGCTAACTAGCTCCACACAATACCTGCCTAATGCAGTTTAGAGCAAATGAGACTAATAAGAGGCTACTACACAAACAAACAGCAAAACTAATGCTGGGCCTACTACACAAACAAACAGCAAAACTAATGCTGGGCCTACTACACAAACAAACAGCAAAACTAATGCTGGGCCTACTACACAAACAAACAGCAAAACTAATGCTGGGCCTACTACACAAACAAACAGCAAAACTAATGCTGGGCCTACTACACAAACAAACAGCAAACTAATGCTGGGCCTACTACACAAACAAACAGCAAAACTAATGCTGGGCCTACTACACAAACAAACAGCAAACTAATGCTGGGCCTACTACACAAACAAACAGCAAAACTAATGCTGGGCCTACTACACAAACAAACAGCAAAACTAATGCTGGGCCTACTACACAAACAAACAGCAAAACTAATGCTGGGCCTACTACAAAACAGGTAGAAGTCTAATCTAGCTACACTATTGGCAAAAAACAGATACTTAGCCCGCTCTAGGAGAACTTCTGCGGGTCCTGCACAGCTGAGTCCAATTGCACTATAGGCCTATGCTTATTGATATGTTGAACAGGCTTCAACTCAAAGGTTGTTAATAAACCAGGTTTTTAATAATCCGTGAATTCGAAAATGAGGTCAGCCCTTGTGGACATTGAGTTTCTGATCTATTAAGGTAATTTCAGTATCGTTAGGTACCGAGTATTGAATCAGTATCGTTTCAGTATTAATTATTGTGATACTAAACTTGGTATCGGTATCAAAGTCAAAATTTTGGTATCGTGACAACACTAGTGTGATGCCTTTTTTTGTTACAGCATGGAAGCGCTGCAGCTGTACAAACACGCCAGGCCATATGTGCGTTACAACATGCCATCTAGGTGTTACGACATAGTAAAGGCCTTCACGGGAAGCGGCCAGGACACATCCATGGCGATGCAACTAAGTCATCCGACAGCGTCTCTTAGCACAAAATTGGCCATAAGTCATCAATATTTTATACAATCATCATGATATTCAGGAGATATGTTGGATGAAGGCATATGATCATGAGGAAAAAGCCATTTTAAAATCGCTCCGTAGGGGGCGCGATGGTGCCAATGCTTGGACCCCTCCCAACGCCGCTTGCGGCTTTAATCATTATATTGATGTT